>JAQNCA010000027.1:21191689-21204338 GCA_029783725.1 Acanthurus tractus | reverse complement strand
TTTTGGTTGTTTTGGTTGGTTGTTTTTGTTTTTATTTAAATTTTTGTTTTTTAAAACGTTAATTTTAAATTCAAAAAAACCCAATTCAAAAACCCCCCCCCCCCCCCCCCCCCCCCCCAACAGCAATGTCAACACAACACAAAACCATTAGCCGAGTGGTGTTTTTACGAGTTAAAAGTGTCCCGGATACGCCCGCTATCTCACATTCTTTACCGCAAGGTCAAAGAAATTAAAAAATTTGAACGATGTCCTATCACAGTAGGTCAAATGGGAGAGCCTGACACAGTCATCTGTTTTCATACTCAGCCATGCAAACCTGAGCCGAGCCCTGCGACCTTTGCTTGTTTAACCTGACTGCCACAGCTGTGTAGACAACAGGTCAGCAGAGCACGCCTCAGCTCGTTTCCTTTTGGTTTGGCAAAGTTTGGTTTGGCTCAGCAACTGTGAGGAAAATTAAACTCCTGTGGGTGATAAATGTGAGTCGATCAGTTATTAAAACATTCATTCAGATTCTATTGCCGTTTCTGAAGCACAAAAGCGCAGAACACATAGATTTTTCCCACAATCCCTAAAAGACACTGGGTTCGACTCATAAAGCACAGTGATCGTATTAGAAGCCTTCTGCTGCAGACAAAGTCAAATCTCCTTCTTTATTTCTCTCTGCCACCTTGCATCTGTGTTAACGTTGTCCCTGAGCATTGACTTGGGGTCAACTTTTCCTCTCTTAAACACACTAAAACTAAACTTTTGTTAAAAGAAACTGCAAATATGACCTTCTGAACATAACAAGGGGCTAAGACATCTCATTTGTCATCTCTTACTGGTGATTAAGTGTGTTACTACATGATCCATACAGAGCATGTGTCCACGATACAGTTTGGTGTTGTAATTGCTGGGTTAAATAGGCAATCCTACTGATCTTACAGATAAAGTTCAGTTCACTGGTCACATGTAACGCTTAGAGCATTTAACAGTCAGAGAGTGTCTATAAAAAGTTGCACTATGGGAATTATAGGACTGAGTGTTTATGAAGCTTGACCCACATTAGGGACTACAAGTCAGGATATCTCAGCATCTGTTTGTTCAGTTATGATCGTTCATTTCACAATCTGTCCCCAGAAAGTCCCTGAACTTTGCTGAGATGCAGCACTTTACCGCTTTAATGGTTTTGGTTTGTAGGTACATGAACAGTTTGGGTAGCAACAGCACCGACCGTGTGATGATTTCATATCCATCTTCGTGTCTCAGTTTCATGTGCAAATACATTTGCAAACTATTACTCTCTATGAGATCCTTTTTGTATGATCTGCTGAGTTCAAAACAAATGTCCATAAAAGCAATGATACAGTCTACGTATGACAACGTCCCCCTCACCCTGTACATGAGATGTGTTTAAAGAGAACAACAGAAGTCTATGAGTGTATGCAAAAAGCCACATGTTGAATTAATCACATATATTTGGGCTTTATGATTTAAGAAAAGAAAAAAAAAGAAGAAGAGAAATTTCACAGATTTCTGAATCACATCAGTCCCCCACATACTCCATCCATGCCCAAAAGGCACCCTTAGTTTGGTAGTCTGGCAACCGTGTATTGCCATATCAACTTTACATTAGAAAATTCTCATAAACTGCTTGATAAAACATACAATAAAAACTACTTTAAATACTTTAAATATGATTGAAATGTACAGTATCAGACAATTTCTATATTCAATAAATAATATAATACATCAGCATTTAGTGCATGTCGATGGTCGTCTTTTATTAAATTTAAAAGCTTAATTAGAAAATACTTAAAATTCGACAAAAATATCACTGAGAAGATATAAATATTGATTTCATAATTCAAACAGGCATTTACCGTAATTATCAATAATGAGCAAGAAAATGTTAATAAATAGGATCAATCTCAAAATAAAAGCAACATGATTAAACTGAATTGTAATGGTAAGGAAATATAAAACAAACATAAAAAAATCAGTAAGAAGTCTATTAATTTCACTTATCTTTACAAAGCTATCAGAGAAGGGCATCTTCCCCCATCTAGACTCTTTCCATTAGAATAAAAAAATTAAACACTGATCTGGCTTTAATCTTTTAATAATAATAATAACCCCCCGTTTCCTCCTCCATGTCACTTAAAATGCATGTCTTTCTTATGTCTCAGCCAGAGAATGCATATACATACTTGTCAGCTTATTTCAAGCTAAATTCATAGCTCTTTTCTGCAGAAACTCTCTTTGACCTGTACATGATTTAAATTGGGTTTAGTCATCGGGCAGTTGCTGTCTCCTTTTGCAGCAGCTGGCTTTGAATGCAACTTAAAAAAAATAAAAAATAAGATAAAATAAAGGAGAAAAGCAAATGAATGACAGTCATGGAACAAATGAAGGACGGATCCAATAAGTGTAGGTGGATGTAAAGCCATTGCAACATGATGCCGCTGCCTGAGGGAGGAGGGCTGGGCTTCAAAAAGAGCGACGGTTTGTTGAGTGTAAGGATTTTTGGTGTCAGGTGCAGGCAAAGTAGGTTCACATCAGGTTCTCTCAGCAAACTTTACATCTGTAGTAGGTTAAGAGCGCCCTCTTTTCCCATGTTTTTGCAATTGCACTTGTTAAAGCTCTCAGGGATCAGGTCTGAAAATATAATTTATTTAGCACTACGTAAAAACCCATTGACAGTATGTGTGTGTGTGTAAACCTGTAAATATGCATGTGAATGTCAACGAGCACTTTAATGTGTTTTTCTTATTTCTCTGTTATTATTAAATGCCACGACTCAGTGCTGTCACCTGCTAATCTTAGTCTTCATGTCTCATGTCTTTTCTCACTTTTTCCTGTCATCTCACAGCCTCTCACTCCGATCATGTGATTAATTAACACCCACTGTTCCACTCGACAGCCTTCACTGGAGACACGTATAGAGTAATGACCTTTTGACTGGAGCTTGTTGAAACACTGCGTTCTTTTTCAAGCCAAAGTGACAAAAGAATTAAAAAAACATTTTGTGATAAATTATGATACAAATTCAAAGACAATTAAAGGCAAATTTTGATATTCTTTTGAAAAAGAGATATGTATTTTGATTATTTCAAGGGTGTGAAAAGAGTACTTATGTATCCAGAGGTAAGTTGTTGCCATTTAACTGCAATAATTTCCAGTGCAACCAAGAGGGGAAATAGTTCCAGATGGTTCTAAACACTTCATTGATTCATTTATGAGGCAGCCAGAAACATTAGCTTCTTTCTATTTGCTAGTGCTGGGGTTTCAGGATTATCTGCAGAGAGGAAAATGTATTAAAAGTGAAACTTTTGTGACATAATGACTCTACGCTAAGACAAAATGAGGTGACTGTCCCGTCCCTCTCTGCTCTCTTTGTCTCTCTGACTGACAGTTTCTACCATATGATGCAGCTAAGAGTAAGTTAACTTTCTCTGACTAACGTGATTAATATGTGATGTAACACAGTGACAGATGATTACTTGACGTAAAGGTGGTGGGTGGAAGACACAGTACAAATACACCTTCCATTGCCATAACACCCCATTGAGAGTTACTTAGCTACAAGAGGAGGTAAAAACTACTCTAGATTCAACGCTCTTTGTTTTTGACTGGTGTACAGTTGGACCCCCACATCTTCCGTCCTCTCAATCCCGACTCCTGATCC
Source organism: Acanthurus tractus (assembly GCA_029783725.1). Classification (NCBI taxonomy): domain Eukaryota; kingdom Metazoa; phylum Chordata; class Actinopteri; order Acanthuriformes; family Acanthuridae; genus Acanthurus; species Acanthurus tractus. The sequence goes on along the minus strand of JAQNCA010000027.1, from coordinate 21,200,671 downwards.
AGGGTAAAGTTGCCCTTTAGTACTGACTATGAAAAAACTTTTATCACCTTTTCTAACCTAAAACGTAAGTGAAAAAACTGTAGATCTGGTCCAGATCAGCATCTATGTGCTACTTCACCCTGCTTTCGTTTTTGCCCGCGGCCCTTTCAGTTCTCCTTCCTGGTCCAGTCAGTGTGAGTGTGTGCTGACCAGTGTTCTTGTCACGTGTAGTTTTGTCTATCAAAGCTGCGGAAGGCCGATGGAGTGGCCAGCTTCCTCATGGAGAGGCTGTCAGTCTTGGCTGTCTCAGGCCGTGCTCCAGACTTGCTCCTGAGGAAGGGGTTTCTGGTGCCTGCCAGACCCCGGCCCCCAGGCCCAGGCCCCCTGTCTGCCCCCAGACCCGGTCCCCTCTCCATCCTCTCACTCACTGACAGGCTCTTCCGGTGCGGAGGGGCCAACGTGAGGGAAGGATGGGAGTCATCTGAGGAGCAGCTGTTTGCTCGCTCCAGCCTGGAGTAGGGGGAGCAGAGAGGGGCCCCACTGGGCCCGCTAATACCCCCTAGACGAGGGGTATCAGGGGCCGGAATCAGGTCCTCAGGATCCTCTGGATCCGACTCTGTGTGGCTAAGCTCTGCCTCTCTCTCCGGGTGAGAGGAACCAATGTCTGACGGCTTATCGAAGGGGAAAGAGGTGGATCCTCCGGGGGAGTTTGAGCGTTCTACAGGAGTGTACGGGGCTGAGACACAGCGCGTATCGATGCAGTCAGTGATGCTGGTGTACTCTGCAGCTTTTACCTGGACTCCTGCCCCTAATCCACCATAGCAGCCTCTGGGTGTGAACATGAGGCTGTGGGATTTGACCAGAGGGGGCTCGTCCAGGAACGCTGTACCTGCTGTAGAGAGGTAGCGGCTGCTCTTCGAGCGCTCGAGCAGCCCTGCTGAGGGAGGTGGAGATGGTTCCATGTCCCAAGGAGGTAAGGTGGTGTCTGGTAAGAGGTGAGCCGAGCACAATGACAAATCAGCAGCTGCGCTGTCGTCAAACATGGCTCCTGCTGTTCCGCTGCTGCCTGCACCGCCCTCTGAGTGCCTGTCGCCCATACCGCTGGTGGCAACACTGCCGAAGTCTCGGCCTCCCGGCAGCACCGTTTCCATGATATCTGACTGCAGTGAGGCATCTCTCTGGAGATGTGGGGCCATACGGAGAGGATCCAGAAAAACCTCTGCAGGCCCCACCTCCTCAGAAGTTGAGACGTAGATATCAATGCATGACGATGGACGGTGCTGCTGGGAGACCGACAGCGTCGCCAGGGGGAGGGGCTTAGACTCCTTGAGGGCAGTACCTGAGGACACAGATTGGGAGCTGTTGGCTCGGTGGAGACTGAGTGAGCGTTCTTTGAAGAAGCTCTCAGCTCGTTCAGTTCCGGCCGCACGTTCACCACCACGACCGCCTCCGACGTAAAACGAGTGGCTTCTCGTCCGTGTAGCCATGCTAGTAGGAGAGGGGGGGGACATGGAGCCCTCTGCTGTTCCCTCCAGTGCCTCCTGCAGGCGATACGTGTTGCCTTCTGTGCTGTTAAAGCTGCTCTGACGGAGGATGTACGCTGCATCCGGGCACTCACCCTGGCGGAGTATGTAAGCTGAGTCTGTGCAGTCAGATGAAGTCCGAGAACGTACTTTGTTGACCTCCCCACGCTCAACACCTGTCACACGCTCCAGCGCTACGGCAATCCGTCCAATCAGCTCCTCCATTTGAGCCAGACGGATGTCAACGGTTTGCAGCGAGGCCTTCATGAAGTGTTCCCTTTCATTGACTTCCTCCAGACGCATTGCCATATTTTCCACTCTGATAGAGAAGAAAAGAAACGGAAAAAATAGACATTACAGCACTGGAGAGGGGAGAATAGCAGAGGACAATGGTGGAGAGAAATGAGTGACGGAGAGAGACCACCACACTGAATGAAAGAGAAAACACAGCTCAAGTCCAACACATATAGTTTGTTGCACTCAGATATTGACCCCAATTGCTTGAAGTGAATTTATTGGTGTCTGTGTTTTTTTGGTGTGGTGTTTCCGGTGTTTTTTTTCTTTCTGTATGTGGCCAATACAGGCAGTCACACCCCAGTTCTTTGTGGTCAGTAAAACAGCAGCTGTTGAGTGTTTGGTTTCCAGCTGTGTCTTCATTCCTCATTCATGCCGTCACAGGAAAGAGAAGAAAGATTTGTTTCATAAATGTGCTCTTAAAGACTTTAAGTCTGCAACCCATGAGGGCTTTGTTTCTGTTCTGCCTCATCTTCTATCTACCTGGTAACAGAGAACTGGACTAATTTCATAAACTTGTTTTCTGCAGCCTTAAACGTTTAGGTAGAATGAAGACGGATGTTTTCTGAGTAGCTGTGTATGTCCAACCTTTCAGAAGTGACTCTGATCCTCTCGTCATTAGAGGAGTGGAATCGGTCATCTTTCTCCCTGAAGTACTCTTCTATGCATTGCTCCTCAAAGTCATGGACCTTCTTCAGCTCATCCTCTGTGATGAAAAGTTCTGCAGAACAAAGAGTTTAAGAAGTGACAATACCGCAGTGTCACTTTTAACTGTTTGAAAGTATGTTTTTTTTATACAGTCAGTTGTTGTTTGTAATGTTTTGTCTGTCCTGAGTTGATCAGGCTTGTGAATGTTTGTATCTGCGACTCACTCAGTCCATAGTCCCTCTCGTCATCGTCATGTTTGCGCCAGCGACAGCACAGATGCTTGAGGACCATAGTTATGTGGCTGAAGATGATGAGGGGTGGAGGGAGGACCGGGCGCTCATGGAAGGTCATAATGAGCTGGTATCGCTGAAACTTCCAAACCTGGTTTGAGATGGACTTCACCTCAAAGAACGTATTACTATGATAGTGGAAAAATGACAGCAAAGAAGAAAAATGACATTGAATGAAAGTTAAAATAGGCTGAATTAAACATTAGTGCAAAAAATTAGCTCGTAACTACTTCAGATAGTTTAGCTCTCTCCACTTAGCATGCTGCAGAGCCAAGCTTGGGCATAAACAGAGTGCATGGAGGTTGTAATAAAAACAGCAGCCAACACAATAAATGGTTGCTGTTATGTGATTACAGCTTCAATTTAACAGTTGTTTATTCCTTTGTGAATTTTTTGGTAATTACCCTGAAAAACGCAAAGAAGAGGACAATTGTCCTTGCTACATGGATTATTTAGAAGTACAATAACAGATCATTAGCATGATAATGTCTCTGTGGAAGAAGCACCATCCAATTCTGCTAATGCAATTTGCTACCAGCCTCTGATGAGTGCATCTTAACAGCAGTCCAAACCAAAATTACTGCCATTTCTGTTTTTGTCAGTGCTTTGGAACGGGACTAATCTCCATTATCATGCAGCCAAAATAAGTCTGTTTCAGGTTTGGATGTTTCTGTAAAGTGCTGCTGTGCATAAAGTTTATTTCAGGTAAAGAAGCTAAAAAGTTATCAGAGTTTACGTACTTGAACACAGCTATGAGCAGGTTGACCAGCAGTATGTTGGCCACCAGCAGGTAGCAGGCCATGATGGCTGGGACGATCCAGGCACCGGTCTTACAGGGAGGCAGGGCCACCACCACCCCGTCCTCCGTAGTGATGTTCTGCCCACAGGGGGCTGCACACCATCACAAAACAAATACACACATGTTAACGTAAGGTGACCTCGTCTGAAGATAGAGACACATGAATCCATCATGAACAATATTTTAGGTAGAGATTTGTAGATGCACAAATAATAAGACAGACATGCAGGACACAAAACAAACAGAAAACACAGCATGATGTAAAGTAACATATATTAAATGAATGCAAGTGACACTTATGAAAATTTAAAAAAAATCTGTCACATACTGTACAAAGAGTTACATGACAAAGACAAGCAGACCTGAAAACACCAAATAAAATCAAAAGTATGTATTTTGCAAACAAACAAGAAGCATGGTTTGTCTTATGCTTCTTAAAAAGGGACTGGAAGGAGTGAACGCCATGGTTGGGGCTCATGTTCACGAATGTGCATCTGAAAACAAAATACACACATAAAAATGCATTCATCGTCACACTTTGTGTTCTCAATATATTTAAACATGTCGGCAATGTTTGAAATATATTGTCACATATGTGTCCCATAGCTTCATTCAGCGATGGTTGATTGCTCTGAATCATTTGAAATGTATTTAGGATACATCGGATGTTTTTTCCATCTGTGATGGTTCAGTTGCGGTGGCTTATCTGGGGAACATTCAGCATTTGTTCTTGGTTTGTTTGCCTTTGAGATTCATTCTATTCATGCTGGTTGTTGCTTGATGTTCAATTATATCACACAATGCAGCCCAAAGACAGAGAACTGAAGTAATTTTTCTAGTTTTCAAAATTTTTTACCATCAAATAAATTTGGATTAAAAACTCTGACAACTGAACCACGTGAAAAAACAGATTACAGATGATGAAAGGTGGCTGATTAATAAATTCTGGTGTAGATGCGTGGATGTTTTGTTCCTGTATGTTGTTACTTTTTACATATAAGTTTCAATGCTTACTATGTTGATATAAATATTTGGCCGATGTTGGAATAGCTTTAGTGCAAAGCTGAGCCGGCGTAAAGGGAGGGTGTTATGGTTTATGTGACAGACGGAGTTAACATGGCAGGGTCACCTCTTCAAATGACACTAATTGAAAATCAAGGAACAAAACAGGTGGAAGAAACATCAAGAGAATATCAAACATTTACATTTTGATACTTCCTCTTGATGTGACAACTGACCAAAAGCAAACACCATAAAAAAACACATTTGAAAAGTGCTTCTGCCATGTATCAGTGCCATTTGCCAGCCAGTGCCAAAACTAGTAAGGACAAAGTTGCCTACAACATAAAGTCTTAAGTCAGGCTACAAGTAAGTTAATCAAAGTTTAAGAGAAAACAGACATCCTCAGGTTGTCATACTCTTTAAATTCCACTAAATAAGCTTCACTTATCAAAAAAATGTTGCTTAAATACAGTAGCTGACCCAAGACACCAAACATACAAGGGCAACTTTAACCTTAGAGCATGTGGAGCTGCATGCACACTTTTGTCTCAAGTGGCCTCTAGTGGTAGGAGTGGGCATGACATGGTGGTAATGTGAGGATGATGAAGGAGAGGTGGGATAGGTGGATGTGGTTAGATTGAGGTTTATATCTATTGATTTACTGGGATTTTGACTGCACTGGGAAATGTGGAATGGACCGTTACTACGCCAGCTTCCGTGAGCTCGAAAGTTATTTTCGACCAGCCAGAGTTTTTCATTCAGCCTTTGCTGTAACTTCCTACTATGCATATCTGAAACAAAGAATGAAAACATTATTTCAGATCTCTTCTCTTTGGGCCACTCCTCGCACTCTGTACACACCATCATATACACATTACCATACAAAAAGACAACAGAGCAGCACACGAATGCACTCCCACTCAAAGACATCTCCTCACAGACATTTCTCACCATCTATATTTGATTTATTGAGTCAAAGGTCAAAATAATGCAGAGACAAAATATCAAGACACGCTGACAGTAAAAATTATGACCGGATGTATGAAACTGAGTAACTTGACAGAAAGTTTTCACAGATAATGGCGATAGAAAACTGAATTTCTCCTTATTAGATTAGAAATTCCAAGAATTTTCTTGTTCTTAATATGCTGTAATTTATCTTGCGGTCCAGTGTTTTTAAATCGATGTGTTATCAAAAGAAAATCTTGTTAACCTGCGGAGGAAAGACTGAAAATTGAATGTAATTCTGCACTTGAATAGGTGTGTGTTTGTTCATATTACTTGCACATCTCTTCACACTCAGGAACAATTCTCCACTGAATAAAAATGTACTCAAAAGCTCTGACACTATGGCCCTGAACTTACGGTCAATCTGGTCAGCAAACACCTCTCCGTAGATCATCCAGTAAGGCATGAAGAAGATGTTCCTGGCTAGCATCCAGGACGGGTCTTCATTTGGGTTGAGGATGGCCTGACGTGCCACCCCAAAACTCATCAGCACCACCAACATGATGATGACAAAATACATCATGTCGATCATCTGACAGAGGAAGGAGGGGAGAGGAGGATTTTCAGAGAGAGAAGAGAGGGTGTGAGCGGTTCAAGGGGAGAAAGAAAGAGGGCAGTTGGTGAGAATGTTTGTAGACAAGAATGACTGTAAAAACAAAAGGGAATGAATACATTGAAAAATGCAGGAAAGAGGCAAAACAAAAGAAATGGATGGGAGCGTGTTGGTTTAACTCAATAACTCAATATTTAACATGCACTTAATTTAGGTTAATCCCAGATTGATTAACGAACCGACTGAGCTTAAGTGGGGGGAATCACTTTCTCTGAGCTGATTAATATTCCATCAGCCTCTGTGAGCAGAATCTGTGTATTTTTGAAAAGAAAATCATTATGGATATAGCCACATGTAAATGATAAATTGGAGCTCGAGTATCAATTATTATTATTTTGTTTAAATCATGAGGTGCATATCAATACGGCGAAAAAAAGCATCATGTTTCATAATGTTTCAGTGTTTTCTCTCCTTAGCTAATTGCAAATTTTCATATCAAAGGGATGTTGCGTCCTGTGGTCCAAAGCTCATGCCAAAGACCATCGAACATCAGACAAATACAGATGTGGGGCTTTGATCCCTCCTCTAGTTTTGTCTCCATGCATTTATCGCAGCCTCTGATCTTGTGCTCTTTGATATCAAACAATGACGTTTAGAGGCACAGAGGCTCTATTAGGACCGAGCCTGCACACTACATACAAATGACGCCGGTGAAATCCCAGGACTCTTACAATCAGTATATTGATCACGCTGAGTGAGGTCAGAGGGGAGAAAAAGTCAGACAGAAATGCAGAATACATAATGAGGGGAGAAAATGAGAGAGATACTGTACGCAAAAGAAAGACACACACTCATCACTTCCCCCCTGCCTCCTCTCACCATCTTGCCAATCATCATCACATAGGGACCGAGGTACTTGTTGACCCCGAAGATGTCCAGCAGCCTGATGTACCAGTAGATGATGTTGACGCAGTAGATGACCCGGCCGTAGCTCATGAGCGGTGGCTCCTGGAGGCGCAGAACCATGCCGACGGAGAATATGAGGATGGCCATCAGGTCTGTGATGTTCCAGTACTCCTGCAGCCACACCTTCACCTTCTGTAACAACTTCCCAGGCTCTGACATCAGAATCTTGTTGAGAAAAGAAAGGAAGATGAGGAAGCTCAGATACAGGAATGATGGGAAAAAGTGCTCATAGATACGGAAAAAATTGAGGTGTAATTTAGAGGAGTGAAAATATAGAAATGCATTATATGATGGAAACCACTAGAGGGCAGTATGAGTGCACCAATCATAGCATTCAGCCGTCTCTGAGGAAGCATTGTTGAGCAGCTGAGAATGTGACATAATGATTAATGCATTTCATACACTTACAGTAAAACGCAGCCACACAGTGAGGCTGAACTAAACAGTCTCACATTTCTATTTACTTTTTGTTATTTTTTCCTTTTTTTTGTCTCTTGCCTTCATTTACACCCACCAGTCCCCTATTCCGCCTTTCCTCCTTGAGTCTTTCTTGTTCCTTCTCTTAAATGTTCATTTTTCCCTTTTTCTATAAGTGGTTTGGTCATGTGGACATAATGTTCAGCCTCCCCCGTCAACTGCTGTACTCATTCAATTAAACTATTGGCAGCGTTATGGTGACGTGCTTTATGCCTTCATTTCACTGGGGGAAAGTTAAAGAATTGATTGCTGTGTGTTCAATAGAATTGTGCATGCATGGTGCACATTTGCACGAAGCCGCTTCCAAGACCGCCGGTACCTCTCTCATCTTCTCGATGCCGTTGGTGAAGATGTAAGCGATGACGATCCACTCCTGAGGTGAGGGCCACAGGTCCATCTTGACCAGGACGATGTAGTTGAACAACATTAAGTAGCCCACGTACGCCATCTTCATAAAAACACAACAGTGGAGGGAAATCAGCTGGGACAAATTCATGATTATAGTTTAGTGTTTGTGCACTTTTAAAACACCGGCAGACTGGTCATCAATAAAGTTCAGTGCTCTCTCTTCTGACTGTCTTGAAGGGCCACTGTAGAGAGGGTTTCTTGTGTGTGACTGCTCAAATTAAATGGTTATGTGGTGAATGACTGAACCTCATTACACGTCCTTTTCATGCAGTTCTTTATATCTGATAATAGAGATTTGATGTCAAGACACTTGATTGCAGTGCCTCCACACTTGGCCTGAAAATGTCCATTATGGGTCTCCTGAGACTGTCTATTTAAACATGACAGCCGTCCACTTTCATTTTTGTCCTGCAGCTTTTTTTTGCCTACTGTAGCTCATCATGATTCAGACTAGATAAATTTTTGATCCCTCTGCAAGCCTAACTATCTAGATTAAGCCTGTGGGACCTGACAAAACATATTCAGAATTAATTTTTCCATCCTTTTCTGGCATTACTCGATTTCAGTCTTTTATGTGACAATTCTGATTTAGCGATGGGTGATCCAGCATCCTCTGGGACCATTTTAACTGCATTTACATATTCACTGGTGATTCAGACAGTATGCAAAATAAGGAACTGATTCTATTTCTAAATTAGAAACAATAATGAAAAGCTTAAGATATTTAAATTATAGATTAAAGAAACTACAAACACTCTGGGGATGGTTTCTCTTCCAGTCCATTTTTTTTAATCAAGCGTTACAGTGTAGTGAGCATGCTAAGTGATTTAAATATGATTGAATACGACTGTTGTTCAGTCCCACATGCACAGTTGGTCTGTTTGAGAAGTTTGACTAATCGCACCATAAATGGGGGCAGCTCCTTACGGTAGATGACAGGTTTGAATACAAATCTGTTAAAGGGGTACAGAATGCATTGTGCCCCTGAGAAAACCCTGCATGTTTTTCTTTGAAAGCAGCAATGAAATTCCCAGT
>JAQNCA010000027.1:21177157-21191589 GCA_029783725.1 Acanthurus tractus | reverse complement strand
AGTTTATATCAAACATTTCAAACATGCAGACACTGCACAAAATTCAAGTTAACACAGACTTCAAAAGCATCTGGAATTATAGAATCTGGACAAACAATGCTTAAAGAAAGATGTAAAGGCACAAACACATAACACACACTTTCCCACACGTGTAAATACTCTAGAACTAAACTTTTAATCAAGTTATATTTACCGATTGTAATATTTCAACCAGTGGCAATGCTCCATAACTGAAAAAAAACCCTCCTCCATATTTGATCTTCCATCCGTTTCTCTCCATCACTCCCCTGTATTTTTCTCACCATGTTACTTCCATCATTCACCCATTACCTCACACACTAAACTTTCCCACCCCAGTAAAGCTGGGTAATGACAGCGTAGAACAGCAGGTTAATGAAAATAAGGGCAGCATGGCAGTAAAAGCTCACAGCAGGGAGTCTGGAATTGATGCTGTTGCAGAAATACAGTAAGCACTGACAGTGCAAGCGGGGAACTGAGTATGTAGGTGGTGTTGCTGAAGCTGACACTGACCGTATGGAACCAGAACTTGACAATTGGTGCGTTGTAGAACTCGTATATCTTGCGTCCCATGGGGATGAGGCGGTGACGGTTCTGGACCTCCTCGACATCCTTCTTTCTCGATGTTTCTGTGGTTACTTTACCCAGCATTGCCTGGGGAAATGCAAACCCCACATGGAGCGAAGGAGGGAGTGAAGGGTTTGAGGGATAAAAGGATGAAAAAAAAAAGCGGAAAGGGAGGAATGTGACAGATTGGAAAGGAGGAGGAGTGAGGGAAAGGCAGAGAAAGGATGGAGACGAAGAAAAGTATGCGGGAAGGAGAAGGGAAGTGAAAAGTCCGATAAAGGAGAGAAAAAAGGAGACAGAATGGAGGGTTACATTCTTGCCTCTGCAAAGTCTTAATATCATAATCAAAGAAGCAAGCACAGGCAATGTCGTCATTCCAAAATGTGAAATGTGTGTTTGAGGTGGAGTGTTGGGTGAAGGCTGTTAACACAGTATGACGCAGACACAGACACTCATGGATTGTGTCTCAGACAACAATTAAGAGGCAGAAGAGAGACAACATAATGACAGAGAGGACACAGAAAAAGAACAGAAAAAAGATAAAAACATAGATATCTCATTTCAATCTGTGACACATTTTCTTCATCCATGAGAGAGGGTTCGGAGCCCACTGCTTTTATGGGTCATGGTGTTAATGTCAAAGCAACACCAGACCTCTGAGGGAGTTCAGTCATGACATTGTATTGTCTGTAAGCACACTGCCCTACAAAGGCAGAATGCAGTAACTGCATATTTAATATCATGTCAAAGTTGAGCTGTAGTCTTTCTGACATCTGTTTCACTATAATTATGTTTTTCATCTTAGAAATGTGTAATTTCTTTGAAGCTACTTAAATTTGCAATAACTACACACCAAACTGAACCACAGTATCTGCACTTCGGCCGTGCAGTTGTTGCTATCTGGCTTGGTTAACTGTGTGCTGTAGGACTTGTTACAGAACTAACTCCACTTTCTGCCATAGACACAAAGCTAACTAGACAGCTAAGAGCTAAATCAAGTAAATCAAAGTCAAAGTGAATCAAGCTATCACATTGCAGCTAGCATGGTTTGGAATAAAGCAAAGTTCAGTAGATGATTTTGCTCTAATTGTTTTCAGTGAGGAAAAACATCCTTTTTGTGTTTTGTTTTTTAATTTTTATTATTTCACATATTTTTTTTAATGAGGCAAAAAGTAAATCAATGTACACAGGAGGAGGATAAAGAAACAGCTAACATTAAACATTTGCTAAAGATAACTTAGCATACCTCATTGACTGACGTCTTATTTTCTGAAAAGTTAATTTAATGTCCCTTGGTGGTTAGTCCACCTTTAAATAATATACATAAACTTAAAAAAAAATAGTTAAGACTTAAGTTAACTGTTTTTTAATATAAATGTTATTGTAGTCTGACTAATATTAATAACCACCATGTAAAGACATGAAATAAAAGCACTACAACTTGTCTGTCTGTTTTAGTTTTTAATGTCCAGTCTGAAAACTCAAACATTTGTTCTAAGCTTAACTGCTTCTGTAGCTAGTTACTGCATTCTCTCTTCGTAGGGCTGCATAGCAGACCTGGGGAGATAAAATAACTGATCTGGCCAAATAATTTAAACACACAGTGAGTAGTCAGTTTAGGTCCCCAGGCCACTTAATCGCTACAATAAAGATAAAAACCACTGCTTAGAAATTGAAGAAGAATCACAATCAGAGAGGAATCAAGTGCATTATATTTTTTTCTCAGTGAAAAACATAAATAGCCAAAGTTTTGTCCGAGGCAGACACAGGTGGGGCCTTCAGGGTGAAAAGGTTCAGATGCCAGTGTGTAAATCACACCATGCCTTGACTGTACCAAACATGCACATTACCTGATCAGCAAGTGGTCACAAACGATCACAAAAGCTATTACATCCATCACAGTGTGGTGTATCTAAGCATCTGAGGATAAAACAATACAATCTCCCTCGGCGGTGTAGCAGCCTGTGTGTATCTGTATGAATCGCTGTGTGATTCATAAGTATCTGAGGGTGCATTTGCACAGTCAGAAGCCAGGGTAATGAAAAGGACTCATTGCAAATGCATCCTTTAGCGGCAGGAGTCTTTGTTTAACACCTCAGTGCCTTCAGGACTGCATGTGTAAATGGCCTGTTTTTGCAAGTCTTCGCACTGGCTTCCTGGCTGTGCTCAATGCAGATGGGGAGTATGTACAGTGGTGCTGAAAGACGTTCAACCTCAGATCAATCACTTGATGGGATGACCTCAGATTCAGTTTGTGTATTAACATTGTCTTCAGAAATTCCAGTCTTAATTTTAGCACACAAACTGGATCTTGGTATTATCTCCACAAGTGACTGGACTGAAATGGAACGAGTCCTAATCCTGCTGTACATCCATGTCAATGCAGATGGACCAACTCTTCCACTGTGAGCTGGGAGAAGGTGCACAGACTCTGCATGATTTAAGCTCTGCAGCAGCAGGCGGACATGGTTATATAATGCAAAAGCCTGGGCCTCCCATGCTCAGCAGCCAACATGCTGAGTGGTATGCTGCGGCAAGCCATCATCATGATGGGAAAGAGTGAGGGGCAGCAATCGGCCAGCAAACAGTACTGTACCTCAACCAGAACTGAGCTCGGAGAGATAGAAAAGGAGAGGAAGAGCTAGAGAAAGACATAGCTGAAAGCAAAATAAGATGAGGGGAAAAAAAGAAGCAAAGAGAGGGAGCCGGGAAGAGAACAAGGGGACAAAAGGAAAAGTAGAGAGAAATAGAGAAGGAGATAGATGGAAGGAGAAACATACACGAGGGAACCCACAAGCGGCGACAGACTGAGACGCTACAACTCCAAGACCATGTCTTTGCTTAGACGATGAAAAACAGGAAAGGCCTGTTTAGCTGGAAGGGTCCAGTTGGCCAGAATAGAGAAACAAGTAGACTATGTGTGTGTGGAATACTGTGAGGGCATGAGTGTGCATATTGGTATCTTGTTGTGTAGGAAACGGGTCCACAGGAGATGTTTACAAAGTGCACAGAGTCTGACTATGTGTTCAGATATCAGTCTCATAATCTGACAAAAGCATGTGTCTATTGTTTCAAGGTTGAATATGTGTATAGGTTCTGAGATGCGGGGCTGAGGTGGGTTCTCTCACCACGGAGTTGTACTGCGTCTCACAGTAAGATCTTACTGTGAACTCCATGTCTTCCTCCTCCTTCTCCTTGACTTGTTTTTCAGGCTCCTCCTCTTCCTTCTCCTGCAGGTAGGCCTCCTGATCCTGGGGCATGTAGGACATCTCGTCCTTGTTCTTGAACTCCAGGCTCAGGATGGATGGTGGTAGAAGTAGCCCTAAGATTACCTGGATGAGTGGAGTTGACAGATGGGATAAAAAAAAATGCACTTTCATGAGCAACTCTGTGGAAATTAGGACACAGGAGGTCTGAACAAACCAGCCTTCATAACTGCGACAGGCACATTTGAAACTCATATAATATAAATTTTCCCATGTGAACACGTCCCCACCAAGCCTGTGCATGAGTGAGTGACAAAGCTTTTGTATTTCTTGCAGGCTCTTATTGTGGAACTCAATTACAAAAGCATTAGTCCAGACAGGCTGCAAGGGTACCGCGCTGCTCAAATGGATGAGAGCGACAAACACCTGCACAAGATAAAAGAAGCACTTGTACTGTAAACACTTCAGGTGCATGGCAGTCGAGAAAGAAAAGAAAAAGTGAAGAACCATCGAAAGAAAAGATGGAGAGCAGTGTAATCGAGTCCCTTCTTATCTTTGGAGGCAGCTGTCTAATTACTTTTAGAGTGAAATGTAGCTGTTTCAATTGCGTTGGGTAATCCATTGATTCGAAATTGAACCTAAATTTAATCAGTTTAAGTTTAGTCTAATTTCCGATCGGTTTCTGGTCACGTCGTAATGTGATAGAAAAAGCTGTTAGTAAAGTCAGATGACTTGACAAAATGATTCCATCCGTGTCAAGGACAGTTTCAGGGTGACATACAGGCCAGAATGCAATTATATCCACAGCAGAGAAAATGGTGTATCAGCTTCTCTTATCATCAGTCATGTCATGGGGTCAAAAATAAAGATGTCAATAGTTTGTCAGAATTATTGATGTGTAAAAAAAAAAAAATCAATGTACTCATCCTCTGTAGTCCACTTTAAGCCTATAGAAACCATATTCTGATATAATTATAGCGGGTTGAGGCTCCCTGTCCTTACAGATATAGCAACTCAAAAATGTTCATCCACATTATTTTGACAATATTTTGATGACTTCATTCTCTGCATTTCATAAACTCCTGAGGGCAGTCTTGTTTGTTCCACTTGTGGTTTGCTTTCTGTCTCTCTGCACCAATGAGCCCGTTTTAGCTGTGCACTCTCTCCCTGCTACCTGCAAAGGCCAAACCATACTTAAAGCAGCTGTAGTCTGCCCTGCTCCGAGAAGCTAGTCAGCAGGACCCATCATCCTGTTTTATGCTGTGTGTGAATGAGTGTGAACCCAGCCGTCCCCTCAGAAACTCCCAGGGCAAACTCCTGTTATAAATAACTCTAACCTCTCTGATCTAAGCTGCTGCCTCCTATCACCCTCCCACAAGACGTCTGGTAAACCCACATGACCAAGAACTGTTCAAAATTCAACCACTAGTCTTAAATGAAGCCTCTTCCCTCGACTCAAAGCACTGCACCCCCATAAGCTTTAATTGAAATATGTGGGACACAATTTCAAGGTTTTTAAGTAATTAAGGTCAGTTCTTCTGTTCCTTCTGGCTCAAGAAGATGCTTTATAGTCTTATACTAATGAAAGCTGAAGAAAGGCTTAGAGAGCCAACTTGCCATGGTGTCTCCACAGAGCTGGAGAAAAGTCTGGCTGCAGTATTTATTATTCTGCTACAGGCAAAAATCCTCTAACTTGTTTGTATTTCCTAGAAACAAATCACAAAGATCTTGGGCGGCGCTTTGCCAAAGATGCAGCAATGGTGTTCTTGCAAAGTAATAACACACAGATAGTGGAAGAGGTGGAGAATGCCAAAGAAGCAGTTGGTCAATGGCGGATTTATACTCAAAGTCCACATCCGGTGAGTTAGACAACCATACCCACACACTCATCCCACTCTTCTCAGTCTGAGAAGATTTGAAGTTACAATGAAGGTTGCTGGTTCAGTCTCTGGCTCCTCTTGTCTGCTTTTCAGAGCCACCTTGGCCAAGACATGAACCTTGAATCATTTGGCTGCTGCAAGGTTGAGTTTTTGTGTTCTTGTGAGCAGGCCGCCACTTTGTATGGAAGCCCCTGCCGTTAGTGTGTGAATGAGGTTTTATGCAGTTTGAGTGGCTGACAAACCAGAATAGGACTGGATATAACAATCGAGTCCATTAACCCTTTACTTTTGTTCAGTCACAAGTTAAACCAAACATCTGGCCCGCGTTCATTACCTTCAGGCCTGAGTTCTTGCGCATACGCAGGCGTCCCATCCACATGTCGGTCAGCAGCATCTGACTGCAGGTGTGAGCGATGAAATCTCTGTGCTTGGCTGCTACCGCCAGCTGCAGGCAGGTGGCGTTGCTCCAGTTCTTCAGCTCATACGTGAGCAGCTTCATGGCCATCTGCTCATCCTGTTTATAGGACTGGTCTAGGAGTTCCACTGCCAGCTGGCCAAATTCTCTGGGAAGTTACATGCAGGACATATACAGGCACACAGAGACATGAACGGAGACAGTAAAACACTTTGTCCAAACATGTAAAAACTGATAAAATGATCAAAGAGTCACTGACCATCTGGCCTAATTCTGAGGAAGATTTCATTTGCATACAAACACTTGTGTTCACACACCAACATGCAACTTAAAATGTAAATACAGCACTCAGGCATGGCCATGACAAGCGCATCTAATATCTTTAGCAGAAGCACACACTTGTACATCAAAGAGGGTCCAAATTTGCACTTGTAATTTTGTCCGTGTCTTTTGCAAAGCGAAAGGCTTTGGGAAGCTTGTTGTTGAAGCTTATGATGTATGTACACTGCAAGCTGAACGAGAAATGGGGTGTGCAGATTTTAAAGTTATGATTAAAGTTAGGAGCTAATACGAAAGATTTCTATGAGAAATGAGGCCAGAATATGAAAACATTACCTAAATAATGCAATGTAATATGACCAACACACACTCATGCAGAGCATAAATCTATCAAATATTCAAAAGTGCAAACAAACGTAAAGCACCACCTCTTTCACCAGCATTTTAATATGTCCCCTTCCAATAAAAACATAAATCAATTCTCTAAGATCAAGTTTCATCCTAATTTCAGCCTCTGAAAGGACTTTCTTTTGCACAAACACACATACACTCACAAATTACAGCACAATATTGCACACTACACTCGAAAGCAATCTGTTCTGCATAGCTTAATGCGCATAACAAGACATCAGCACTGCTGGAGATTGGGGGATTTATAACACAACGACAGATGCACAGCACATTAAAGTGTTCAACAATGTCGTATGAACAAGTTTGGTTTCCTATGAAGCGCTTTTCATGAGTTCTAGATCATGAAATATAGAAGGTGAATATTTCAGCAGTATTTATTTACACATCCTGTCTGCAAGTTCCTCACCAAGTAAGAAGACCTCCTTTACAGAATGTAGGCATAGCTGTACATACTTCCACACATTATAAATAGTACAGGTTTACATAAATATCCCTTGAGTTTAACCACACACGAACACACAGCCACGAATAATGCATTCCCAAACACAGATTATGTAAAGATTACACGAAGATATAAAAATGTATGTGGTTAAATGAGCTCCTTGAAGGAAGCCAGCCAAAGTCTCTATGGAAAGAACATTTATACTATGCCAGCTCTAAGGCTGTGTTTTGAAACTGTGTGTGTGCGGGGACTTTGTGTTGCTGTAGCTGTGCTGAATTTTTTTTTTTTTGGAGTCTGAAAACTTTCCCCCTAATTAACAATCATTTCCATAGCCAGCATTTTTATCTCTGGGTGATTACCTTCATCTCAAATGCATATCCTTAACTAAGGATGATGCATGTTATTAGATTTCCGTATCTATGTCACTTACATCCCATGAGAGCCCGGATCAGTCTGAAACAGGTCAGTTTGCAGGGAAAAAGGCATGTTAGTGTGTTTGTGTGTGTTTTTGCCCAGATGTGCTGCAGTGTGGAGGTAGTGTAGACTTCTGTCTAGACTTGCTACTCAACTTTGCATTAATCATTTACTGCAGAAAAAATTTCCTTAGAGTAGGTCTCACTCAGGACTCCAGTTTATTGATATATTATTTTTAAAACCAAACGTGTGTGTGCGCAAGTGTCCATATTTCTTTACCCACCTGGAGTTGTGGTTTAGTTCCTGGGAGATGTCATCCACCATGTCGTTCTCGGAGGCTTCGTGTGCCATGGCCTTACAAAGCTTACACGCTACCAAAGCCTTGGCCATGGCCTCTTCGCCATGCTGCCAGAAGAACAGTGCCATCTTCTGACGTTTCATAAGCACGGCCCACACCATGAGCTCGTGGAAGGGAAAGGGGAAGTGGTTGATTTCGGGGTCATCCAGATCGATGTCCACCTCTTCCTCTCTTTTACGTGTTGTCTTCTGGCGGCCTCTGCGGATGGGCATGTCATCCTGGTTGGGATCCATAGCAAGCAAGTGGGGTGGAAAGAGAGACAACTATGTAGATGGACATATTTCTGGGCGACCTCTTATGAGATTACATTTATTTTAATAAATCAAGTACGACAGGAGAGTGTTTTAGGTTGATTCTGAGCTATTTAGGATGCAATCAGCCAAAGATCGGGTTCTAAATGGAAATTACAACCAGAAGCCCAAGAATCTGAATCATACCGATACCTATTTCTGAAGGACCGCCCCTGTATTGGGCCACATTGTGCACATGTCTAGAGAAATCCTATTACCCAGAAAAGATTTTCATAGAATATATATATTCTTTTTAAATCGCTCACCCTGGGTTGAAAGTTAGTTGAATGCAGAGGCAAATTCAGACTTTGAAGGACACAGGTGGAAGGACAAAGCGCTACACACAATACACATCACAGGCTTGATCTCATAAACCTTTCAATAAAATCTTTTTAAAAGGATTTTACTTTTGTCTCTCTTTTCATATTTTTCCATTCATTTTGAGTAAAGAAACAACTTCACCAGAGGTGGTTATTTCTTTAGTCCTCAGTGTATCCAGGTTGTGTCTCTGGGGAGACTGAGACTGCCAGTTAATGTCTAAATGGCATGTCAGCAGGGCAGTATTGATCTCCAATAATTTCACATTTTTCAAATTGGAGACCACTGACACTTGATCAATTACAGAGATTTGAGGAAGGGCTTTTAGTGGTTGTAGAATTGCTGCTCGCTATAAGAAAGATTCTTGGACATAAAAGATGTGATTATACAATGGCATGAATGCTTCGGCTGTGAATATCCATTTATTCAAGTGACAGTGTGAGATTTCACGGATATTTAGAAAAGACTACAGAACACTAAATTCATATCTTCAATAATCTGAAGCATCTAAAGTAACTGTCAGCAAATTTAACATATTGTTTTCAAAGGTCAGGTTGAGATAATAATTGAATGATAAATTGGATTACAAAAAGAGAGAAAGACACTGAGGCAAAGACTTGAACAGGAACAAACAAAGGAACACACACTGGCAGGGAGACAGATTTCAACAGGCGAACATACAAAGGAATGGACAGCCATGCACGTCAAATATAAATACCTCTGAAAAAACTGTAGTCACATGCTGTGATAAAAGCTTTATGGTCTGGATACCTCATGGTGTGTACACAATGGATACATGTGAGTACACAGCACATGTATTATGTAATCCTGTCAGGTCAGACATTACCTGTTTTTTTCAATGTAACTGAGCTGAGCTGACATGTATCATAAGAGTTAAGTACATTTATACTGTCTGGTGCCATCAAACAGCCGTATATTCATGTTCTTTTTCTATTTTATAAACTGTAAATAAAAAAAACTTTTGAACAAGGTAGTGCGAAACTTATAAATACTTGTATTTGACACTGAGCCTTCAGCTGTTTCAAATGCCGACACAAATTGAAAAAAATAATTTAAATATGCCTCAAGGTTTTCCTTTCAAAGACTGTGAGGCTCAAACATTTTTTAATTAAAATATTTTTGTGGACTGACTATACACTCAACACATTATGAGGAAGAGGAGCTTGACACAAGAGAGAGGAACAGTGAAGGAACGACTGAATAACAACCTTGATGAGATCAGCACTCACCTCCATCCCCAGCAGTTTCAGGGCTTTGGGCTAGAAAAGCAACAAGAACATAAACAAGCAGAACAAGACCTTGTCGGATGTATTTTATAGAGTAATGTACTCTATAAGCACAACACAGCACAGACTGACAGACAGACAGACTCACTTGTATGAGACTAGAGATAAAAGTCACCCACTTTCAGTTTAACAAGCATTGGCATTTTGTGCTGGTTTGATTGACAGAATAGAATACATGGAGTAAAAAATCATGTGGTTGCATGTTTGCATGTATTTAAGCGGAATGTATTTGTGCATTTGGTACAGTAGCATGTATCTGTATTAAAGCAGGGCATGTATGAATTATGCATTCATGAGCCATCATCTGAGTTGGTAAAAATAGCCTCGGTCTCCTGTGGGGATTTTGATATCTGCATCTATTTCGAGGCTTTGTTCTTAGTTAACATGTGCTTGTGAGCGTGCGTGCACGTGAAAATGTGATCGCACATTTATTTCATCATGAAATCACAGTTATATGGGAACTGACTCCCTCTCTCTCTCTCATTCTCTCATTTTGCCTCTTTGCTTGGTCTCTGCACTGTGTCTTTGCTTTCGCTTTATCTGAGTCTTTCAGCTGCTTTGTTGCCTCCAATGAGATAAACAGGCACACGAAGACACACATACACATACACACACACAAACACATACACTCAAACATACAAACACAAAGGTGCACAATCAAGCAGAAATGTGGTGTTCCAGACACAGCTGTGTGTGCTTCTATTTTCATCACACCTGTGGGGGTGTGTGAGGTACTGAGTCAGAATGAGAGAATTAGAACAACAGAAAATGGACAAATACCATTTTGTAGTGGCGGCTGAGAAAATCGATTCACATTAGAATAGAGATTCTACGATTCAGAATCATTTCACAAATGTCAAAAATCGATTTTCTAAATTTAAGTTAAAACGTTATGTTTGTGGAACAACAAAAAGGCGGATTTGGATTGTGAGGACAGTCTGTCACAGAGTCTTTACCTTAAAAAAAAAGGCAGCAGCTGTACACATTTTTTATTTTTTTATTTTATGGCTAGATAATTACCCTTGCAGGTTAAACACAGAGCACACTGTAAACTTTTTATGCTGCTCTGCACCAGTGTTAACATTAATGGAGCAGAGCAGCAAGCGGCAGTGACAAATAAGACCAGCTGACCAAAAACACACTGCAGCATTTAATAACTTTCACCAACTTTGGTGAAGAAAATAACTTTGTTCTCACTCTGTTTGACTTAAAATAATGCTTGCCGTGTGTTTCGGACAGCAGAGGCTTTTCATGGAGCTGACGCTGCAGCAGAGAGGCTGTTCTTTAGCAGAGCAATGCCCGTCATTTGACACTACTCACAGAGGCAGGTGACTGTAGGATACTTCAAGTTATTCAATTCATCAATTATATTTGTTTACACTTTTTAAAATTAAAGACTGCAAATCATCCCTCTAACTTGTAAATCATTGTTCATATTGTTGTTCCGCTGACTAAGGACACCATTAAATGGTTTGGTGCACAGCATGCTGGAGCAAACGACTGAAATCAGTGTAGTCTCTATCTATTTGAACAAGAATCAGTTTTGGATCAGGAATCCTTTCTGTATGAAAAAAAAAATCGATTTGGAATTGAACTGTGACCCCAAAAATCAGCCGATAAAAGTGCTAGATTCACGTAGACATACAGCCCTATCATTTAATGTGCAGTATGTTTGACGTAAACACACCACCGCCAAACACTTCAGCATGTTTTCATGATCAGTTCCACTTTGATTGAAGGTGCACTAATCAGTGAGATGAGTTTCTGTAGTGGTTGGGAAGAAGTGTGTATATCATTGGGTTTATGATGCCACATGATGAAGGGCCACTCCTAAAGATGATTTGTTGTTCCAGGCCGGGAGTAGCCTGTGTTGCCTTTGTTCTTTTTGTGGAAATGAAGAATAACGGATGAACAACTCTTATGTTTCACCTCAGCTGATGAAAAAGAGATCATGACTTGCATGGATTTAGTGATATAATTGGATGTTGTTTTGGGCTTTTATATGTAAATTCACTGTCCATCCTTTTGCTGCATTTGCTAGAAGTTACACCTCGAAGGGAAACATTTCAAACCTGATTTATAGAATATTGTCTTCTCAGTCCAACAAATGCTTGATATTTATAAAGACATCAAAATGAAGCAAATAAATATCAGAATAATTCAGTGTGTAGTTTACTAATTTCTGTCATTATTGCTCCAAACATAGAACTTCATACCTACTATGACTCACATATTTCCTGCTTAGGCAATCATGTCACAACAAACAACATTTATATGTACATAAATGCTAATTTACTACTTGCATCAGCAGGTGAAGTTTGCTCTTGAGTAAACAATTCCTGATTAAAATTCTATCATAAATTAAAATTTGCTCATATTATTCATCTTGTCCTTACCAGGGCTAATTTGATCAGGAGAATAATTTCACTGATATTGGTCCTTTGATTAATGACTTTTAAAATTCCCAGACATTAGTGTTAAAGTATTAATGCAGGTGACAAACATTCACTCACCCTCTTGGGTCCAAATAGGTTGTGGTACAGAGTTCTGAATCTCTTCCTGGTGTAGTTACACCGATATGCTCCGCCCATGAGGTATTCAATGACGAGCCCGATGTCGATGAGGCTGATGCGGTAGTCAGGGGGCAGGTTTCCCTGAAAAACCAGACAGTGTTAACAAGTAACAGCCCACTCCAACTACTTAATAAGGAGGGTAAACAAGAGTACAAAACAAATCACACAGTCACACACACACTCACTTCACAAAATCCATATCAAACTGTTTTTGGCTATGAAAGGAAACGTGATTATCGGATTCACCTTGAAGTAGATCCAACTGAACCCTGGATATTCTCGCTTGGAAAGAACACACAGTGTCAGTGAGTAAACGGCACGATAAGCAAGAGCAGGGGATATGAGATACACAGAAACTCTCAGGCAAGATCTCTCTCTTCCAGCCTTTTTAAAAAAATGTTATCTTGACCAGACTGTTGTTTAGCTTTTGTATTTGTAATTTACTGTGGATCTTGGTTCAAATCTAAAAATGTGGAGTTGTTCCTCCATATTTATTACTGGTTGAACAGAGAAATTGTCAGTGTGAGGTTTTAGATATTGCTGCCAAAGCCCAAGCTTGAACCTTTTTGCCTTATGAGGAACAGGAAATGAGAAGAGAATGAAAACTCAGGTGCTGTATAATTCACAGAGAATGTCGTGTTTGAGGGCAATTTCAGAGGATGTAAAAAATGTAATGCATTTTCATAATTTGCATTTACAGAAATAATGAGATCTTCTTATTGAGGTTCAATTCAGTCTTGGAGAAAGGAAGAGAAAAAGAGTGAGTGGTAATGTCTCATTAGCCTGGAAGAGAGGGGCAACAGCATGGAGAAACAGACAGACAGTTGCTAATGGTGGAGGAGAAAAATTATTATTGATACCCAAGTTCTTGCTGTGACCATAACTGTGTTAACACTCTCTGCTCCTCATCGTGCCCTAAACATCACCTCAGATCCTGCAGTCATTAGCCTGACCCCCACTGTTCCTTTGACCTACATCAATTACCTTACATCTCTTCACTCCCCCTCTATTTATAACATCTCCACTGCCTCAGCACTTAAATATGAGATTCCAAATCCTTTCCTTCCTACTCAGCCCAAGCCTGTCGTTATGTCCAAAGATTCAGTTTCATGATTATAAAGCCTGTCAGAACCCTGAAGGCCAACTGATAGTACACTTAAAAGCAGAGATGCCATAGATACTGCTCGTCTTTTTATACATCACCACCTCATGCTTAGAATAAAAGTCCAGATGCACCAGTTAGAAGCAAGCCGAGCCCTTATTGTACTCCCCATAGTGTTGAAGCTCAAGCTAATGATTTAAGGTTACAGACATAATCCAATTTATCTGATGGCACCTAATTAGAAGCTTAAATAACATTATGGCAGCCCTAATAGACTGACACAAGTGACAGCTATGAGCAGCACGTGGGATCCTTCCTCTTATTTCAGGCTGACATAGAGTCAGTTGGCATTCAAACAAGCTCATCTCTTCCTTCGATTCCATCGCTATCACTATACTTCCTCTCGTGGGAAGTAGTGCTACTTTTACTGCAAGGGGCTGCTACCTGTGAGGTATTGCTACCTGCTTCTATAACCTTTTTTAGCTAAAGTATAACAACATATGTTTTGGAAAATATTGCTTCTTCCACAGGTAAAAGTGTTGCTACTTTAAGCGTAGAAGAGTACTGCTACAGTTCATGGACCTTCCCACTGATCGAGTTGTGCATTGACTGTTGTTAACAGTTAATCTTGGCACCGAAAGGCACATTCTGAGAAGCAAGAAGCCGTTTTTGAATAACAATTTACACTATACATGCTTAGTAAATAGGTGCAGGGTCTCGTCCACACCTACACTGTCATCACTAGTGCCACACATTTGGATTTTTCTAACTGTTCTTGATATCTGAGACTCAGGGTACCGGATGTATCACTAAAGACCTCACAATAACTGTGCTGTCATTTACTTGGTACAA
>JAQNCA010000027.1:21156868-21177057 GCA_029783725.1 Acanthurus tractus | reverse complement strand
ACAAGAAAATCTCTGTGATACTCTGTTTTATGACAGTCTTCACACAATCTGATGAACTGACCTGATAGCAATCTTCACCTACAGCTGTTAACACAACACCTGCACAACATGAGTCAAAATGAGACCTGCGAATGGCTAACAGCGTGACCAAACAAACAGCAGAGAGGAATGAGAACAAGAAGCTGTGATGACATGTTGACTAAACCAATGACACACAAACACTCAGCTACTCTATGTAAATGGCTTACAGCCCTACAGAAATAAGATGGGGATGTGATGCCATGCACTACAGTGTGTGTTTTGCATGTGTGCAGTGGTGTGATGAAGTGTTGTGGAAAATAAACTGCATATTCTCTCTGCACCAGCTTGATATCAAAGTTGTTTTTAAAGAGGAGGTTAAGGAGGAGTGATTACAATACAGAGCCTCTTAAGCAACAAGAGGAGCACACAATTTTATTGTTACCAGCAACACTTTAATTAATGCACACCTCTAAATGCTGATGTTGGTATTGCTGACCTCTTCATCATCTCTCAACAGTGGAATAATTTCCAATTGGCATACAGAAATGCACTGACTATAAAGTTCCAGGTTGTTTTTTTCATTATATCTCATTTAAGGTGCTACAGGAGATATGCAGCAAAACACCATACAGCGTGGCAGTTTTTACTTAAGCGCATAAGAGAGACGACTGCAACATTTCGTCATTCTAAACATTAAAATATAACACAATCCTGATGTAAAATAGGGTTCATTTTGTGTAAGGGAATATACAATTCCACTATTCAAAGAACTGGTTGATATTGCACAATAAAAAGAACACAGTTAACAGTGTTGTTAATAATCCAAATAAAAGAGAAATTATTAAATTAAGGGCGTCTACTGAGGTCCTCCTTCTGAGCCTCACAGCGGTTCCACTGCGGCCCCAGTTAAAACTCAAACTCAAGTTCTGTGGATAAAGCAATGTTTAATACATGTAGTGTTTGTTTACCATGTAGTGTGTGCCTGAGAGAAAAAACACAGTCAAGAGCAGAAATGTAATGAGAGGGATGTGAGTCGTGCATCGCACTACACAGCCACTACAGCCTGCAACTCCAGCTGAAAAAGAAAAACCGGCCTCTATTTGCAGTTAACAGCAACTAGGGCTACTAAAATGTACACACACACACACACACACACACGAGTTAATACAAACAGAGTTAAACAACACAAACTGCAAAAAAAAAAAGCAACTGAAACACTATTTAGTCAAATGTCTTCTTTAGTATACACATTCAAGCCAACATTCCCATACACAGCCGCAGAGCTAAAGGGATGGCAGGGATACACGTACCTTTTTGACATCTCTGACAAGGTGGTACAGCGTGTTGGAGGGTCCGTGTCTCTGTTGGAAAAACACATCACATCAGGACACTATCACCATCACTCTTAAGTTCAGACAAAACTGACACAGGCTGCTTTACTGATCACCACCAGCACTTTTTTTTGCCAAAGTAGGCTGTCTCTCTCACTGTGTTGCAACAAGGAAAAGTACAACTTATATAATTTGTGTGCATTTCTTATTACCGTGTTGTAAAGCTCCTCCAGCCTGGAAAGCGTGAGGAAACGGTGCATGCTGACTCCGTTCTCAATCAGCAGCTTGACAAAGTCCACTCTGTCAAGGACCAAAGCATCCAACATCGCCTGTTCCAGGGAACCAACCTAAGGCAGGGAAATACTTATAATGACTTTACAATACACAACACAGTACATACTACCAACTATAAAGCATTGCAGGGAAATAGATAATTATCAAGCACTTTCTTTTTTTCTTTATGTACAATAACATAATTATAGGATTTTAACTAACATCTAAGTGGAGTCACAGTTAAATACACAGTATATCTGCTGCTACAGACCTCTAAAACAAAACAATGAAAACAAAAAGATGTAGATTTGTGTCATTGTCTTTTTCATTGGTTTTCATTATAAAACAGCCACCATTGCAAATAAAAGCTGGACTGACGGGGACAGAAATGACAAAACATATGGTCGCTTTTGGACTTTTTTTTAGACATTTTAATGTATAAATGTTATACATTATGTGTGTAATATCTATTTGTATACTCAAATTTGTTCCTCATGTTTTATCTTGTGTTTTACACCTGTTACATTTAAAATTATGCGGTTTAAAAAATGCTATGAATGGTAACTAACACAGCCATTAGTCAGTTGCTAAATCTTCCAACTGTCACTGCTCATGCTTTGCCTTTTGAACCCAAACTGCCTTTTTAGTTGGAAGTATCCTTTTGTCTTTTGTCTTTTGTTATTCTCTTTTTGGTCTTTTGTACAGAAATATTTCATCTTGATGTTGAACATTTTGAATTTGACTCTAATCAAAAGGTTGATAGTTCAATCCCAGCCTCCTCCTGTCCTCACACTGAAGAGTATTTTTTAAAAAAAGACACTAATTTAAAAACTGCTCCTGATGCTGGAAGTTCGCTGCCATTAGAGTTTGAGTTAATGAGCAGCAAAAATCACGCAAGGCAAGGATAAAAGGGTTCTATAAACATAGCCAGTAGTTGTACTTCTTGTGTGCAGTTGTTATAGTTGAGGATTGTAATAAAATTATTCATTATGGTACATGACAAAGCAATCATTGCTAATAGACCTTTTCAGGCAGTGCAGAATGCCATATTAACACCAAGAAGAATGCATATAGAACAAATAAGCCCTGTAGATACAATCAGTATTCATTTCTGCAGTTTGTGTGTTGTTGTTTGTTCTGTTCGCAGTTCTTACAGGCCACTGCTGTCCGTAGATGAAGATCTGACTGCGGGCGATGTCCACCCTGTTCCACGCCAGAGCCAAACTCAGCTGGTCAGGAGCTGAAGCGTTGGCACCTGAGACGGGACACAAGCGAGTACACAGACAATGTCACATTTCTGGAAAACAAGGGTTTTTTTTAAGACTAATGAGCAAAATATACTACTAAATTTTTCATTATTTGTTTAGTTGGTAAATCTGTGTTTTTTTTAAAGTTTTCTCTTCTTGTTCCCTTGCTCTCATTTACCCTACTAAAAAAAGAAAACATGCTGTGCTGTTATACAGTATTTTACATTATTCATCTCTGTTGTCATTGCTGTATTTATAGCAGACAGAATCACTACAGTCTCAAGATTTGATACTTTATTTTCATTTTAACCCAGTTGATTGTGATATTTTTTGTGAACTCACAACAGAGAAAATAAATTGAACAAAAAACTCTCAATACATCCAGTAACTACCTTGGGACTTGACAAAACGATGAAAGAGTAATAACACTTTTAAATGAAGGGAAGAAGTTAGATGGTTAACAAAGTGACAGCCGTCTTGGAGAACCATGTGTCCTGGTTTTCTGTAGTCTAATGGCGCAGATATCAGCAAGGGACCGAATTTGTAAAGTCGTGGGGGCATTTCTGCCGACTAATGACAGATAGTTGCCTTCATTGAAGGTTGAAGGCTTCTTTTCTGGGCTGCAGGGGCTTAATTTAACTTTCTTACTTTACAATGTGCCTGTAGTTTTCCTGCCTTTTTTTGCGTCTGTAGGGAAGAAGATGGCATCTCTTCAAAGAATGACAGCTTGATCTTTGATGTTTCACTTAATTTAACGCTCCACCTCACCCCCTTAAAGCATGTAGAATTCAACTATGTTTTCTTTGATTAGCTTTTGTCCATGAACATCTTTTACAGCACTGTGGTCTCCCACAGACACGAACATGGTCGTAATGTAATCAGCAGAAGAGAAAAGGAACTACAGTTAATACACACACACAAGACAAAGAAAGAAAAACAAATTAAACTTAAAACCAAAAAAATGAAAGAAGCCACTTTCTGGACGGATCGGATTTGCTTAATATGATATTGGACAAAGCGGAGGAGAAGAAAAACATCTTGTTTACACGATTCAAGGGCACCCTGACAAAGGAAGATAAAATACAAGAACTGGATGGCTTTGTTATAAAAGGTCCCTTGCTTAGCGTTGCTGCATGCCACTGCTGTTTGGTAAAGGACACCTGGGGATGTTAATCTGCCAAGCTGTTCACAATGCAGGGATGGTTAGTTTGTTTGGAGTTTTTCCTGTAAGAATATGTACGAAAATGTAAGAAGATGATGATGATAAATTTCTAGATCATCTAAGCCTGAGAGACTTGTGAAATGAGGCCCGCATGAGCACAGTAAGACTCTCGACTTTAGATATGTCTTAAAGAAGGGTGGAACAGTCGAGAGATATTATTGGAGGTGAGTGAATACATCTTAAACACTTCATTAAAGTGGAAAAAATTCTCAGATGCACCATTTAACAGGCAGGAGCTGTAAAAAATAAAATCCAACCTGTCTACTCAGAACTGTATAATCCAATGTAAAACGTCTTCACCGTAAAAATGCTCCTTACAAACCACAAAAAAAGCAAATGTAGCTTTTCATCATGGTAGCGAAACATCTTAAACACCGCTGAGAGCCAACACAAAATCCTAGTCTGGTGTTCGCATGAATAATTTACCTGAGCTCTGGGAGGAGTTACCCATAATAAGGAAGATAGAACAACAATTCCTCTTAGCCTTTCAACGTATCTCTGCAATATAAAGCATAATAATCCTTCAGGAGGAGACAAGACTGTGTAATTTTTAATAAGCACACCAGGCTCATCACTTTACACAGAGCTATCTTCGTCTTAAAGGCCGGCACAGCCTTACTGGAGCTTATGGTTCAGACAGAGCCCCGCTAATAAGATGCAGAGCCTACTAATAGGAGCTTCGGCGGAGATAGGTGTATATTAAAAGGCAGGGGAGCCTTGCTTTATCAGAGGGCCTGTGGCTTCGCTCTGCCTGCCTGCATGAAGGTTGAACTGCGGCCAACTGACTTTACGGACCCGATCTTTAGGATATTGACTACCTCAGACAGGAGACCATCAATTATTGCAAACTCCCCTCTGTTACGCCATGTGTCTTCAGCTGCAGTTTCCGTCCTGCTTTGTCTGTTCCCACTTCTGTAAAACGCTCTTTCTATTTATCCCACACAGGCTCACATGCTCAATCCTTTTATTCTTCTTTCCCCTTGCTCTCGCTCTGTTTTCCCCTCTTCTTGTATTCCTGACTGTGCTGTGCCTTGTTGAGCTTCAGGCAGTAGCTTAGTTCCTCAGTGAAGGAGTCTAATCCAGTGTTTTAGAAAGCTCTCAGGCAGGATGTGACTGATTTCATTTTACACTAAAAGTATTACTGCGTCTCATTCACTCATCTTCAGAATGAGGCCTGAATGTAAAATAACCCTTATGCTGTTTACCATGAAGCATTTTTAGAGCCATTTTCTCAGTGTTCCTCGCTCATCTTTTCACCTCTGATCTCTTACTTTTCATTTCATTTCTCCCGTTTTGTCTCTCCTTTTCTCTGATTTCAATTCCTTGCTTCGCTTATTCATCAACATGCTGTTCCTATCACAGTGTGAAATCACATGAATGGAGAAACGCAAAAAGGAAACCAGAAATGAAGGATGAACAGATGGAGTTGACAGAATACACGATTGAGACATGTGTACATAAGGAAAGCAATAGGGCAAGAGAGCACGAGTATGACATAAAGCAAAGATCAGGGAGTGATGCATGGGCCAAACAAATCATTCATCTTGACTGCTGCACATAAATTATGTAAAATACATTTCTCTTTCATGCTCTCCCTCTCCAGACTCACTAGTTTAGTCTCCATCTCGCTGTGGGATGAAATATTCCTCTAAGGAACAATTCCTGAGCTAGTCAATCACATTTTCTAAATGGCTGAGCGGTCCCACAGGACTCACTTTCTCTTTATACATGTGCAAATTTTTTCTGTTCCCATGCATAGGTGTGTGTTAGAGACAGAGAGCGTGTATGCAAACTCCAGTGGGTCTGGTTAGCATCGTATCCCTGGAAGAGGCAAAAGCAAACAGGATCAATGTAAGCTACTGAACATCCAATCGAAGGTATGGATCCATAAATCCCTTGTGTCTGTGTGTGTGTGAAGGTTTGATGGTGTGTGTGTGTGTGTGTGTGCGTGTGTGTGAGTGAGTAACTGTGTGTGGAACACTGAAGTGTGAAATAGGATAGAGGAGGAACAATGGCGGTTGAGTTGAATTACTGTCGGCACTAGACAAATTTTCAATTCAGTAAGTCAGTTTGGTCCAAGTATTCGCCCTTATTTATAATAGCCTACCAATTTATTACAGCGTAAGAATTGCAGTTTCTGCTAACTGTATGTGCACCTCATTGCTTCAGGCCTTAGATCTGTGCTGCTTTAACCATAGTGATTGGTTATTCCACGTGCTTGCAATGTGATATGTTGAGGGGAAAATCTAAACGCTGTGACTGTGCAACATTACTTATATTGATGCAGGAGCTGCACAGTTATGATAAAAATCCTAATCATGGTATTTTGGTCAAAATAGGGGTCATGATGGTTTAGCATGGCTGGACTGACCACAGTGTGCTGAATCAAACAAGCAACAGTGAATTTGTGCTTTTAGAGACGGGTGAAAGCAAATGACTGTAAAGGAAAAAAAAGATTGTGCTACATTTTGAGCACAAGACGAACAGGAGCGTCATCGTAAAATAGCACTCTGCACAGCAATGGTCTTAGCTTGACTATCTGGTTTTAAGGTTCATTGGAGGCCATAATTGACAATAAATTTGATGAATCACTAAGCTCTCATAGACACTGGCCACATCCATCTGATAAACATACTCAAAAACAGGGATTAAAAGACACAGTACTTTCCATAATTCATTGGTGACTGTAAGTGTGGGTTCATTATAATTTGTCTTTGGCCAAACAGTTAATGAGCAGCTTTGTACATGTTCATTAATTATTCTGCAGGTGTTGTCATATCAGGGATTTATTAGCATATAGAGTAGGAAACCTGAGCTCTACACTGCCTTGTCTGAGACAACTTTTATAGCTGGTTGGTCACAATAGTCACAATTTTATCACATTTAGAGAAACAGCTCAATTTTTTGTAAAATACACTTACAAGCATCTTGCAAAGGATAAGATTGGAATATTTACCTACAATAAACATGTAATCAGATCAGAAATCTGGTTTTCTCAACTTTGCATTAAAGCAGGTGACAGACAGAAACAGCCAACCCGACTCTGTTCAAAGTAACACCTCCAAAGCTCACTAACAACACGCTCTGTATCTTTTTAATCCACTAAAAAACTGAAGAAAAACAACATAAATACAAAGAAAGTGAATACTGAATTACATAGACAAAGCAGTGATGGTGCTTTAACTGTAAGAAAGCAACTGTTTGACAAGTTAATCTAATACCAAGACAAAATGCTGCATGTTTGCTTTGCAGTGTTCCTGCCCCACAGTGATCAAAAATTGCTTAATGGAGCTTTAAAGAAGAAAATAAGCACAGATGTCTATTTTTTTATTTCTGAGCTGTGAACTGCAAATAAAGACGCATCTGTGTGCTGAGAACATAGAGCAAAACGGGGACAGCTAGAGGGATGATATTTCAAACAATGTCATCCACCTTTTATGTTTTATAAACTTCAGAATAACAACATCCCCGGAGGACAACAGTGAAATGGAGGCCACTTACTTCACATTCATGCCCCAGCACACATGCATAAGTGCACACACCCACCTTTGAGTAATGCAGTGAGGATGGCAAGGTCAATGTCCTGATGACCTTCCGACCCCATCCGGAAAACTGTTATCTGAAAAATATTAGAGAGGAAGAGAGAGATGATGCATTAATTCAAACTGTTTTAAAGTGAATAAAGTCCATTACTTCTTATGTTGTTTTATTGAATGTTTCAAGGCTTATAGTTTAAAAAAAACACATCCTGAGTGAGAGTGCTCCCAGCGGCTGGATTAAACTCTGAAAACACACTGCTGAGCAGCTCAGAGGGGGAAGTGGAGGAGAAGAGAGTCATAACTCTGATGTACTGTACTGTATCTCATCTCTTGACTCCCCTCTCTGCTCTCCTGCTGGGTCACGCAATTTTTGGAATAGGATTTGCGGATAAGCACTATACTTTTCGTCTGTGTAGTCTAACATGTCTTTTTGCGGCATTTCTTGTATCCTGTGTAAGATGAACTAATGGTGTGATGGATGAAAGCCACCGTTTGCAGACAGGGGAATTTGAGAAATGGGGCAGCCTTTCTGGATTTTTTTTTTTTGGGTCATATATCCCAAGTGTGTGTATAAGCACGGGGGTTGAAATATGTTTGGACATACATGTTCGTATGAGTGCATGCGTGAAGGGCACCTTGTGGGAGCTGCGTATGAGTGAATGCGTGTTCTGAATGCCTGACGAGCTATTCCTCTAATCCTTCCATCCACCCATCCATCTCCTCCCACCCCCCCTGCAGCCCATCTTCCCTCCCATCTCCCCCTCTAAATGGCTTCATTTCATGAAGCTCCAGGAATCTGCGGGCTCTGCTGCTGCTGCTGCTGCTCTCCCTTGGGCAATGATGTAACGTTGTACGCAAATGGTTCTTTTCTCGCTCTCTCTCTCTCTCTTTTCACAAAATCTAAATACACAAACCTAATTCAATTCACATCGAGGCTTTACAGTATCTATTATGTCGGCTCATTCATCATTTGTGCACCACATGCTGATGACATGCCGGCTCCTCCCCGATAGAGAGATGAGCAGTGAGACATCACGTATCGCCCGTGCTGTGCTTCGCAAATGCTTTCACTAATAAGGGGAGCATCTAAGTGAGCGTGTGCTCATGTGTGAGCAGCGGTCACTTTCGGCTTGTGTAATCGAAGGGTCTTTCTCCAGGTGAAATAGGAGTGCAATGGGATGTGAAGGTATCGATTGGGGTCTTCATGAGTGAGGACACCAATGAGCCTCTGTTGGAGTGTGTAATTTCATGTGTTTCTCTGAGTTGAGCTGTCGTGTGCTTGTTTGTGTGTGTGTGTGTGTGTGTCCTTTGATTGTGTCTTTGAATGGCAGGGCCAATGGCTAGATCATTATTTGCTAGAATGCATCTTTTGCCTTTAGTCTAATGGATGTCAACAACACATTTAAGGAGCCATCTATTAAACACACATACAAGGCTATGATCTAACCGAGCGTGTGTGTGTGTGTGTGTACTAACGAGAGTGACGGCTCTTGTGTGTTTACTTTTTTAT
Organism: Acanthurus tractus; assembly: GCA_029783725.1. Lineage (NCBI taxonomy): Eukaryota > Metazoa > Chordata > Actinopteri > Acanthuriformes > Acanthuridae > Acanthurus > Acanthurus tractus. The sequence goes on along the minus strand of JAQNCA010000027.1, from coordinate 21,167,914 downwards.
GGTGACTCTAAAAGGTCAAATTATCTGCATGCTAAGCTTTCTAACAAGATCAACAAGATGTATTTTTTAATAAGTGAGGGACAGAGTCTTGGAGATATGAATAGATAGAAAGAGAGAGAGAGAGAGAGAGAGAGAGAGAGAGGGAGAGAAAGAGCGGACATCTATAATTTTTAAGGGTTTAATCATGTGGAAACCTAATTCATCCAATCAGAGCAGATTCTTATTCTGGTTACTTATTCATTATACCCTGTAGTTATCATCACAACACAATGGAGATACTCACATACACACACACACAGCCACACCAAAGCACACACAAATACAGACACACATGCACACACATATGACTCTTGGCTGCTATAAGGACTCAAGATGGATGACGGTGGTATGAAGGAAAAATGATGATTACAGAAGATCTTCACCGTTGTTTCTATTCCCCCCCCCATTCCCTCCAGGCTTCTCCACCTGTACCTCCACTCAGTTTCTCCCACCCATCATCTTTCTACACCCCTACATACAACCACTAATCCTGCAACAACCTCCCACCGGTATGTTACTCTCCAACCCCCTCTTATCCTCGCCTGTTTCCTCTCTACTTCTTTCTCCCTCTTCCCTTCCACCAATTATACCCCCAAGGTGACCCTGTGTGTATGTGCTACCTGTTATCCTAGATGCACTACAGTGCAGAGGATAAGCAACACAACCACTACGACAACACAAGGTTGCTAATTTAAGTTCTGCAATCCCACAGAGAGTCATAAGTGTGTGCACAGGCAAACAGGCAGCTTCTCTCCAATGTATATTTTATCATCTCCTACCAGCAAAAAAATGCAAGCAAATAGCTGTATTTTAGTGTTTTCTTTTCTTTTTTTTAACTAATGGCATGAACTCAACCATCTGTTCTACATTAAATGTTTTTATATGCGGAATATAGCTGCGGTGGGTTTACAGTGGAGCTTAAAACATTGTGCAACGCTGAATAAAAATGTTGACCTTTATCTGCATCTATACTGGCAGCCATCACCTCAGGGGTCAACATGCAAGAGACGGGGCACTGACTCGTGTCTGTCGCACTCCATCTCTCTGCTGACAGGAAAAAGAGGCAGGAGGAAAAGAGCCTGAACGACGAGATGTAGGAAACGAGTGGAGGCAGGGATCAGGAGAACAGAAAGGAGTTGGTTGGAAAGAGGAAGCATGTGTTAAGCGAAGGAAGACAGAGAGAGGAAGATTTAGTGTCAATAGAGGACAGATATGAGATATGAAAAAGTAAGAGGCAGTGCAATCTTTCCTAGTGTATCTGGGTTCTGTCAGAGGATTCCCACATCTTCAGAGAGGCTAAGCTACAAGCTTAGAGGATCAGAAAACTGCTCTTCACACTGTAGTAAGCCAAGCTGCTTGGGCGAAATTCATCTTCATTTACCAGGCAAGACCCTGCTGATAATGTTACTTGTACATAAAAGCACATACATGACAGAGAAGCCCACACACACACACACTCTCACACACCCATCCATGCACACACCATTACAGTCCTCAGAGGCTCTTAAAGCATCTTCTGCAGTTCATACATTAACAATGGGAGCGGTAACGATCTAATAGAGCTAAGCTAATGGTTTAATATGTGTGAATTTAGCATTAAATATTTTGATAAATATTTATTAGTCTCTGAAAAAAAAATCTGTACTCTTATGCATGTCAGAAAAAGCAGAGGAAAGAAGGAAATGAGCTTCTGTTTATGACAAAACTTAAAAATTGTCTCTTTTCCAGCATTGCAGTCTGTATGTGGCTCAAACTCTCTACTGTAACCCACAGTCACATCTGCTCTCCACCAAAACCGCATTTGTTTCCCTTCTTATACTTCTTGTCTCATTTCCTCCCACTCCCCCCCCTCTCACTCCATCTGTCCCTAACACTCTCCCTCTCTTTCCTGGTCCATTTAAGTCGCTCTTTTTCTGTCCTCGTACTCCTCCCACATATTCTTAGTCTTTCTTGTCAGGGAGGCGGAGGGAAATTGTGGGTTGGTGGTTCCTCCTAAATATTTAATCCGAATTAAACATATAAGGACTATTCTACACTCAATTATTCATACAAAAGCAGGGAGATACCAGGACAGTCATCTTGAACCCCCCTTGCAGAGGGGAGAAAGAAGGTGGGTGGGGGGAGCAAGAGGTAGCTCTCTTTAAATTACACCTAGAATTGGATTTACACATTTAAAAAGGAGGAGTTGCATTATGTGGTCTTGATAAAAAGTATGGCAATGGTTCTCGCAAAGCCTGTAGTCTTGTCGGTGTGCTTGTTTGACATTCATATAAAGTAATTTCACCTGCGAGCATAAGTGATAAAAAAAAGATAAGTGATATGCATATGTGAGGAGCATAATTGCCCTTATCATCTTGACAAATTGAAACAAACGAGGCTGATGCTTTTTTTTTTTAGTATTCCCTTCATGGCACTTACATAACTCATCATCAATATACTTAACATCTGTTATTCCACTGTAAAACTCGAGAGCCAGCACATTATTCATTGATTACCTTTGAAATTATTCCCCCTCCCTCCTCTCTGGAAAGTACTAATCCATCATCCATCAGAGCAGATTTTTTCACATGGTGGTGAGTACGCATGCTTTAAAATAACACTGAATAAAACCAAAAGGAGATAAATAGGACTGCAGTTTGTAGCTGCACATAAAACCTCTCAGCTTTATAATTTACTGCCTAACTAACCTCAAAGCAGTATAGTAATGATGACTAACACAAACACACGTATTATGCAAATGGTTTATGATATTAATGATAAAATTCATCATCTAGCATCTTGAAATGACATTATTAAAGCAAAGAAAGGGCTGTGAGGCTTGTTTCATTTGGTTAAATAGGACAAAAACACAGAGGTACAAAACTAACATACACATTTCAGTTCTCATCCGAACTTACAAGGGTATTTTTTAAAACACAGTTTCCCCTCTTTGGTTCTAAAAAAACTCCCATCCACACTCGTACTGTTTTGAATAAATCTCTATCAAAAGAAAATGTAAAAACAAAGCTGTAGCACTGTCAAAACATGCCAGATCAACTAGAGGAAACAACCCAAAACCTAAAGCCAAACTGTCCAACTGGAAGCCTAAGAAAAGAACCTATTGGTGCCCTTGGTTTCTGATACAGTCAAAAGCAACAATTCATTTATGTGTAAACTTATAAAAAGTCCTGTTAGCAAGGTTAGCACTAGAAGTGCAATGTAAACAAAGGAGATTACAAAACACAGCCTGCACATTGTCACACTCAAAAAAACTCAGTTTTCCTGATGTACACTTCAATACTGCAAACAGAGTTTTCCAGTGTCTTCGCCCTGGCTGGAGTCTCCAAAGATCCATTTTTTAGTGACCTGAAAATGTGTTTGTGCTCGGACAAGGGCCAAAACACACAGACTAAGCTACATTTCGAAAAAATATCCATGTGTATGTAGACAAGGCCACAGTGTGCAAACATAAAGAAAGGCAAGTTTACTGCCTCTTGATATAAAACATAAATAGCCCAGAGAATGATAAACAAAGCAGAGGCATTAGGGAAATAAGTAAAGCACAAAATGTCTACATGAATAAACCAACATGCCGAAAATGAGGGAAAAAGCAAGACAGGCTTTCTTTAGTCTTTCCTCTTCTCTGCACTTTTAGCTCACACACACTGGGAAACACAGAAACACACACACTCTTTCCCTTTTTCATATATTTTCCCTGCCAGTCACCTTTAGTCCACTCTTTTTCCTCTACTCCTTGACTTTCCTGCTGCAGGCCTGGACTTACTGGCACAAAGACAAAGACGCACTCTAATTGTCTCACCATATCATAAACATCACTTCTTTGCAGACCATTGCACTGACCCAGGCCGATCCTGCATTCGCTGCCAAGAGAGTAGGCTGATGTAAAACATTTTCTGACCCTGCTCCTGACATGGGTGATAACCTGGGTTTGGCACTACTTTGATGTACGAGGGCAAACTCTGGTTCGAATAATTGCTATTGGACAGAAGAACATTACAACATTTGACGTTGCTACATTTTAACAGACACAATTAAATGCAGGCATATTTTGTGGTGAATGAGCTAATAGCTGCAAGCAGAATTTCCTTGTAGCTGCTCTACGGAGCTGCAAGCAGCGAGCAAAGTAAAATTATCCTCAAAGTGTCAGTTGGTTTTGAGGAATTCAAGCTGATGAGGAGAAAACCTGTTGCGGAGCTCAGTTACAGGAGGTAACGCTATGATTTGGCATTCATGGTGACATTAGTACTTCTTTAAGCTGAACCTCAGGCTCCAGGGTCTCTTCCAGCTTCTCAGCTCTCTTCCTTTAAATGTGACACCTTTGGAGCAAATTTAAAGCTTTGCCAAATGGGGAGTAACTGTGTAACTGTGTATTTTTCTCCGAAAGGACAAAAGCCCGCTATGACATCTTAATATGCTGGTGTGTGTGCAAATCCTTTTTCGGGCATTTGTCGGGACGTTTTGGGACATAACAAGTAAACAAAAGAAATTGAACATATTTGCTACAATGTTTAATGGAACCAGCTTAGAAGTCTGACAACCTACAGCTCACTGATAGACCCGAATCTGAAAAACAAGCCCTGTTAACATCATCACCACTAACTTCTAACAGCAGACATCTCGCAAAAGAAAAGCAGTTAGAGCCACCCTTAAAATCTGTTATAAAAACTAAAATGGCCCTTTGGGGGTCATACTATCATAGGAAAAGGGTTTACAACTACTGCTCCAGACACATCAAGTCTAAGTAAAGTAAAGTCTTGCATACAGTTGTAGAAAGAATGCTGTTGCATTAACCTTTCATAAGGAAAAATAATTAGAATCAATTTTCCTGCGATGTCTCTCATATTTTATCTCCAGTGTGAGTACTGCAGCCACCACTTCGAATAAACTAAAACGTATTATTCCTCCACAGCAGTTTAAATGAAAGTTTGTAATTCTCTGAGTCAACAGGGATACATTTGGGGGCTACACTAACAGTACATTACAGCAGTGTTATGTGGATAAAACAAGCAGGTTGGAAGCGCAGTATTTCATCTTCAATTGTTTATCAAACTATGTGGACTTGGGACTTGCAACTCTCTTTTTTTATCTGTTTGCTGTCCAGGCGGTTTGCAATTTTCTCCAGAATACAGCTGGCTGTGGTCTGAACAAGTAGGCTTATAATCAGCAGGGGATTCAAGAGTTTGAGGGGGTGATGCTTTCTCTCTGTTTACAAAACGACCAGCTTGCCACTTTCCCTTTCTGTCCCCAATAACAGGGAGAGTTGATGGATTAGCTGATCATGATAGTCTAGTCCACCCGACACATTACTTTATCTGACTGAAGTTTGTACAAGTTTGAATCTACATCCTCAACCATGGTCCTGAAATATCACAAGACTAATTGTGCTGTGTATTGATAAATCCGAGGTGCTGTCTATGGTACTGAAGTGCCAGGCATGTTGGTAATTAATCCTATACTGTAATGAAAAAACATGTATTAGCCTGTATACTCTGTAGTGTTATGTCACCTTAGTGATCAAAGTGAGAAGTAACATTGTTTATTAGTTGAAGAACAAGAGGAGCACAGAGACACGCTGCTGCCTGCAGTATTTCTACAGTAGTTCTGCTGCTGGAAATACACCCCCAGACTCATGGGTCTCACCTTCTTACTGGAACATACCCACCTGTTAAGAGTTAACAAACCCCTGCTGCACAGAACAGCACATACACAGAAGCAGTTAGCTTAATGACCAACAGTTCATTGACCATGTATGATTATGTTCTGACCCTGTTTTCTAAACAGGGATAAAACACGAATGAAAATCCAGTCTTGCGCATCCCACACAGTGGACCACTGTAGTAAAACAGAAGCCATAAAAAGCTACCATCTCATCCTGGGAGATTTGTTTTGGCCTTATCTCAAAAGCGATCCGCTGCTTTAATTAAGTTGTCCTGCAGCATTTAAATATTTGAGGTTTGAAAAGTGGTTCAGTCTGATCAGGGATCAAGGGGTTGACTTTAGAACAGGTACGCTGCTGTATGAAGATGATGAACAAGCAAAGAGGAAGCTCCCAAAGGCAAAAAGGAATATATTTTCTATCACAAGCCCGTAGCAAATTTTTTGGAGGACTCTTGATCTCTCACTGAGTCGAACTTTACATATTCTGGTTTCTTTAATAAAATCAGATGTGTTTGATCCACTTTGTTTAGGGTCTTGAGCTGAGACATGAAAAGAGTGTTTAAGGCTTTGCACAGGACATAAGGAACTCTCTTTTATCTCTTTCCTCCCCTGCAGTTACTCACCTGCAGTCTCACATACATACACAGTCCAATTTGTGGTTGATCGTGGAGTGCGATTAGGACAGAACCCCTGTGATGCTTATCAGCCTGATAAATAGGAGAGGTGACAGGGAGCTGAGAGCAAGACATTTATCTCTCTCTTCCTCCAATAACCACAACCAACTTTGGCCTTTTGAGCTGCTCTGCTTTGTGCACTAGTTTTAATGATTGCTGTACGAGTCAGCTGAGAAAATCCAGAGCTTTTTAGTGAAGACATACTGGACAAACTAGAGGATGACTTCTACCAAATTTATCATCAGAATGTATAATATCAAAGTTTTAAGTCATCTGTGACTGCTTTACGGTTTTGTTAAGGGTATAAGCTCCATATTACTATTTCTCTTTATATTTATAAATCCTATATGCAGTCCTGCATGGACATGCCAATGCACCCTGCAATCACACAGATTAATTACTATTTATAAGAATTTGAAGGTAGTGATCATTTTCTTTCATTATGATAAAAGTACCCCACTAGCCTGTAAAATGTGAAAACATATTAACATGAAGGCAAAGCAGAGTTGGAGGGGTTTTACTATTTTGCCACAATACACTTTTAGTGCCTAGTTTCAGTATGCAGTTGTTACAGTTTTTTTAAGTTCAGAGAGTGGCATCATCTGATTATCTGGCTTCACAGCTGCTCCTGCTGAATGATTTACACCCCATTGTTCTGCTCTGGTGTATTGTTTTCAGAGGATCCATCAGTGTGAGCATCAGCCAGCCAGTGGAACCCCACTGAGGACGCAATCAATCCACTTTCACACTGCACAACCATGACCGATGCTGGGCTGCTTACAAAAAAATACATGCTTTGTCTCTGCACATGCGTGTGATGTGTTTGTGTGACTCAGGGTTACAATCATCAGAGTGACTGATACACATAATAAAATAATTAAACTACAGTATTTTTACAGCAGGAAAGAGAGATTAAAACCATGTTGTCTCAAACATACCATCCCTTATGCTTCAGGATGGTTATCTGGATTCTATTTCAGCACCTCTGGTTCAAAAATTGTGATGAAATAAAGCTTGAATGTGTTTGTGCAACTAATTATAGGATTTCTTTGCAAAATGCCACTGGCGCTCAGCAGAACAGTCACTGATCTGGCAAATATCTCTTTCTAACAAAAGACATCATGCACTTTGTTCAAAGTGAGCTAAGCCAAGTGCAACCGAGTAATATAAAATCAGCATTGCTGCAAAACTACGATACAGTTCATGCTTCTGGCTGTTTGCTTGTAGCACAGAGGACAAGTTAAACTATTACACTTTGAATGAGTGTAAGGTTGTGCATGGCTGTATGCAAGTGCACTGCTTGGCCTGCTGTGGTATGCAGTTTCAATCACAATATGTGTGGAAACAATTAAGTATAGTTTTAAAACTCTTTCTAATCCCTTTATCAATTAGTGATGATAGCAATGAAGCAATTGATAAATCAGAATCCTGAAGCTGAATCTGAGTGAAATAACTGACACCACCAGAACTCCAGTTTAGTCTTTTTCTCTCCTACTTAAATCAAATTTATTCAACATAGTTTCAATCAATATTTTTTACTTGGTTTTCTTGAGAACCACTTAAAAAAAACCTTCCTTCTGCTGATGCAATGAATGTATACACACAAACATACACATCCGCCCGGACCCACACCCACACCCACACATACATTCGCACATGTAAATACATATCACCTCCTCGGAGACAGCAGTAAACAGCATGTTTAACAGGTCAGTTTCAAGTGACTGACAGTTCTCTAAAGGGACTGAGATTCATCCCCAGAGGAGGGGAGAGGGACTTGTGCGAGAGCCCCACTTGACAAGATGTGTGTCTTGACTTAAACACTGCCAAAGGGGTACGGACCCTCAAGATGGAGGCCATTTGGTATTGAACGCCATCTGAATTCATTTACATTCACTTAACATTACGTGTCATGCATAAAAGATGGAGAAATAATTGCTTCTATAAAAGTTTCAAAATGACAAAGCTTCATTTGATAAATCCTTTTTGTTCCTCCCTCACACATTTTTCATGCTGGGACTACTTTATGCAGAAGGCAAATCAAAGCCTAAGTGAATGGTGATGCTGGTGTTATTAATGGTTTAAAAAGAATGTGTGTGCATGTGTCTATGGCAGGGTCCTGTGTTTACACGTTTCGCATATTTACTGCTAATATATTTGCTTGTTTTGCATCTGCAAATACATTTTTGCCTGTGTAAATATGTGCATGTGTGTCTATTGGCTTTTTCATTTGCACTTGAATAAAAAGCCACACTCACCAGCTCCTTCTTCTTCATGCACTCCATTAGAATGATGAACAGATGTTGGGCCTGTGTGCGGCTATAGGTGAAAGTCTTCTGGATGGTCACCAGCAACTGGTCTCTTAGAGACTCGTTAATTATGCTGCAGAGGTGTGGAAGAAAAAAGAGAGTGTCAGAAAGGGGGTCGAATAGAGGTTAGGAGAAGAAAATGGTTAAGGGGAAGCAGGCAAATTAGATTTGTTGTCAGTAAGTGAAAACCAAGGTTGACTGGGGCTCTGAGCACTACTATCTCTGAGGCCATGTTGCCATGCGATTCTCCAAGTTTACCTCCACTGAACTGAAACTGAATATACTGAATATATGAGGCTTTAAAATCAACTAGAAAGTCAATGTGTGACTCAGGGTTTCACCCAGTGCGGGGCGCATTCCCCCTGTGAGGTGCAAAGGCCTGACAAGAGATGTGCACAAAAGATGTAGTGTGGAATGTATGTGCATAGCTAACGCTTTCACAGAACCCTTTTGACATTGGAAAAATAAAAAAAAACACACTTTCAGCCACTGAATTTTAACCAAAGAGGTTAGCTTTCAAGTCTGCAAGTAAGGAACAGTGTTTATTCATTCATTCAGAACAAATGGATAAATGAGAGAGGTGAAGAGATAATTAACATGGACTAAAAGAAAAACAGGTGATGCTGTTATGATACTATTGATTGATAATATTGTTGGAGTGCATACCCTCCCTCCTCAGAGTATTTGTGTCCAAAGGCCAAGATGTCTGAGGCTCTGCCGCTGCCATCACACACCACTACAGGGACGGGAGGAGTGTCCCTGAGGTACTCCAGCACAATGGAGATCACATTAGGGCCTCCTTCAACGATGAGGGCCACCACTGGCACACCTTGACCAATACCTGCACAAGACCGGTGGGATCAGGAGAGCGATTTTAGAGGGGGAAACAGGGAGGATCAATGTGGAAAAAGGGACAGAGATGTGAAGAAGGAATAGGAGAGGTGAGGATAGAAAAAACAGACAGGAAGTCAATAAATAGAATACATCATGACATCAGCAATACTTGAGCTATAAATAGAAAAACTAAGTCTAAATATGTTGAGAAGTGCAAATGTGAAACCTGTGACGTCTCGTGACTGTACTGTCAAGACGGTGTAAGGTTTCTAATTATGGTAGAGGGGTTTTTTTTGTTCTTTTTAAGTGCCTGTTCCAAAAATAACCAGCCCACTTTGTACTCTGTTCCTGTGGTATGTGTGTGTGCGTGTGTGTGTATGTGTGTTATGAGGAGAGAGAGGAAGAGTGAAGGAGAGAGAGGAAGAGAGAGAGTAAATTTCACAGATAAACCCCCTACTGTTCCACACAGAAAAATCCACCTTTCCCGCTGATAGCAGGCTATTTAGGGTAATTATGCATAATTAGCAGGTGTGGTTTTTTTTGCCCATTGTCAGACTATGTATAGATGACAACACTGCAGATAAGAAAGTCATTGCTATGAATTTTCTGCCTTACGCTTGCATGTGTTGTACCCTTTTATGCTCTAGTTTCTTTTCTGTATTCTATTTCTCATTATACCGCTGAGCATCACTTTTAAGACATCATGTACCCTGTAAACCTCAGAGTCCCATTCTCCCTTACCCTCCTATGCTCTCTCCACTTTTAGTGGTCTCATTGCAATCCATTTCTTAAACCCTCCTCCCTTCATCCTGCCCTTTCCTGCTCTCCGTCTCGCTTCCTGTCTTCCTCGCTCTAGTTTTTCCTTCTTTAGCCACTCCCCTCTCATCTTTTCCCTCCCATTCTGCTTCATGTGGTTGTGTTTTCTGCCGGGTGTTTTGACTCTTCTAATTCAAAAGCTGTGTAACTGCCGGATCTTCCCCACCCTGCACCCTCATCCCTGGTCTGCATAATTCACAAAGGAGAAAGCATAGTCTGTCTTTCTAACACGCAGGCAGGCGAGCACATACAGATAAGTGCTTACATACTGTATGCACACACACACACACACACACACACACACACACACACACACACACACACACACACACACACACACACACACACAGAAAACCACACACACGCAAGCGCACGTTACACTTTGCCTCACATAGCCTTGTGCAGTCTTGCAACAGGGACAGTTACATAAGGAGAATATTTTCGGGGCCTCGTCTTCTTCAAAGAGGTAAAACGTCACTATACCCAAACACATCACATGACCAAAGATCAACAGAGCAGAATATGAGAGAGAAGCAGACCAATGACTTGCACTTTGAATCAGATTGTTCCATCTTGTGTTGGATGCATGTGTGTGTGACCTGGCAGTTGTGTCACAATCGAGCACTGATATTGATGATGAGTGAGCTTTGGGAGGCAGCGTGGCAGTTTCTAAAGCTGATTATTGTTCAACTGAAACCCACTGAAGATCGGAAGAG
>JAQNCA010000027.1:21137318-21147777 GCA_029783725.1 Acanthurus tractus | reverse complement strand
GAATAATAGGATTCAAACATTTATGCGTGCAAACATGTTTTTTTTAGATTAACTTATACACTGAGTAACATCTAAATGTAAACATCTTACTTTGTAAACATGCTTCAACAACATGTTCGACTGTGTGGTTGATGAGACAGAACCTTTTCAGCAAGTTTTGTTGTATTTTCCATCCTAATTGCAAAAAATGGCTTTGGTTTATGCCAGACTTTCTTAATTTATGCTTTGTCACTTTTGAGATATCCAAACCACCTCCATACAATTGACATCTGTTACCTTTTTTTGTCCGCAATTTCTTTGGCTTAGGAGAACAGCTTGAGTTCCATTTCAGTACTCAATGCAATGGTGTGTATAAAAACACAAAACGGGTGTTAATGAGTGTGGATTAAGAGGCGTTACGCTACGGGTGAAGTGGAGGAAAACCTTTGAGCACTGCTTGTTCAATGTTATTGCTAAGCTGACAATACTGTCTCCCTCTTGCTGCACAACTGGATAATGAGCATGGGTGTTGTTGACTCTAGTAAAGCAACCCTGGGCTCTGAACTCTGCTCTGAACTGCTGTCCACTGCGTGTGTGTGAGGAGCAGAGCCCCGCGGCACTGCCTTTGTCATTCTAACAGGCAGCGACAGACACAACAGAGAGAAGTAGCAGACAGTCAAAAGTCTTCTCTGTGCCCCTCAGTTTCACTCATTATTTTTTTTCCCTGAACCATGTTCACATTCACTTTCTTCACTAGGGTCTCTGAGAATGTTTTGTGGTAGAAAAATGGGAAGGTATTTTGACACGGAAGCCAAAAGCTACAGACTGACAGGCTGTTGCTGTGTTTATTTATGCTGTATGAAAGGCTGTTAGATCTATATATACTTATTTATTTATTTATCTATTTAAAAAACCCTCTAAAGCTTGTAATTGCTATTGACGTACATTTTATCATGACCCCTTATCAAGATTGTTTTAGCCTCCAGCCTTACATAAACGTTGTGTGTTGTGTGTTGTGTGTTGTGTGTTGGTTATCACGCCTGTGTTCGTTAGCTAGTTTGGTATCTCTGTGCAGCACTCCAAGGAGGGAGGCAAGGATTATCAAACTGGATCATTTGAGGAGTTTATCCAAGCTGTCAAAGAGGTTTGAAAGAAAAATGAAACCCCTCCTGAAGGGAGGGACATTTTTAAAGGCTCATTGTGTTATATCACAGCTTCCTAAAAATACATTGACAGGGTGTCATCAGTATAATGCAGGTAATAATAATAACCACCAAAGTCTGGTTGCAGCTATAAAATAGAAATGAACTCAATTAACCTTAAGTGGTTTCAATGATAAAATGAAGATTATAGTTTCATTATGCCCTTATCACTTAACTGGCTGTGTCATTTAAAAACACCTGCTCTATTTTAGGGTAAGTAGGTCAGCCTGGCAACACCTGTGACATGCACATACAGCAAACTCCACTCACGTGTGTTGATCTTCTGCAGGGAGATGTGTTTCTCCAGCTGACGTCGCAGTTTGACCTCAGCCCCATACTTTCCAGTGGTGCCATTGTCTGCCAGGATGAAGTGGGAGTGAAGACTGTTGAGAACCGTCAACTTGCTCATAGGATTGGACATCGTCTGGTATGGACGCACCACCTAGGCAAAAGAAGATAACATTTAACAATAGAAAGACATTCCTGGAAGCCAACAGATGGTATGTGTCGACTTAACAAAAGAAATTGTATGATTTGATTGTCAGGGGAAGCTATTTATTCAAGGGAACATTTTACCAGTTTTACAGCTAAAGTTAAATTGGTACATCATAGGGAGCACTGCTGAGAAAACAAAATATTTTATAATGTTCTCTCTTGCTCCTGAAAAAGCTTTACAGGGCTCAAAAAAAATAACCCTGATGATATCATCAGGGACAATCTTGGCTTGGGTCTAAGCTGCACAATTTTCAATGGCAAGTCTAAGCTCCAAACAGGGTCGTAGAGTTAGAAAAGCACTGTCCCCTGAGTTGCATCACAGGAAATGATGCAGCATTTTCTGAGGGTTCGCCTAAAGAAGTAGAAAAATCAGAATATCTCTGCCCCTGCTGTAACAACAGTTTTTAAAGTCTACCTAATTCAACTTCAACACTGTAGAGTATTAAAGAATTAGAAGGCTCCTTTAGGACATTCAACACAACACTGACGCAGAGCGTTTTTTAAAGGGTGAGTGAAGATGTTTGTTTGGCTCTCAACTAATAAAACTAAAAGATGTGAGATGTAATAAAATATTACATCTGTGTATTCATCTACATTTTTTAAATTGCTTTCTACAGCTACTTCTGTTACCAAGAATAGCTGATCAATTGCTGAACAGCAGACAAACAGACTGAAGTATTCCAATAACACCTTGCACTGGTATTAATGCAACACTGAATTACACTGAAAACTGTGGGGGATATTTGTACAACATTAATGACAGTTTCTTACAAGTCTGGATTCAGTCTACTGGGGCAGCGCCTGACAATCGAGGCTAACTCATCTGGTCATTAGGCGTACAGTTGAGACCGATCAAGCATGAAAAAAAGAGCCTCGGCACTTAATGATCTCATTCCAGCCAACAATATTAATCCGCTTTGCTTCACTTGCTCAGTAGTACAGAGTTCAGCACATTCTAATGAAATTTTAACTATAACATAACATTGATTCCACAGTTTTTAACGAGTCAGCATTTGTATTGCCGTCTCATGTGTTTCCAACGGTTGTCCGACTCACTTTGAAGGAGTGTTCTTTACAGATTAGATTTGCATATTCAGCATCCCAGTTAATAAACTGTTAGCTGCATTTTTCAGGCTTTGTTAACTGCGGACTGTACTTTTTTTTTTTTTTTTTTTTTTACATTAATGCACACACAAAGTAAAGCATTCAAACACCCACTGTAAAACTGCTGTACATTGTCCTGTTTGTTTGTGCTCGGGGGACTTACATCTTTGCCGACAAGATCCTCTTGATTTTCCACAATACCCCATGGAGCAATGCCAATGGTGCAGATCTTCCCCCTTGACTTGGAGGCATGGTCTTTCAGTGCATCACCCACGTGGCGAATCACTCCTGTGTGTTAGTACGTGAGTGTGTGTGTACATAAATGTTACAGAGTGTTAGAGAGGAAAACAGAGAAAGATGTAACATAATCAGTTTTGTGATGATCAATACAGAGGGTTAACTTACATAATGATACAATTTGCTATGACAGCAGATCTGTTTGGTGCACAAGAGAGCGGTATAACAACCCATGTGAACACACACACACACAGCTTCAAACACAAACATACTGAAGCTCTAAACCTCGAGCAGTTCCCTCAAGGGAGCAGCAGTCAGACCTGCAGGCCATCTTATCCCATCTCTCATGCTGACATTCATTCTTTCTCCACCTCCACTCACAACTATCAGTCCAATACATCCCTCCATCCATTATTCAGGCCTCTCTCATTCTCCCTCTTGCCTCTGCACCCATTCTGTCACTAAATCTTACTTTCTATTTCTTTCTGCGTTCATGTGTGGGCACTTTACAGCATGCAGTGCTGTATCATTTCCATCTGCTCTTATTTCTCTTTAGCACATTATCATCCCATCTTTGTTCTAATTTCAACAGTAATATGTCAAAAGGAGCAGCCACTTCCCATATGCATGGAAACTAACTAATCTATGCATAATTCATGTGCTGCAATCTGTCCACCGACTTTTTGCCAGCTCATTTTAACAAATTGTGTCACAAATTGTTACCCAAAACATCTTGTTGCTGTTAGATTTTGAAACAGTTTATTTCTTTACTGCTTCTGTGGTTTCAATCCTCTACCTCCTCCTCTATGTTCAAGATTAAGTGTATTGAACTCCGTATAAATCCTGCTCCAGGCAAAATTCATTTACTTACTCAGTATCAGTAGAAAGAGATCTCCTCAGACTGATCATATTGGGTCTGTTGCTAAAAGTTTAGCATCTTGTTTGACTGTAATTTAAGATTTAAGCAAAACACTGGAAACTAGTACAAACATTTTATCAACTAAGGAAAAAAGCCCAAATTTGATCTATGTTAAGTTTTGGAGATACAAAAACTACTTTCCATGCTCTCTTGCTTGTACTTCATATCCTCTCATGGGGGCTTTTTCTCTGTTCTGAACTCTCGACTGTCGACTAAGGAGGACAGAGCTTTTGAAATAAGAGCCCAAGGCTCTGGAACACCCAGCATGTGTTAATATGGCAGGATGAGTCGGTGATTTCATAGGATACTAGTTTTTATTCTGTTTATAGGTTTTCAATTGTGATTCATTAATTTAGTAGTTTAAGTCTTTTAAAGTTAAAGTTAAACCCTGATTATCTACATCAAGAAGATTTTTCTTTACCCTAATGCGAAATTCCTGAACTTCTTTCATTGGAATCTTTTAGAATTACATATTCATTATTTGCTTTTTCAGTCATCTCTGCCACAGTTTCTCACATAAACTGTGCAGTTAAAAACTTCGTTTTGTCTAATAAACCCAGATGTTGACTACCAGTTGAAGTGCCTCTGACTGTAAAGTGCCTCTAAGTATAATTGAGTGTTCTTAATATACTTAAAAGAGCCCATATGCAGTGATCCGGTGGTTAATCATGTTTAGGGTCCTTATGGGGGCTGGTTAGCATTCATCTAATAGCTATTAACCTACACAAGCATATGGCCACTTAATTTGTATTAAAATTAGTACTTTTTTTGTTTCAAACAACACACAGGTATTTATACTGACATTTAATGAAATGTAGGAAACTTTTTAAGCATTCATTCTTTTACAATAGTTCTCAACATAAGCGGATTGCATGCACTGTACTTCACCTGTGTTAACTCCTCCAGTGAAGATCCAGGCACCTGTTGTCATGGCAGCCTTGATGAGCCCTTTGCCAAACACCTGCTTGAGTTTGGGCTGTAATTCGAAGTTCTGCAGGCCCCCGTGGACTGAGATGAGCAGCTTCGGCAGATCCAGCTGCCACTCCTTGGTCATCAGGTGGAGCAGCAGGTCAGGCTTGGTGTCATAAGACACTCGCACGTACTGAAACGGTGGAGTATGTGTCAGTGGTTAAGTATATCTGCATCACCTTCAGGCACACGATAACTTGAAGTCTGCATGTGCCTGAGACGTAAACACACCAACAGGAACACATAACGCATGCATTTACATATGTCCACACAAGCTTTAAAAGAATTCAAAGTGAAATAAATCTCTAAAGGCAAAATTATAAATTAGAAAAAACAGCAGTTTGATAAGTGTTAAAGACCTGCGTTTGAGTAAGGCTTTATTTTTCAAACTATTACAGTACTAAACAGATGTTTGCTATGGCTGGAGAACCACATGCATTATACAACATCTGTTTATCACCCCAAGACACCAAACCCAACACATGTCCGCATTAATAATTTAACACTGAAAATAAAACAGACATAATTTACACTTAATCTTCTAAATCATCAAAATGCTGCAGTATGTTTCAGGGTATTCTTTCACCGTGTTCATCACAACCACATGAATAACATGCATGATGACTACCTCTGGGATCGATTAATCAGGCTTTTAAACAAATAATTGCATGCAATTATGTTTAATTATGCTCATTTGATTGATTTTCTTGTTATCTTCAGGCATGTGGATATGATTAATTTGGTCCCACTGCAGATGTGTGATGCTGTTAAATTTACATATCAAGCCAAATACCGTGTCATTTCAAGAAAAGTTGGATAAAGGAAGCTGCACAAGGACTTTAGATGAGCCCACATTACATGTCATTTCCATTCATTTCCATTTGTATTTGGGCTAAGTATGAAAATTTCATTCACAATACACCTAGCAATTATAGGGTTTTTTAATTGCTTTAAAAGCACTGGTATGACACTGCCAGCCAGATAAAGTATTGAATTTACACAAGTGAATGCTTCCAAAAGAGGCCAAAATCGGGTTTCATCAGTTTGCTGCTTGCTCCTTCATGTTGTTTGGATGTGTATTTTTGATAATCAAAGCGCTGTTCTGTTCTACTGAGTCTGTGAATGTTGACCCAAGAAGCAAAGCTTCTGAGGACACTGTAAAGATACAAAAAAGTAAATTTGTTTTAGGAGTCACCATGGCTTTGTTGGAGTGTCCTCCTCCCTGGAACTCAATGGTGCCGAAGGCATCCGTTGGACTGAGTTGTGTGTGTTTGCTGATCGACCACTTCTCCGACAGGCTGTCATTCTTGGCCAAACGCTCTGCCTTATCATTCTGACTGGACGAGATACCCGGGGGCAGGCCCACATGCTGACCTATCAGACGACCACAACAGCACCTGGACGAGAAGAGAAAGTGAATGTTACGTTGGTATATTACACAGTCTTTCTCTGAGAGTAACTGAAATCTTGAGAAGCCAGAGCCCCGAGAGAAAAAACTGTAACATCAAGAAGCAAAAAGAGGAGGGAGAGAAAGACTGTGTGTCACAGAGAGACAGAAAAAGCATAAGAGCTAGCATAGTTATGTGCCTTGCAGTAAGAGGGGGGCAAGGCTGAAGTGACAGCTTGTCATCTGACTTTCATCTCCTGATTGGGAGGAGGGGAGGAGACGGATTGGTAGGGTCCCTGTAACTTTTTATTGGCTCTGGCACTTTTTGTTTTCAGCCTTTTAGAAACCTCTGTCTTTCTCTTTACTTTGCTCTCCTTTCTCTCCCTCGCTCAGCAACTGCAGGAATTAGCAAAATGAAAGGTAAAAGAATTGTAATATTCCAACATGAGTATATGCTCATTCAGATGAGTGCAGCTTTCATATTTTGTATTTACCCTTAAAGGATAGTATGAGCCCTGAGAGGAAAGGAAGTCAGGAGGCTTTGATTATCATTTCATGTTTATATCATTCCTCACCAAAGGTACTTTGCCTCGTTCTGCCTTATGCGTCAACGCAAGTGTTTTTGACTAAAAAGAGAAAAGTTGATTTGATCTTGAGGAACATCAGGCTCCCACCCACTTTCCTCCAGTTATGCTAATTCTGTTAATGTAACAAACAGTGGCATTTCGCGTGTGTGTGAGAGTGTGTATAAGGCCTGGCTCTGTAGGAGTTGGGCTTGTCTCTCTGAGTGTATTACCCTGAGCAACAGCTACAGCACTGGTAAAGACTCAAAATATTTGCCCTTGTAGATATACTTTTACATTTACCCTCTGCTATATTTAACAGGATGCCTCTGTTGTCCTAACTCAAAAACTTTTTTTAAAATAGTGTGGAATAGTTAACTCTCTTCATGAATTGACCTTACCCTAAATTTCACATTTGGGGGTAAAAAATTAAAATGTCGGTGTTTGGCTCATTAGCATGGAGCATCAACCTATGATGCAAATAGAGGCCAGATATTACTCTGAGGCATGTTTTAAAAGGTCAGCCGTGAAACAGGGCTCTTAATTTGCTATATGTCAGCTGAGTCCTCAGAGTGTTGTACATTTTATGGAAAATAAGCACGCAAGCTGAAACCCAAATCTGAAGAAAATCTCTACTTCTGTTTCTACGTTCTCAAAACAAAAATTAGAATTACTGCTTTAAAGTTGTAAGCCTCCAAAAAATTAGTCAAGTTGTGGGTCAGTGTAATGTTTGGCAAAAACAGAATGCATCCCACATTGACTCCTATGATTCCAGAAACTATTAACAGTGAGAAACACGCTGTCTCCAATTAGATAGTAATATTACAGGTAGTGCAATAACAATCGCCTGTAATTCATTCTTAGCAAAACCAATGAGCTTGTTGTGAACTACAATGCCATAAATACAGATGTTGCTGCAAGGAAGCTAAAAAAATGAAAAATGGAAGCTTCACACACATCTTTTGGCAGTACAAAAGAAATGTATAATGTTTACAAAAATGGGATGCATAAGATGGATAGTCAAACTGAACTATGGCTGGAAGGACAGGATCACAAAGACTGATCATTTAATTTACATGCTGCACAATGATGCACTGGGATTTTTTTAGATTTCCCTCACAAATTATTCTTACTCACCTATGGGGGTCTTTGGCGCTCACTATGATATGAACACATTCTCTCTTGCTGAACGCTCTCTCTATCCACGATTTCTGTGCCTGCAGAAATGAAGACAAAAGAACTCAGTCAGTCTTTGTCAGATAACAGAGCTTTGACCCAAGCCTGCAGGAGGGACCGCAGACAGCCAGCATGAGCAGACCTATGTTTGACTGATGAGTTCACCTGTAAAGGAAACACTTTTCTTCCCTTCAAGAGGTAAGAAGGATTCTGTTTGTTGTGTAAAGTAACACAGTGTGAGCTACATACAAAGACTTATCTTTCACATTTCTCTGCAAGCATCAGTCCAGTTTCACTGATAGCAAGCAGAGCAAATTCTCTGAGGTGTTTTACCCAGAAGTACAAAATTAATGTTTCAGAAAAATCTGCAATTCTACATCAAATCCTGGTCACAAAGACACACACACACACCAACACACACTTGCACACTCAGCAGTTGCACAGTTTCTCACACATAATTCAAACACTGATGACAGAAATGTTTTATGTCATTCATCAACTCCAGCCTAAACTGGATGAGATGAAGAGCTGGGAGAAGAGGAAGCGGATGTTAAAGGCAGCGAGGCAGTAAATGATCTCAGAGTTCCAGTTCTTAGATACTCTGATGCACAGAGAGCAAAGTGTGTGTGTGTGTTTATCTAAGCGAGTGTGTTTGTGTTTGTCTCTGTGTGTGCTTTATGTTCTTATATTGCGCATAAAGACATCGCCAGCATTATGAAGCTTGTTGAATGGTTTATTTGTGACCCTGTGACACTCTGCAGACACATCTGCTGCAGGTCTTGGTGTCAGACTGACTAGAGCCAATTATACTGCCAGAAATACACTACAGGGCTACAGAGCCAGTCAGAGATGAACATACAGCAAATGATTTGAGGCTAATGCATGCTGTCTGTCTCTATAGATACATACTTGAATACCTGGTACATGTAAAGCATCACTGTACAAAAAGGGGCAATATACTTTGTCTTGTGTAGGAAATCCTTCCTTGAGCTAGTAAAAAAAAAAACACTTCATGCAAAGCTGAATGATAAAAGTGACAAAACATGTCTGCTTGATTTATTTAACAGGGCATCAAACAACATGCTATAAATGGAAGGAGAGGAGAAGCAGTTTCACTTATTTGGTTTGTTGCAAACTACATAAACTTTAGTTGTAGAAGCTTGCTCAGTTTTCCTCTCTTTTATGCAGTTCAAAAGGGTAGTAAGAGAAAACAAGGGCAGGAGCACTGGAGCAGGAGCTTTTTGTTTACAGGACTAAAAAAGCTCTTTGCTGCAAAGTGAATTTTAAAATTTCACCATTGCACCATTTAGAGAAGTTTCCTCCTGGTTTGAAAAGATGAAATACATAAATTGCGGTTATTCCAGCATTCTGTGGAGATCAGAAAAGATGCACTTGTTCTCTAAACAACTAAACAACTGTTTTACTTGCATACACAGAATATTTCGTCGTGAAAGCCAGAAAGCAGCACATGCTAAACAAGCGAGTAGATCCAGAGCCAACACACTGGGGATTTGTAAAGGTTAAATTTGCATTGGTAAGACCCAACAAAAACTCTGTGAGAACATCACATCTCATGTGTTCATTTACTAACACAGTGGATTAGAAAATAATAATTAAATTCTCACACATACCTCATTGCAGTTTGTTTAATTTTTTATGGGCAGTTTTATATATTATTCAAGTTTCTTTGGTTCTTAAAGGTGACATCGAAGTTCTTGGCTCCAATGGTGAGTACGAAATTTGAATTAAATAGAACACAGAAACACAAAAAATACCATTCAATACTATGATGTTATCTCCCTTCTGCCAACAGACTCAAATTGGTACAGAATTAGTCCAACCTGTTACATCAGTCATCACGCCTAAATAATATTTATAATCTGTGGAACAGTATTACAGATGTACCTGCCTTATGGGTTCAATCTTTCAGTATTCTCTCCTTTCTGTATTATGTCCGTTGGTGTATGATGGTTCACAGTGGAGTAAAAAACTGAAACAGCTGTGTGCTGCGTGCTGTGTGATGCACATTTTCTATTTCTGTGATTATGAGAAAGCTACTCCCCGTTTAAATGTACTACTTTCAACTCAGCACTTTGTAGTTCAAAGGTTGCACTTCCTGGTTTGACACCACAATCCCAGGAAGTGGACTATGTCTGAGTGAGGTTTTGTGGCAACAGAGCACAACACCCGAGGTCCAGAATAGGATCGAATGTCACAATGGGACAGTCACAGACAACCGGGACGACACACAGACCAGACTCCCAAAGCCACAGCAGAGGGAACACAACAGCCATGATAACAAAGGACAGAGCATTTTTTTTTTTTTTTTTTTTTTTTTTTTTTGGTTTTTTTTTATGGGGTTGCGGCCCCGGCTATTAACCCACCCAGCAGAGCGGTGAGAGTCTTTTACAGGGCTTTCCCCACGGCC
>JAQNCA010000027.1:21102646-21128281 GCA_029783725.1 Acanthurus tractus | reverse complement strand
CACCTGTCAGGTAGCCTGTAACAAGTGATAGTCAGAGGGCAAGAGAAGAAAAACCTTCACTAGTGCTGTTGGTGTTTTGGGGGAGAAGGTTGGCCATTATCCAACAGTTTTACAGGAGCATTCAGCTAAATTTATTTTTTCTCACTGACTGGAAAGGAATGCTGATGAAACATTTGTTATTCCATTAGTTTGTTTACAACGGCACATCTGTGTTTCTGTCATCATTTTTTTCATACCAATATTATTAGAAGTGGCTCACTGGTTGGGATGACATCACTATTCTTAATCTCGCGCACAAGGCTGTGATTTGTCACATGTTTATCCAACCAGTACAAACAGTCATGAACGGGGACAACCGACCTGTTTAAAATCACTGAACAAATAGAAGAAGGAGGTGACAATTCAGAGCCAGGCTTTAGAACCCACCATACTGTCACTACATGTGTTGGCTATATTTAGTTTTTGTCTTTCTCTGTGTGCTTTGTAGCTTCAAACACTATCTCCACCTGTCCAGCACTGTTGTACTCCTCATTATGCTGTGGTTTTTGCTGCTCCACAAAATGATTGCATGTTACCGGATCACTGGCAATATGACTTGAACAGTCATGCATGTAACCTCCAATATCTCTGAGTGCCATTTTTGATGCCACAACAAAAGCTGGTGCACTCCAGCGGGCTGAGTTTTGTGTGTCTTCGTGTGCGCGGCGGACCAGTGCTGTTCTAATGTTATGAAGTTACAGGTGTTGAGCTGGTCCAGGTCAAGAGCTGTGAAATTACTTCTCCTGCGACCACCACGGTGTAGCTGATATGTGGCTTGAAAGTGTGTGTATGTGGAAGGAGCAGAGAGAGAGAGAGAGAGAAAAAAAACGGTCTGTTCTGCTCCACATCTCATTTTGTTCTTCCAAGGTCACACTCTTCCTTTTCTCCCATTTACTTATGATGGATGTATTTCTCAGGTCAAGTGTACACGGCCAATGATTCATCTTTAGTATCGAGCACAGCAGTCACACAGTTATGCAGATGTGGTTCCTCACACCATCGCCATAAAGGAGTCCACTGTCCAGACAGCATTTTCATACAGCCAAGGCTGTCTAAAGTGCTGTAAAACACAGAACCTTATTTTTCTTTTGAGATTTAATAGTGCCTACTATTATGATTGGTAGCGCTGATGGAATATTTTAATGTAACGCAATAACTGAAGGCTCTAAAGAGAAAGAAAATTTGACGTGTTCTATATAAATGGAGAGAAATTACTTCTTTGTAAGAGGATCAGTGTGTAGTGACTGTGTCTAACCTTCCAAAAAATGTCATATTTTTATTCCCAATTCAACACAAGAGAGGAATATAGATCTCACAGCTTTTTAACACAGCAAAACTTGCATTTGTGGTTACAGACCTGAATCAGGAACGTGCAGCTAAATCCATTTATCACATCATTGCCAGGCATAAACAGTGTGGTCACACAAATAAAATACACACGCACAGACATGGCCACAAATACACAGGCACACACACATATTCACACACACACACTCACACTCACATTCACAGTATCTTTTTCTCTCTGTCTGTCTCCCTGTTGTTCCCAGCACAGCGGGAACAGCTGACAAGTTTCCTCTCTTGGCATGCAATCAGTATTATACACATACTCACACACATAAAGCATACACATATATAGAAAAAAAAAAACCCTCTTCGGAAACTATAGCAAACCCAGATACAAACTCAGCGCTCTGCCATGTTAGGATCAAATCATTAAGCCTGTACTGAATTATAAATCTCTTTCACTTGCCACTCTCTGGCATCCTTTTTTCGATCAATAAGCAGTTTGGCATCTTGGTAAACTCAATCTGACTCCTATAATTGAGAGGGACAGGGAGAATGGACGGACAAATAGGTAGACAGCAAGAGAGGAGGGGAGAGGAAGGAAGTCACAGCCTGTGCCTCCAGCCAAAATGCATTGTGCCAGTTTTGGCCCTGCTGCCACAGAGAGAGAGAGTGGAGTGTGATGGGTATGTGGGTGGAAGTTGCAGGAATGTCAGAGGCGTTTCATTATTAAGTACTAAAATAGCAGGTGTAGCTTAAGTCACTTAACCTTGTCAGTATTTCTTTTTTCAACGTCCCTATCTCACTCAACCTCTTCCCATTTATTCGTACATTTATCCAATTACACCATCATCATGAACTCCTTTTTCTACTCTGTGCTGTGTCTTTTTCCTTCTTTATCACATGTCTTTTCATCCCCTCTTGTCTGTTTCAACTTCACCCATTATTTTCTTTAAATTCTCCTTCCCCTCAAGACTTTTTGTCCCTCCCCATCCCCTCTCGCACTCTCTCAGCACCTCAGCACCTTAGCACCACTGCCACAGATCCTCGCAGGGTAGGATGGTGTTACCATGGATACTAAAAAACTAGGAGGAATCCCCCCTCTGTGCTTCCTGAGCCCCTGTCTTGTTGCCCTTCGGCATAGCTGAGAACTGGAATGGTGATCTCTGGAGTATAGCCATCTGCGTCAGTGCAGTGGCATGACAGCAAGCAAGGACACACAGACACACACACACACACACACACACACAGAAAAAGGTAAATGGGAAATTATTGCCGAACAATATCTTTCTGACAGCAGAATGGAAATATATGAATCAGGGCGAATATTAATGAGAGAAAATGAGCTGGGACAATGGATCAATCCATCTTTTCTTGTGTCTATCAAATATGATTCTGTATGTCAGGTGATATCTGACAGGCCTTGGAGGGACGGTGCCCCACCACAATGTGTCTCAGCATTTATGCGATAACACTGATTGACATCAAAGGAGCATGAGCTAAAATTAAAGGTTAAAACGTTTAACTCAGAGCCAAATGATTCTGATGACTGACATCCTGTTACTGACTGGATGTCTTTAACATTTGCGTAAAACTACTTACAGATTAGGACAAATTGATATGCAAAATCCCTTTGCCACAAAATTGGTTTCTTTTTTTTACACGTTTCTTTTGAGTCTCATATTTCCAGCTTATTTTCCTGGACTTTCGCTCATTTCTAAGATTGACTGTTTTGCTGGATTTACTTAAGTTCTACGATAAATTAAATTGTCTTATGGGAATAATTAGTGTCAGCTATTTTAAGACTTACTTTGGCTACATTTGAAGTGCAGAGCAATGCAAATTATGACAAAAAATAACCTGTATATGCTAAACAGCTTTAAAGAATTACTGTATGCTGACATTTCTAAGACATGCTCTTCTCCATGGAAATGGCACTGTATGATGATTTGTTATCACCCTTTTGGTAGAGCTGTCTAGCTATTAATATTGTGAATAGTTGAGAACAGATATGGCTGTATTACTGCACTGTCAACTGTCTGTCACATCTGTGCTTTTTCTGAGCAATTTGTTAACAAACATAAAAAATATTTAACATCACAGATCTCACAGGGGATGATCTTTTAAAGGGACCTCGCAAAGGAACAAACACAATTGCGTGTCCACTCACTTGGTACATGTAAGGTTATGTGACATCTGAACTTTAATAGGAAAAAAAAATCTCCAAAACTTGAACAAACACTCTCACACACAGAGTCCTATCCTGTGGATGATTTAAAGACATCTTATTCAGTTCTGTTTGCACAGAATAAATCAAATAATACACGTTACTTGGAAGACTGCAGAGAATAGACAGGTACAAACAATATATCTCATCTTATCAGAGGGCCTGTGGACAGAAACTCATCCATGTGAATCAGGTCTGCTTTGTCTGTGCTTGCAGAGACTTGGTAATGTATCTGTGCTCAAAGTTACTCTGACACAAAGCTCTTTACTGGGACCTGAACCTTAATCCTATTGAGCCTCTCTCAATCTCTCTATGTCTCTGAGTATACATTACCCCTTGTCTGACCCTGCATCTCATTTTGTCAATGTGAGTGTATGTGTTAGGAAGTTATATATATAAATAATGCATATAGTCTCAAATTGTACAGCGTTAAAATGCACCCATAGAGAAGCTTGGGAGAGAAAGACTAAAAATGCAGAGAGTGTGAGGCAGTAAATGTCTGACAGACGAGCACTGAGGCGGTGTAACAGCATGGCACGCTTCTGCTGGTGCCGTGTCCGTATCATGACCTCTGAAAATGGTTGCTCAAGGTATCGTAAACAGGTGTCCCAACTGCATGGAAATTCCGCACATGACACTCCAGGGTCAACTAACAAAACATGCCAAGATATTCTCTCAACCAGGTTATGCACTTCCCCTAAATGTCCTTATTTACCTCCCTTTGTGCATGTCTTATTTACTAATTCCAGAAAGGTGGAGGTACCACAGAAGGTCAAAAAAGTTCCTATTTGGTTTAGCAGCCAAACAGCTTTTACTCTCCTCCAGGACTTACCAAACTAACTTTTTTTAATCACATCCATGGGGCTGTCTGCCAGGAGGAAAACTGATAACAACCACTCTGAAATATCTTCCTCTCTTACTGTCTTTCTGTATCTAAGTTTTTCTCATAATAAAGGTCAAGCACCTAGGTTTTCTGAGGCCAGAGATATATGGGAGAAAAAATGCAAGAGAGGCTTAAAGTTTCTCCAAAAAAAGTGCTCTCTCCAGTTTTGAAGATTAATATCCTCCCTAATCTATGTTCTAAAAAAAAAATAAGGGGAGATTTGAAAGTTAAATCAGATTAATTGCACTAAAAGAGGACTCCTCCAGCATCTTGTAAAGCTGGCTAGAAAACTCATATGCAATAATATGTTTTTAAAGTTTTTTTTCAATGTATAGTATATTAAAATGTTGCATAACATTGAGACAATACCTGTACTGCAAGCAGTGGTTACAAGGAACAGAGAGTTAGAGCATCCAATAGTCAGCACAGCTTTACACCAGTGTCACCACTGCTGTGTCTAATGAGGAGAAAGTTGGAGGGGATAAGTGCAGCTGAGCTGAGGCTTAGATTGATGGGGTTGTACCTGAGTTCAGGCTGATGAGTGTTTGGAATGTGGATTGTGTATCTTGGCCAACTGAGGCCTCACTGACTGAGCAGAAGTGTCTGTTCTCTCAAGTGTCTAATAAATCAATTATCAGTTTTGTGTCTCTTACATGGTAAGGGATACTTGACCATTCTTGCAGTTTTCTGACAGTTACAAAAAAACTGATCCACAAAAACAGGACTGCAGTATTAGCTATAGCTGGAGGACAATAACGTTTCATTGACTTGGCTAGAAAGGTTAAGGTTCCTGACCTCAGGCAGACATTTTACATTTAATAAAAAAACATTAGTCTGGAATTAGTCTGGAACTGAAGCATAAATCACTTAAGAATCTATAAGTCTAGACAGAGGGCCAAAATGTTTCTCTTTCATAATCATGTCTATTTGAAGAGTTCTTACACCCTAGCTGACCCCTAATACTTGCATGGATATATGTACACAAACAAATGTTGCCTTTTTTGTCCGAAGATTTCTTTTATTTTCTGTAAATTCTTTCTGTTCAATGTAAAAGAGTCATTAAAGGGAAAAAGGTGACAAGCTGACTTTGAATTAATCCTGTTTCAAGGCTAAAAAGGTCCATAATAAATGGTCTACATTATATATTTTTTATATTAGTGGTAAAAATCTAATCGATACATTTATGGGGTAATAAAATGTGTTAGGTGCTGCCACCACTACAGAGAGCCAGACCATGATTGTGTAAACCCCCCTCTTTTTTAGTGCCATGAGTTTTTTCCTGACATTTATCAGTGATTATTCTGAAATTGTGAAAAACTGCCACCCATACATAGAATATGTGGGAAATGCACAGAAAAATTGTGTGCATTTTGACAAGTGGTGTCACAAATCAGTAAAATCATGGTACCTGAGCAGCTGAAATGGGTATTCTTAGGAGAAATATATAAAGCACCTGTCATAAAAAAAAACTTGTGGTTTATTTAAATAAGTTGAAAGTTGCATCACTTTTACAGGTTGTCACACAGGCTGATGATTTTTCTTAGACACAGAGTAAGAATGCTTACTCTTCCTTGGAACAGCCTGTCTTTGCCTTCACTGAGAGAAAACTTATATCCCAGCAGGAACTTCATCCACTTCCAGCACACACAGGTTTTTACTGCCATTAATCTGGTCACCTCAATAACGCTTGTTCATTCTTCAAGGAAAAAAACAGGTATTTTAAGGTTTCAAGCCTATCTTTTATCAGTCTTTCCTAAACCAAGTCTGATACCATTTAATTAGAACATGTGCCTCCTAGACTGGCAACTGAGCCAGAGACAGCACATGGTCCCCATAATGATCCTGGTGTCAGGACAGTCAGTTACTCATAGTGATGGATTTTGCATCCCGGTGTGCTACATCAAAGTAAGTATATTATGCATATCTCTCCAAATTATTCACAGTTGAAAATGAAAACTTTTCCTCTTTAAGTGCTTAATTTGGTTCACAACCATAGCTTGTACAGCTATCTGAAATAGGAAGCCATACAGCCTGATTCAACTTTTACTGTGAAGAATCAATAGAAAATTAAATGTTTTTATCATATAATTAGTGCTTTGTTAGCTGTTGCTCTTTAATACAACCACGTCTGCCAACAGTGCAGAGAGGAGAAGTGCAAGCAGAAACAGTTAGGGTGATGTTAGATGAAAAACTGCAGACAACAGGCTCTTACTGTCCCTCTGCAAACAGCTTTCGCATCACTAGTTAAAGACACACCTTAATGCGGGCAGCCTTGTTTCAATTGAAATGCAAATCCCTGCTGCACTTAGCTGATGCAAGTCAGGCCATTACATGTATATTAGGAACGGCCCAATTTTTGTGCCTATATGCACAGAAATGAAAGAGCTTACATTGGTATTTAAGTATATTCCATCTGTGCTTTGCTGCAATGTGTTTAATTAAAAAACATTTGCAGTCAATGGCTCTATTAGCAGGTAAAAAAACTTAGTCCAGTATACTCTGTAAAACGTGGAGGTTGAGGTCCTCTGTCTGTGTGATTTGTGGACCAGCTGCTCAGTGCTTAGCCTGCTTTCCCATACAATCACAACAAGAGCCTGTCAGCTAAATCAAGATGAACCTTGGCCTGGAAGACATGCTTAGGAGCGGGTGGAGGGGGAGAAACAGCAAGGCTCATTAAAATGATTTGTCCCTCCTACACTTTCAGCACAAAACCATTTAGGGACGCTGAGTTGCAATATGGCTGGAAATGAGATGAAGGGAGAAGTTAACTTGAGTGAGTAAGTACCTTAAGGCACTAAATCAATTTCTGTTGTATTATTGCCTTCTCTCTTACACAGGAAACGAGGTCAAACTGCTGTTTGCATGTTTTGCAAGTTATTTTTCAAGAAGACTTTTTTTTCCTCAAGAAAAGCTTGACCTTCCTAACTCACAAAATCCCATCTCACCCTGTTAAAAGCTCCAGACCTCCAGTCCAAAAAATCCCAGCAGAAGAACTTGGCATTGCTTTTACTCTGTGTTCTATCTTATTCATTTTTAATTATTTTAGGAGATAAATAAAAACCATAGGATTAGACAATATGCTTCGATGTTTATCAGTTCCCTTTACCGATGCGGCATTTTTTATAAGATATCACATTTTATGTTTCCGTTATTGATTTTTTGGTTTCTTAAAAGATGTCATCATTTCCATTATGAATCATTTCTGGCTTTTTGTGTTTGTGTAAGAGGGATCAAGAAAGCCAGTGCGTCTCTGTGTCCTGATATTATTGCTCTCGAGCTCCTTAAGGCATCTTACGACAAGCGCACATGAAACCAGTCAAGTGAGACTTAAAACATTATGTAAAACAGTGAGTGCCCAAACACTTGTGGCAATATTCAGATCTCTGCTCTCAGCTAATTCACTTCTTGATCAGCTTCATGTCCAATAATGACAGCTTGAGAGGCAGCTTTTTGGCAAAAGCTCGAGGAAGGACGACTGTCTGTCCCCTTTCTGCCTCTTTTATCTCTGCCATTGTTAATGGAGTGACTGTTCATGTGTCACTGATTGTGTTGTGGTTGAAACAGAGTCAATTTGATGGCAATGGCTTGTTTAAGCCAGACAGGGACACAGACTTGTATTGACAAAAACAAACTTGGCACAGAATG
Source organism: Acanthurus tractus (assembly GCA_029783725.1). NCBI lineage: Eukaryota > Metazoa > Chordata > Actinopteri > Acanthuriformes > Acanthuridae > Acanthurus > Acanthurus tractus. The sequence goes on along the minus strand of JAQNCA010000027.1, from coordinate 21,120,200 downwards.
ACCTTGAACCTCGTCTGTGACACCTACACATTAATTCATCAAATTCGTTCATTTTTCTGTACTTCAGATAAATTTCAACTTATATACACACACATACATTGTTGGATTTGTGCCCCTTGTGCACCTTATTCTATTTTTTCATTTCTACATTAGAAACAAAAGCATAATGCCATGCAGGACACCTGTAAGTTGTATGTTTGTCATGGAGTGCGGCTATGTGGAGGACAGGATGGCGGAGTGAGTCCACGGTTCTGACATCTGTTGTCCACAGCTATCTCAATCTTCCTCAAACAATCCTGATGTCTTGGCCAGCAGCATCTTGCATACTTTCGCAGTTAATTACCCATTTGTGTGCTATTTGTCCTTGCTCGGCAGGGATTTGCGTCATGCCTTTTAATTGGAAAAAAGGAAGTGGATGGTACAGTAAGTGGCCTGTATTTACACATCATTACTTCAGCAAGAAAAAATCTCCTGCAGTGAACACATATAAATGAGTAATAATTAGTGAGGCCAGGGGAGAGAGGAAGCAAAAGATAACACAGAGACATAAGCTGAGACAGGGACAGCTTCACAACTAGGAAACAGCTATTGAACATAATTTGTTTCTAGATTTCATCTAGAGCTGCAACATTATGATCTCAGGGAACTGATCAAGTATTGGCTCTGTCCAGTGGATGACATGTTTACAGGAAAATGAATACTGCAATTAAAGGCAGCCTTATGTAATCAGTTACTGGATGATACCTTGAGGAATTCTGGCTGCATGGTGCAACATCAACATGAGTGAATGTCACCCAGTGTTAAATTAATCAAGAATATCCATCATAGCCTTGCTGTGTCTTAGACCTTCTTAGACCTTGACCTTTGAAATTGAGTTTCATCACACACACATCAGGGGAAACTACACAGATGTTCTCTCTTGACTCAAACACACTCATGCATACTACAAGATTTGGAAATGATGGAGCCAATGCACCACCCAACATAACCTCATATGAAAATTAAATAGGGACTGAGGTGGCATGTTAACTTTCAGCATTAATGTTCTGCAGTGGGGAAAAAAAAAAAATAAAAGCAGAGGGGTTTAGGAGTCTGGATGAGAAAATTGGAGTGAAGACACGCTCAACATGGGTTGTCTATTCTTCAGCGAGAATTGGAGGTGTATTTCAAATATCTGTTTTAATAGCCGTCATCAGTGGTAAGTAAACATTAGACTCAAGTGCTAGAATGTTTACTGTTGCTTGGCAACACCATCAACTTCATCAAGGCTAATGACTTGTAGCTACTGTTATCTCGCTCTGAAGGAACTGATGTAATCATCCTTTTAACTTCATGATATCTAGCATGTTTAAATTAATGAAGTGGGTTATGATCAGTCTCTGAACAGTTCGGGGGGTTAATGGCTGAATTTGCTGGTTGTTTTTCAGATAAATCAACCTTACTCCTGTACTCCGAGCCAGGCGTGAGTCTTTTATGTGAGACCCGAAATTGCAGACTGAATGCTTCACCTCATATTAGTTAAACAAGCTTTAAATTGTGGGCACGGGGAGTAAAACCACGTTTTGATGGGAATGATATAATAAAGAAATGTAATGCAGGGTATAAAAATTGCAAAAAATAACACTGTGGTCAGTAAAATGGACTGCCAGGCCAGCTGTGTGTTAGAGGACAGCGCAATCACCTACAAAATCAGCCAATCAGCACTACCTGCATCATATATACAGTACATGTAGACTATCAGCATAGCAATCACAGCACAGCTGGGGCCCATCTCCTTTTCTCTCTCTCTCTCTTTCCTTCTCTCCCCACTTCCCTCTCCCTCCATCTCCATCTCTCTAGTGGACCTTGCATAGACTGTGTGGTGAAGCAGGTGCATGTCACGGACAGATTTCACATTAAATAACTTGGCTTTGCATTTGCGGTCAGCAAATCTATAATTATTACAGTCTTTACACTCACAGCGGGAGCTAAATGTCAGCAAAGTTTACCTGCTAGCCTGTCAGCTGAGCTTCCCAGCACTACTCTCACTGAATGCACACATACTTTTTACACACACAGACACACATGAACACATTTACATCCAGTGTAATAAACACAGATTTACCTTAAAATCAGTCACTGAAAACAAAACTCTATTTTAGAAGAAGCATCTCGCTTTCGAGCAAAACTCACGGTAATACCTTCAACCTACTCACAGCATCCCACACAGTCAGTTACATTATTGTCGAGAGTGGACTCAGTTATACTTCCACAGACTGTTTAACCCTGCACAAAAAACAAACATATGGTTGTTGTGGTCTCTAGAGGAACTGAGCCGCAATTTTAAATGGTAAGAAAAACAATGTCAAAAAGAGTTAACACATGCTTTTTGAAATTTATGCTGTACACATCTATTACAATTTTTAAATGCACTGATTGGAGCTACTCCAGAGAGCAAGCAGTACTGTTATTTGAAGGAAAAGTAACAGATAGAGCTTTAACTGCAAAAAACATCACAATTCTTGATGAGGAAGTTGTGAAAACACCACTATCTTATGATCTATTACATGATGATTAAGAATTCCAGGGCGAATGTTATGTGTGAAGTACAGAGCTTTATTAATAAACTGTACATTGTCACACTAAATGAACACTTGTGTTCATATTCTACACTCTTATAAGTCAATATTTTTGATGAAAAAATGCTAAAATGGTAGTAAAACGATGCATTTTTAAAAAAGCAGAGAGTCATGTAGATCCACCTTTTTACTGTTCACATGAGACTTTCACATTGACACTATTTTTTTTATGTGTTGCGGTCAGAGAATCTCATCTTATTTTGATAATTTCCATGGGGAGTTTTGAAACACTTCATTCCCACCCTCGCACACACACTGTATGAAAGCCAGTTCACTCCCTCCCCCCATTTCTCGCTCTCACACCGTGCACAATAAGTAATTTCAAATGGAAGACGAATGATTTGAAAGGCTTTTATGTTGATTCTTCACGCCTGTGTCAAGTTGAAATGACATCACATAGTCCACTGGCTTTTACCCTTCAGCTGAGGATGTGGCTTTGCAAACTCATCAGCCATCTCATCAGTGTCTATCAATGAGAGTCACACTCACTAAGACCTACCTTTATTCCACACAGAGGCCTTTGTGTACATGGCAGTTATCACACACGCGTACACGCACATACACAAACACACACAAAATGCTTCTAAAGAATGACCTAAAGCTGAAAATACACATATGACTAGTCTAATGCGGATAAGTTCAAGTATGGGCTTTTCATTGCACATTATAAGTCACTAAGCAAGCCTTGTGATAAATGTAGTGGCACTAAAAGATGTGTGCATTAAGGTAGCATACTCATTATCATCCCTCATTATTGTCAGGTGTTGTAGCAGCTGAGTTCTGAATTAACTGGTGCACATGTACGCTTATTTCTATGAGTATCTACTCAGGAATGCAAATATGAAAAAGTCATTCTGACTGTGTGAAAAGATCCCATTCCTCTGCTAGGGCATCTTTATTTGGTACTCTCACTTAAATTTGATTTTTTGAGTAATTACTATTGTGAAACCAAGGGAAGCTCATTTATAAATACTTTAAAAGAAAACAAAACTTCAGCTTCATTGGTCGTGTTATTGTTCAGAAACTTTTTTGCAAGTGCGAGTCACTATGTCCTTGTATTTTACAGAGTTTTATTCATGTTCGTATGTTATGTTTGTGTCTCATGTCTAAACTGCCAACTTCGACAAAGATTTAGACAGTGATATGAACTGGATTCAACTTTATAATGCCATGTTCATGTCTGTGTGTGTGTGAGAGCTCTGCACATCAAGCCTCCCCTGAATCCAAACATGAAGAGCCACTGGCACTGGCAACCGACCTCTGAGCTGACAGGACAGGGTTAGGGGTTCATTCCAGGCGGCTGGGCAAGAGCCGGAGTGCATTGTGGGTACATGTTTTGCTCCCATGTCTGGGCCAGCCTGATAAGGCAAAAAGAGCTGGCTAAGGATCAGGGCAAATGTAACCTCTGTCTTTCCCTCTCTTTTTTTGCTGTCTGTCTCTTTCACACTAACCAGGTTTTCACTCTCCATTTCTAAAGTCTTCCTCTCTTATTCAATGCCCTTTCCTCCTCTGGGACCCTCTTGCTAATCACACTATTCCCTGTTCCAGCCCTGGTTTATTCTGCTTCACACTGGACCTCTTCACTCCTTTCTATTTTCTGTCTTATTGTCTCATTTTGTCAGCAACTTATAACTGCCTTCAATCCTCAACTCCTCTTTTTCTTTTTCTCACTGGAAATGGGATTCTTCCTTCTCATTCTACTGCTGAAGCACCTCATCAGCTCCCAGCTCTCAACTTCCTTCAACCTCTCTTTAGCTTTCTTTTCCTGCTCCTCTCTTGCTGTCAATCTGCCACTGACATGTTCTATAAGCCACTGAAATAGGGACATGGGACAGAATTGAAATACTTAAGGGAGGCAGCAGTTGAATGGAAAGGGGGGATGCAAATCAACACTGGAAATCTCGCAATTTGATTTAATTTAGATATAGAGTGCGAAATTTGACTAAATCTGAGTTGCATTCAAAAACTGTTTCTCAATTCTTTTAAAACTATATAATAAGCATTTCCTTCATGAATCACTATGAATCAAATCAGCTCTATTGTTACATATTCATCATCATTACATAAGTATGCTACATTTGCCATTTCATGCATAAGCAAGTCATCATATTTTCCATCGGAAGAAGAGCATTTAACAAACATATGTGTTTCTGCATGTTAGTAATACTACAAACTCTCTTTACTTTAACACATCTTCCACAAAGATTTTGTTTTATAATTTATTGTGAAGGTAACTGGTCCGATAGTTGTGAGTTACTGCTTTCTTAGCTCACAGCCTGCACATGGGAAACTGTGAATTTGCATGAGTGCAAAAAACAGAAACAATATATCTAATAATCAAATAATTTCCAAAATAAACCCCTGGTATGAACAAAAGACATACACAAAGAGAGTGACACAAATAGATGTAAAAAATAATGGATTTGGAAAAAAAAGAAGGCACCAGAATACAAATTATTATCTGAAAGAAAAAAAAAGCTGATCAGGTTGTTATCTTCGTGTCAGCTGTTCTTCACGACAGTCAGCACATCACAGTGTGTGTTTTTAGTCTGCTCTCATGCAACGACTTGGAAATCACACTTAACATTTATAATCCTGACTGTTTTTCTCCTTCCTCACGATATCTGATATGCGACAGTGGAGACGGATTAACATGAAGCCTAACCACATGTTCCTGGCTCTTCTCATGGCGGGGCTAAGCGTAATTAAGCCAGGGACTGACTCCATCCGATGCTTTGCTGCACTGCTACCATTTCACTGCCACTTTAATTGCTTTTCTTTCCCCTATTCCCGCCTCGCTCACCTGCCCCATTCTATCAATCTATTCAATTCCAGCGGGGAAAATGCCTTCATACAAACATGCAAATACGCGACTGATAAAAAGACTGTATGTGTGTGGGTGTGTGGCCATGCATGTTTGAGCATGTGTGTGAATACACACAGTTTTTAATTTCACATACTATCTATCATACACAAACACACACACGCATTCATACAATAATTTATGCACATGTCCCAGTGGACGTGTTTCTTTGCATCCTTATGCATGCCCATGTGCTGGTGTCTGCCCATAAAATGACTCATGTGTCTCTTTCTTCTCCTGTTGTGCAGAGCTGGGGAGTGTGTGAGGTTTCCCCAAATAGCTACTCTTATTTCAAGCCTCTCTGTGGTCTAGCTTTTCTTTGTCTGCCTCCCTTGGCAGCAGCTGTGAAGCACCTGACCCTTTTGTCAGACACACACACACACATACGCATACAAATATGTAAAACACATACATTCCAGGACAAAAAAACCTGGTTCCGCTGAGCTTGTAAACCTAACTCAGGATAGTCAGGCCTTATATCAAAGTGAGCTAAATTTATCATAAGTTTTTAATAAAGGCTGAAATTTTATCAGTTGATCAAAAATTGCAATATTTCCTATTTCTGAGGAAAAAAATTGAGCTTTGAATCAATTTTTCCAACTTCTAAACTATTTTGAACAATTCAGGGATAAAATTACTTTAATAAATAAACTTTAATGAATCAACTAAAAAACAACACTTGCTGTATTGTGTGTCATACAATGATGTGGACATAGTTGTAAGTAAGGGATTTCCATTATCACACAAGCACAGCCGTTGACACAATAAACTCAAATAATGCTTGTACTCATGAAAAGTAGCTTGTCTGTACCAGACACTTATTTAAGCTGAGTGGTACAAATACTGTACAGTCCCATGAGACTATGAGTAGCCAAAGATAAAAGCGTTTGTGAAATGCCATAAGGAGAAGCAAAAAATAGACCAACAGAGTGCTTTACTGGCTTCTCACATGCTTTAGTATGTGTTTCACACAGCTGCACTATTCTGTGACCTCTCCTGATCGACAAGTAAAAACAAGTGCTGTGTTTTCTGTTTCAACCCAGTTCCACTCAACCGTGTAATGTTTGCCTGTCCTCCTGACCTCTGATTCTGACCTCAGATAGAACTATCAAAGAATTGTCCGTACAAAAAAAATTTACTGTTTACTGCCCTCCTGGCAGCCATAAGGCAGTCACTTTTTTGCTTATTGTCTGTAATAACAACTTGCACAGCGCTGTATAAAAGAGCCAATGATACACTTCTTGCTCAGTTATGCAAAATGTACTCCATACCTAATCTGTTATAATTCTTAGTCATTAGTACTTTGAACTAATTAGCATATTAATGATTCAGCAACCAATCTAAATGCAACTGAAATTGAAACGACCTTTAAAGTCAAATGCAAACCAATGTCACATTTGAACGAGCTTTCTCTAAAGTGAACCCATTTTAAACACAATTAATTGAGTCCCAGCACAAGATGTAATCTATTAAGTGCCAAAAAATGAGAAGCTGAGCAAGCATGTCTCATTCACGTTCTCCTTTAATGATCTTCAGCTTAATATACTGTACGACAGGCAGTGTGCCGCTGTTCTCCTGCCCTAACGGAGTGACAGGGATAAAGCTTCATTACATAAGGTTGCTGGCAGGACCTGAGCTGGTGCTCAGCAGCAGAGCACCTGCCAAAAACCCAACAGAGCATCCGGCACACATTCATCATTACGCTGACTCCCTGCATCCTATTTTCTGAACGTGTTTGCGTCTACTCATTCACTCTTTTCGCCTCACTTACTGTAGCCCTTTTCTTCCTTGTCCCTCCATTACTGTCTCTTTTTGGTTTCTTCTCTTTCTTATATTTCTGGCTACCCATTCACCCCTCCCCCCTTTCTCTTTTCTCTGGGAAAGTGATGCATCCTACTTTCCTCCACGTTTTGGGATCAGGCTGAAAGGCAAGTCGAGAGCGCAGTGCTGTCTAAGTCTCTAGTTGTCCTCATAGAGTGTATAATCCTCTTGATGTTCTGCCACTTTTGTTGCACACTTGAGAGGAATGCAGTGCTAGAACATCCATACTGGATGTATGTGCCCTGCAAGGTATCTCAGAACAGAAGGAAGTAGCGCGTATCAATTTTCAGATACATCAAAGCTATGACTGTACAACCATTACAAATTGTGTTCAGGTGTATAAAATGATGTTTTGGTTACAAACAATTGTTTGTATAAGCAACAATTGCTGCTTTTTATGACATTTTGCGAGCCATCTGTGAGCACATGGGAACAACCATTGACGAAATTTCATGCTGAAATGCCATCAAGCTGTTCTGTGGAACATTTGTTAATTCTTTTGTCAACACACTGCTTTCAGTAACTGTTTGCGCAAATGATCTTCTGGTTATATTTAGTCACATTCTTAATCTTTCGCTCCCATAAACCCTAACCTGTGATCTCTCTGGTGACCCACAGTGACCTTTATATATCTCTGTATGAAATGTATCTCTTACTGTAACTGAGGCAGAAGCTACATTGTTTACATACAGATTAATAGTCCCCAGCAGCTGAGCTGCAAAAAATCCTGCAAAAATTTTCCAAGAGTTCTCCTCAGGGGCTTAATAACACTGCTACTTCAGTGTTTGCAAATATGTTTTAAAAAAAAAGATTACGTTACTCAATATTATACAAGAAATATGGCAAAGTCTGAAAATCACACTTAAAGAGAAATGTGTAGGACATTTAACAGGCTTCATGTGGAAATGATTTATGAGAAGATTGCAGAGATAATTTTAGACTAACTGTTGTAAAAAGTGCACTTTGGAAGCCAAAGTGGAGCACTGCTATAATAACCTCTTAGATGTGAAATGACAGTTTTCCCTTCAGGGCAAGGGCTGTAACCACAGTCTCAGATGGAAGTGTGGCTGGTCTGTGAGAGACGGCAAACTGAGAGGCTGAACTGGTTTGACTGGGCTGATATGGCCACTGATACATCAGATGTTGGACGAAAGGGAGAATGGAGATGACACGAAGGGAAAAGAGGGAGGAGGAAAGTTGGGGGGAGGAAGGGAAAGGGGGTGGGTAATCTAGAACTGAGGGAGCGTGAGAAGGACTGAGATATGGATGGAGGGACAAAAATAGCCCTGTGTGGCCATGCTGTTCACTTTCATTTTCCATGTCCCAATATCCAATTTACAGACACGCACGCAGGCACAAACGCACACACACTCACACATCTCCCTCTAACGTCTCTCACATATTTTACCTTACACAAAAATCACACTCACACGAAAATGCACACATGCACATATAAAAAACACACACACACATACACACACAATCCCATGCACACATTTCATTTACCTTCATGACAAAATTGGTTTATTCTCACAATATCTTACACTAGCTGTTTTTCTCAGTCCTGTTTCCACCTCCTTCCTGCATATTCCCAACAGATGGTAAGTTGCACCTAGTCACGCACTGAGCACAAATTTATACTCAAACCAGAGTTTCCCTCATCTGATAATTTCTGTTTTTTATCTTTAATTTATCTGTTGAAGTCTGAAATACTTATAGCTCTCTAGTCATGTTGGTTTGAATAAGGCTATGTAGGCAAAATGTGAATTGTATTAAAAATGGTTCAAATTAAATCTTAAAGGTTAGCAGAGTCAGTTTTTAGCTGATTTATGTCATTTTATTTCCCTAATCTAATGGTCTGCCTCCAAAGAACACTGCAAACGTTATTCAGGGACTTGTTCAGTAGCAACTGCAGAAAGCTGCAGGCTGAATAAACTGTGGGAAAAAGTAAAATATTCAGCTAGATCAAAATTTTAATCCCATAAGGTTAAAAAAAAAAAACCACTCATTCTGAACTTTCCCCCTGTCTTTTATAGCTCCGGATCAGAGCAGAATCCAGCTAAGACTCAGGTGTTTGTTCCTGTGAAAGTTCCTGCTCCGCCTCCAGGTCGTTTCTCTAGAGTCTCCCAGTGCTCAGCAGCTGTCCATCGGTCAACAGCAAGTCTGTCCTGGAGTTTTCCAAACAAAACTCACAGAGCCACACAGTTCACAACCAACTCAGTGAAGAATTACTCAGAGACGACAGTTTCTAGGACTTTGGAGCAAGACCAACTAGACAAGATGACTTCTGTGATTCTTATTTTGTTCCTGTCAGTTTTGAATTAAATGTGTTTAATGGTGAATTCATGGGGAAATTGAGATCATTTCATTTTCCAGGAAAGAGAGAAACTTGAAATCAGAAGATGAATGGCTGTATTTTTTCCCTTTATTGAGGATAAAAGAAGACAGAATAGTTTCTTCTCATCATTCTGTAAATGTATTTATTTATTTATACACAGAGTTGGAAGTTCAATAAGCACAGATAATTTTGATCTGAATTTTTCCAATTTATCTGACACATTGAGATCCTCTAAGACATTTTGACCCAAACATAGGCGGTCTTATGCATACACATGAGGATGCACACACAGATGCTCATACACAGCTTGCAGCTGGTGGAGCTCCTCTGGGTGTTGCCCTATGGCTGTGCAATGAAATGTAGACCTTTTTTTTCATTTAAATGAGACAAAAGCTAAAGTGATAGATGGTACAAGGTTGGGAGGAGACATCTAACTACAATACAAGGAGTATCTCCAACTGAATTTATCAGTGTCTGTCCCTGGATTTTCTCAACAATTGTTCATTTAATTGACTTCACATTTAATGGGTGTCTTGCTGAGGATGCAACAAAGTGGAGTGTCAAGAATGAGTTACAAGATATATAAGACATTTTTAGTCTTGCATTATCACTGCAAGAAGTACAGACTGTGTAGGGTATTGAGAGGAAACTCCTACATTAACCGTTACATCACACATCATCCTGCATTCAGCTCGCTCTCTGTCACTACCTACAGTACATTTAGTCACAGATATAAAGAGATCAGACATGTTATGTTGTGGCAAAGGCTTGTAGGTTTTATCATTTTGCTTTGCTAAACTCAAGTATTTTAGGCATCAGCAATGTAACTCTCAGAATAAATGCTTTTGTTCCTAAAAAACATCCTGATCCAAAATAGCTGGTGGTTGGCAATGACAGCAGCCAGTAATTGTTTCACATTCACTCTAAAGCGGGTTGCTATTTTTGCTTGAAATGCCCATCCCTTATTGTGTCCTGGGCATCACCATTCAATAAGCTTGCCATTTTGAATTGCTAAATTCAAAAAATTTTCAAGCACTCAAATGAATGTCTATACTCAAGCATTGCTTGGGGATGGCAGGTGTAATTCTCCAGACCCGAGGAGGTGCATGTGTCGAGTATGAAGTTATTTGGATGATTGGTTCTTGAGAGAGCTGCAAGCAGTGATACAGAGGACCAAGCCCATTCCGAATAGGCATGCTTTGAACAGCTCAACACTAGTGGGGAGTAAAAGACAGACTTAGAAGGCTGAGATGCAGCGAAGGAAAGATAGAAGAACAAAAAGGAACAGAGAGGACCATTTGCATATGTGAGCTTTTAATTCCTGTGAGGCCCACAGTAATACACAGAAATATAACATGGAATGAGGGCGTGCTTGGGTGTGTGTGTGTGTGCTGTATGTATGTGTGTACTAGATTGCCTATGTGTTTCATTTCAACTGAGGAAAGAAATCTGGGAAAAATCCTATATGCCTCCATTGGGTATAGACTTCTAATCCATCATGCTGGGCAGGAAATACACTTTTTTCAAAAAAAGCTTGACAACTGTGCCAAACCGTAAACAGGTCCATCATAAATGTGCAATAAAAATTTTTCTCTGGTTATTTATTTCAGGTGCCCTTGTGTGTGTGTGTTTGTGTATGTTATGTGTTCTGTGAATCAGCTGTTGTGTATACATCAGGGTTATATATGTGTACATTGTTTGACAGCATGTGTGTTGTTTGCTTCTATGTTTTAATGCGTATGTGTGTTGATCCGAGGGAATGAAAGAAAATATTTTGGAGGTGTCATTCCAGAGGGGAACTCAAGCTGACCCGGCATGATTTAAGATGCCACCATTCACAGCTAATGACCTGAGTGAGACTACTGATCTGAAAAAATACACTGTGCTAGCTGCAGAAAAACACTGTTGGCAGGGAGATGGATACAGAGTGAGAGACAGATGCTGACAAAGAGCTTACAACAGAGTGGGAGACAGAGATGAATTACTGTACAGAGGGAGGGAAAGGATGGAGGAAAACCTGAACAACCTTTTGATTAACGGGGGTATTTCCCAAACAGAGATTATTAAAAACATCAGAGAGGAGTGAAAAAAATCATCCATTCCAGGTTGCACTTAAAAAAATGGTTGACATGCTTCCAAATTTATACTGATGACCACAGTGATTGTAAAAGAAATCTTAAAGGCCCAGAAAAAATAAGCTTTCTTTCTGTGTGTGTGTGTGTTGATGACCCGATGAGCGATATAAAGGCTCAGTTGAAATGAGAGAAAACATGTTGTGTGCTGCCACTTACCAACCAGTTTGGTTATCCTTTTTTGAATATGTTTGAGTACATCAGTGAAAAAATAAATTGGCATGTTGTGAAAAACACATTTACAGGGCAATACAAGGAAACAGATATCATCGTAAAACAAGAGCGAGTGGAGAGATTAGCTCAGCTTGCATAAAAACTGAAAGGAGGGTGAATCCGCACGCATATCTTATTCATTTAGCATTAACAGAAACACAAAAATGACCAGCTGTGGTTTTACAGGGAGGTAGGTGCTGGAACAATTTGTTGCAAACAAGCAGCCGTGTGCATATAACTTTTAGAGTCTTTTCATCACCATTGGAGTTCCAGGCAACCAGCAGAGATTTCTAATCTCTCTGCAAAGCAAATTGGCACTGGCTCCTGCTTAATAAAGTACTTAACAGACAAACATGGGAGAAGTACTGCACCTCTCATCTAATGCTTGTTTAGACAGCTGCCGAAGAATATTTCCCAAAGTGTCAAACAATACCCTTAGATGTGGCAACTGCTCTCATACAGGAACCTTAGATGCTTCATCAAAGTATTAATATCTGCATGATTAAGTAAGACAAAAAAATATATATTTTTGAGAATTTTTCTAAGAAAATAAAAAACTATGTTGAAAAGGGTATTCATCAGAGAGCGTGACAGTTTTGAATGCTGAGGAAGGGGGGGGGGAACATGGGGGGACAAACATTAACACAGACTGAGAAAATGATAAAATGAAACATTACAATAAAGGCAGAGAACGAGCGCTCTGCTCCAATACTGTTTCTGATCAAATCATTTTGTTAAAAGACTATTCCTGTCAAAAAATCATAGTCTCTTTCAACACTATTCATATAATGAACAATTTTTTATTCACCCCTTTTTGTTTGGCTGTTACACAGCAGCACTAGCTCTCCATTACAACAGATAAGGTGCTAAATATGCTATCCTCTTACAGAAAATAGATCATTAGTGACAAACTACAAAGCTTGCTATGTACTTTTTGCAAAGAAACCTCCCAAGCATTAGTGTTTTTAACATCATTTATTTTATGTAAATACTTAATGCGGACCAAACAAATCTGTGAGACAGAAACAACTTTATGTGCAGGTTAGCCTAAAATAAAGGAAAAGAAACCAAAAAAAATAAATAAAACCCTCTCAGTCTGCCCTCTTTGCATGATATATGGCACCTTAATTTGAGCAACTTTCCAACAATTTGGGTAATGTTGGGTATGAAAACCAAAAATTCTGTCTTTTTTTTTTTTTTAACTGGGTCACCAACAGCGCAGGTAAATATACTTCAATCAACCGGAAGCTTGCGTAGCATTTATTATAGGATAGAATCTGAGGAAGTTATATCATGACTCAGCCTTTTACACACACACACAAAGACACGCCACATGCATCAATCCAATATCACTTATTTACAGACTGCCACATGTTCAGACATCCACGGACAGGCATGCCGACACATCCCATCCCATGATTTGGTCTGAGGCTTAGATTTTATTTAAAACCCTTACGTATTATCTTTACATAAGGTGATTCCTTCATCTCGTAGCAAAAACTACCATATTTTAGAAATAATATCTACGCGTGTATATAAAGATTTTTCTTCTCTTTAAGTCAAAATCCTTATCACAAAACCAGCCTTAAAGGTGCATATATGGTTACTAGAACATCTTAATGAATGCGCTATGAAGGAAAATGATTACTGTTTACACTAGTCCCAAAAATCACTCATTATTAAAGATACAGTACAATTACCAGTAATAGCAAAAATACTAGTTTACTGAATGATTTATTAGTTAGCAGACAGAGGAGACATTCCTCACATTTTTTCTTTGTCCAATATGATAATATACAGAGTATGTTAGGCTTTGGATTGCTTGTTAGAGGTAAAGACTGGGAAATTGTATTTTTTAACAATTGTCCAACACATTCCAGACATGAATGAGAAGAATGAGAAGATAATTGCCACATTAATCTAAAATGGAAATTATTGCCAGTTGTGGTCCTGATAGATAACACTGGCTGCACTGAACAGAGAACGAAATTGAATTTCTGGCTGAATTTGCACACTCAATGTGTCTTCAGTATTAAAACTTTGAGACTGTCAGACATTATAATCACTGTCCATGGTGCTGATTTTTAAACTTGAACTGATCTGGCAGCCTCTCACCACACAGTAGCACTGATTGTCTGGCTTCAGTTCAACATGAACAACAGCCTGATTGATTACACATACTTCAGTAACAATATGGCCTCAGTGCTCAGATTATTAGGGAATGTCTAATTTTAGTCTCCTGAACTCAGGGTGCAGTACTTTCACATCCTCCTCTCACACCTCAGCATGCTTTCTTGATATCTTAACCGCCTGCAACTTGCTCCTGGCTGATGTGCCTCCATGTGCTGTCAGACCTCCTAAGCTCATCCGGTATGCTGCAGAACCGAGTGGTCTTCAACCCTGCCTGGTCCTCACACATTACACTACTTCTCCTACCCTGCACTTGCTTCCAGTGGCTACTTGAATCTGATTCAAGCCTCTGTTACTGACCTTAAGTGATGCACAACGTTCAGGCTTATCTTTCATTTATGGCATGGTCAGACCATATGCCCCAGGCAGATCACTACACTCAGCTACTGCCAATCAGCATTTAAGCCCCTCAATCAAAACAGACTGAAAAGTCTCATTGGTTCACACTGCATCTCAGCCCATAGCAAAATATGTGCATGTACACTAATATTTAGAATGAAAACATCAGCTTAATAAATACATTAACATGCAATTCATGATAGTGACTGAATAGAAATGAATTGATTAGTGGACTTATTGATCATTGGGTTGGATTTATTTTTGACCTATTGATCAGCTGTTGTGCCCCTCACAAGAGTTCATGCATATAAAAATGCCACAATGCAAATATCTTGATACTGAAACACTCACACAGTGTAAATTCAAATGAATTAGCCTAATATCCAGTTTTAGGAAACGGCACACTACAACAGTAATTAAATTAATTAAAGCGATAAAGTTATTTGATACCACCATACTCTGCAGACTTTGAATGTAAGATTTTCATGGAGAATTAAGGGATAGCTCAACATTTAAGCTTTACCAGAGTAAAAAAAAGATTTAAATTGTTTTATATTAAACTGAAATAAGAAATTATTAGGAATGAAAGAGGTTTTGATCTCCTCATTTACTTCTTGACAAGAAAGTGTGGTTTGAAAGTCGTGGGTCTGAATTTAAGTCAGTTTCTATCTTATATTCTTATCCACTATGTGTACATGCTGAGGAATGGTGGTAGTAAAACACTTCAAAGGTTAGGTTTTGCAAGACTGCAATACTCAAAAGGCAATGAGATATTTGTGGTGAGGACACATACAGTATCAAGAAGAAGCAAATAAAATCCAGCAGCTTATGCACTACATGCACAAACCTTTGCACACACAGGAATCCTAAGCAGTTTACGGATCAAGGGTCACCCTTGAGAGTTCATAATTCTACTGCTAGTGTCATGGATGCTGCTGCTTTGACTATAAGGTCTGAGCTGTGGGTGGACAGATATGGAAATCACACTTGCATGTTTGTGTGTGTTTGAATGAGTGTGGCGCCAATGTTAAACTAGATTGTGAGAAATTTCAACAGTGAAAGCTAGAAATGATCGCCAAATTCTACATTTATTCTGAAACTTAAAGTTCATGCAACATCGATTCTCATAAATGATTCAGTAGCTGACTGATAGGTAGAGTCTTTCTGTACCTGAATCTGTTGCATTTATTCAGAACAAGTGTATTTAGAAACAAAGAGTACAACATGAGGACGTATTGTTTCCTTGAGCTGCCTTCTTGTATACTGATCCAGATATTTAAAAAAGCATAAAGGACACATTAACTAACAGCTTATTTTACTTTCTATGATGCTGCATGGAGGCATGCCAAATAGGGAACATAAAGTCTTTGTCTGCCAGAATAGAGGCATTAGGTGTTAATTGGCAGCTTATGTTCTCGTTTTGGCTCATTAGGGAGATACTGTTTTAATTGACATGTCATAAATGTATTCGCTGGATAATTGAAACATAAACAGGAAAGCTTTGAGACATTCTGTGACTTTCAGATGTATTCACACACCAAAGAAGGAGAGAGAGAAAGGGACCCTCCCTGAGGCGTGTGTGTGACAACACTTGGTTTCCTCTGACACTTAAGTAGCATTTGTTCTCAACACGTTGGGATCTGTCAAGTATGTGAGGAGGTCAAAGAAAAAGTGAGTGTAGGGACTTTGGGAGAACAAGATCGACCTCCACTGCACTGTAAAACACACGCAGCACAGCTCTTTGGGTTTTTTTCTGTTTATGTACTGTACCTATGCTTAATCGATTGATTTATGGCCCTATTGTTTGTTAAAATGTTGTCAATAATATGCTATATTAACATGTTTAATGTTTGCCTGCAGAGGGACTTCAAATAATCCTGAACACAATCTATTTTTATTATCTTGAAAAACAGTATTTAGAGTGATGTATCATGTTGTCTGTCATTTATTAGATTTGTCAACTTGATGCATGCAAAGATCCTAATGTAACATGCATTTTGTGGGTGTCCTTATCATACAACAGGGCAAATTGAATCAGATTAGCAGTCATTTCCAATAGCTCAGTAATCACAACAATCCCTGCTCTCCCAATCTTAATGATTTATAAGAATGTGCAAATGAAGCACAGATTTGCTACATTGATGGAGTTTAGTACAAGGAGAAAACATCTGTTGCACTTTAGCCGCTCCATCAATCATGTAACATCTAATTACCAGTTCAGAACAGCTATGGATGTTAAATGCACAATATCACTTCAAGTTAAAAGACAATTGCTATCGATCAAAATAATGTGTAACAGTCATTGTTGTTCAGACATTTCCTGTTTTATTTTGTAGTATCTCTCGTTTTGTGTCATGTTGTGTTTCCCTTCCTGTCTGAACATACTTTCCCACCCTTCTTTATTGCTAATGAGTTTCACCTGTTCCTTGTTTGTTTTCTCTCCCTTGTGTATATAAGTCTGTGTTTTTGTCTCTTTCTATTCCCCTGTGCTTTTTCTAATTGTGTTTGCAAGATGTGTATTCTCCAGTTTTTCTGCAAACCTGTGCTTCATCGGTTTGTTCTTAGTTTTTGTACCTTCTTTTTTTTTTTGCATACATCTGTATTTCCTGTTTTACTACTTTTGTCTCAATGTTTCAGCTTTACCATTGAAACTTGTTTTTTATGCATTCTACCTTCCAAATCGGTGTTTTGCTTTTCAGGTCCTTTTTTATCCACTGACAATTACACTCTCAAGTCAGTAAATAAAAAAAGATTTATACTCAGTTGGAATATTATTAGCATCCGCACTGTTGAGGCATTTGTGTCATTTAAAGAACCTCATCCCTACTACTTAATATATATCAGATGCTCATATAAAACGGAGGAATTAAGTGAAATATATTGGTAAAGTATTGCTGTGTAGGTAGGAGAAGACGTCTTTTTACAAACTATAAAATTTCCAGTATTTTTAGATTAGTCGTTCACGCAATCATTTTTGTACTTGAATTAACTGTAACTATCCACCTCAGTGTATATACTGTAGATACAAAACGGGTGGTGC
>JAQNCA010000027.1:21071742-21102546 GCA_029783725.1 Acanthurus tractus | reverse complement strand
AAAAAAAGATTTATACTCAGTTGGAATATTATTAGCATCCGCACTGTTGAGGCATTTGTGTCATTTAAATAACCTCATCCCTACTACTTAATATATATCAGATGCTCATATAAAACGGAGGAATTAAGTGAAATATAATGGTAAAGTATTGCTGTGTAGGTAGGAGAAGCCGTCTTTTTACAAACTATAAAATTTCCAGTATTTTTAGATTAGTCGTTCACGCAATCCTTTTTGTACTTGAATTAACTGTAACTATCCACCTCAGTGTATATACTGTAGATACAAAACGGGTGGTGCCACCTATGGGTGAAGAATGTTTCTTGGGAATTTATTGTTTAGACTAGGAGATTTTTTCAAATATCGAGTCAGATTCCTGTGTAAGATGCAAGAACTTACATTTGTATTCACTCTGTGCAGCCACACTAAATTATATGAAGCACTGCAAAATCATTTTATGTAACACAAATGTGTTTTTCATACTAGAGAAATATATTTTATTGGCAGCAACATCCCACAAATCACATATTTCATATAAGGTGAGTAGTTACATATGTTTCATGAATACTAAAAGCAAGGACAAAAAAGAACAAGAGGCATAAAATAAGTTGAAAAAGACAAACAGTCAGCCAGACTGAACAAGACAGAAAACTACAAGGGAGAGACAGACTAAGTGCAGAAACTGAACAACTTAATGATGAGCAGAAAAGAAGGCAATTTCAATGTGAGTAACATTTGCTTTAGGAAAACACTAAAGAGGTATTAACACTGTCTGACTTCAATTTCCTTGAAAATGATAAAGATCGGGCAGTTAAGATAATTTATTTTAGTAGGATGACCAATTAAAAATATTACAAACCTTAAAAAAAAAAAGCACACAATCCAAATGTGGTATGTAAAAGAGTCTGTCACTTTAAAATCTCCAGAAAAGACAGAGATACATGATTGAAACAAACTGAATTTTCGTAGATAGTTAAGAACCAGAAGAGAGATCACCAAGGGACAATGGAAGAAGACAGACTTTCTGTTACTAAACCACCAAAAATGTTTCCCTGTTTCACAGTTTATCCTACTTGTACTTGTAAAAATCTCAGCTGTCAATGCTGCATATAATTGTTCAGGAATAAGACACAAGCTTTACAAACTGTATGAATCTAGCTTCAATCTGGCTGGATGCACACAGTGAGAGCACATGGACCAGACTGAAACCCCAAGTGGGCTTTCTTCTTCTTTTTTAGGTGTCCTAGTTCAGGAAACACCTTTTCCCCCTTGTCTAATAAGGGCTTTACTCTTCTGTGAAGTGCCACTTGAGCAATTGCTTGCCATTTAAAAGGTCAATAGGAAGCTGTAACAAATTAAATTAGTTGATGAACACTCATGTTGGCACAAACTCTATTTAATGTCAATTTGGCATCTTTAGTTAAACTGACTTTAGGTATTGTCTTTGGAGAAAAACATACTTTTGGGGATATATTTAATATAATTGAACTAAAAGACTAAAATCTATTCAGAACTGACACAAACCTTAACAATACTTATCTATGAACTGAACCGAAACACACAGGCACATAACTATAGACAGAAATACCAAAACAAATAAACATCTTCACACCAGGTTCGCACTCAAGGATAGACAATTTTACACACTGTAAGCCACGGTTTCTGGATGATAAGGTGTCAAACAGTGCCAATT
This sequence comes from Acanthurus tractus, assembly GCA_029783725.1. Classification (NCBI taxonomy): domain Eukaryota; kingdom Metazoa; phylum Chordata; class Actinopteri; order Acanthuriformes; family Acanthuridae; genus Acanthurus; species Acanthurus tractus. The sequence goes on along the minus strand of JAQNCA010000027.1, from coordinate 21,100,856 downwards.
ACACATCATTGCCATGATTCTCTGTGTACTGCTACTGTGAAAATGATATCTTCAAACGATCAATACCACATGCTTCAGCTCTCAGCTCTTCAGCTCTCACACATCTAGGTAAACACATACTTCTACATGTTAAGTGTACATCTTAAGGATAGATTAGGCAAGTTGAGGAGACGGTGAAATTGGCAATAGATCTTTGATTAACTGCATTAAATCATAAATTAAACACTGGCGGAGGGCAAAAGAACAGGTAAAGTTGGTTATGTGTGTCTGTATAAGACATGAGATTAGACTACATTACTAAATAGCTTTACAGATAAGTACAGTGGTCGTTCTTATACAATGTAGACAAGAACATTTTTGGTGTGCTACCATGACATATAAACACAAAGATATCATTGCTTTTCAAATCTAATTTTTACACTGTTTCTTCCAGCCTGTGCAGACCACAGGGTCTCCATCATGCTCACACATTAGGACCTACAAAGCACAAATTTGCTGCAACTGCCTGTAGCGCTGCATTATAAATGCATATACTCATAGAAAAGCATGTGCACAGACACATCACACACCTACGCACAAATACACACACAAAATTCGTCTGACATATTTTCTTGCCCAAGAAAACAGGAAACACCACTGACAGCATATGAATTGTAGTCTCTATCCCATGCAAGCACAAGCATAAGTATGCAACTGGCAGCAGTGGGCAGGTATTAAGTTAGAAGGACATAGGAGGAAAGTGCTTGTCATGCAGAAATTTCCTACAATAATGATAGGCTTATTAGATTAATTTCACACTGACAGCCTGATGTCTCCCTGGCAGAATTCACATAGAGGAATCATGGGGACAAATCCACTTTGAATGAACTGCAGCACCTAATAGCACTATGAATTGTGCATATCTTGAAACTAAATCTGCCCTGTCTCAAGGTCGGATTCACAAAAAATATTGAGCAAATGATATTACAGCACCATGGCTTCCTCAAACTTTTGCAGCTCAGTGCAATTTGTCTTTGTTTTGTGTCAGATTACAATTAACAACATGGCACAGTATCAAACATGTTGAAATGAGAGCTGACAAAAACAGAGAGGGGAGCAGCAAAGATAAGGTTGGCTGATAGAGATCAGGAGTTAAGGCCTCTAATCACAGAATACAAGAGAGCAGAAGAAGGGGGCAGGGAAAACAAATAAGGAACAGTCTTCCTAATCGAGCATGGCCTAAGCTTGATTCGAACAAGTAGCGACTTCTCAAGAGTGAACAAATATGTCATTTGTTTATATGCTTAATGTTAGAAAAGTCTTTGGCGATTGGAAATCCTCTTAAAACTCCTTATAATGCCTAGAATTTCTCTAAGGAAAACCATACTTCAACTCAAACCATTTCTTCACTCACCACCTTCATTTGTGCTGATGCAAGTCAAAGCAGGCTCAAGAATCTGCCAGATTAGAGCAGACACCTATTTGATTGGATCTTGAATTTTAATGTGTTATATGTTTCCTTACTTTTTTTTCACTGAGATTTCTCATATATTTATTGTTGGACTATTTTTTATGCTGATTTTATCAGAGAAAGACAGAGAGAGAGTGATGTCAGGTGATGGCTGAAGCATGGGAGTTTTTGGGGGGGGGGTTCACATACCTTGAGCTTTAAACTATGCAATTTAAATTAGGATGCGTTACCGACTGACCACAACAATGATAAAATTGGTAATATGTTAAAATTACTGTAAGTCCCACAGCTAAGCTTGTGGGTGTTTGTGCTGTGAAATGGTGAAATGACAATGGATAAACAAGGAGGTGTTCATGCTGGTGCGGCACTGTCCAGGGTACTGAAACAGAGCGAATCAGATTGATAAACAGAGATATGAATACAGAACACATCTCTTAGTTCCTTTGCATACTTGCTTTTTTGTCATTGTAAACAGAAGTATCAATAGTAATTTAATTTTCCCTCCATTGCAGCAATTCACAAACAGAATGGAAATGACCATGTAAAGAGACACTGAAGGAGGGAGAGGGAGAAAGAGAGAGGGAGAAAGAGAGAGCGAGAGAGGGAGAGAGGGAGAGAGAGAGATGGCTGCATGGAATATTCAGTCAATTGTCTTATCTACCATATCTTAGCTTTTTTTTTTTTACCCTCGGGCGTGCATGAACTACAGCTTAAGAACTTGGGCAAAAATGTGAAATTATCAGTCACATTACTGGTATTGGCTATGTGACAGCAAACATCTTTCAAGCTGGCGTATCAGTTACAAAAAAAAAAATCCATACTGTGCAACCCTAGATGCACTATTAAAAATGCACCCTCACATGCACCCATGTGAAGTTCCACAGTCATTCACGTGCAAAACCACGCAATGTATGTCCAAAGACACACATGTAGCTGCACACACAAGCATACCCAGTGCATATTCAATCAATGACTACAATGATATTAATTTAACCAAGCTATACAAATGCAAATTCCTGACATGTGAGCCGAGGCACTTTGGTCGTGCGATTCTACATCACAGCGATGCTGTTCTGTGAGACACTTTGATAAAGCCAGATCAAAGGAGAGGGAAGAACAGGCATTCAAGACCTCCAACAATAGCCCTCCTTATAGAGTGCCTGTAAATGGTTTATAAACCCACGTGAATGAATAAAGATAAGATTATAGGCAGATGTCTGTAAACAAGCCATATACGGGCACTCAAAATGTACAGAGGTTATAAATATGACCACACATGCATAGACACAGAAGTGAAAATACATTCATTTACACAGGTTATATTTCACAACCTTGCCTAGGTGATGACAAAAAAAAGGTGTGGTTTGCCAACTAAACATGGCTAACTCTTCACAAAATACAAACAGCCAACCTGAGGCTTTAAAATGAGGTGCATTGTTGAATTAATTTTAACACCTGTCTACTGGGATTTAATCTTGCACATCCACCTCTTCCCTAAATCTCCTCAGTTCTCTCAGTCATCTCCAATTCAACATTTCTGCTCACCCATCCCTACAAATCCTCTCTTGCTATATTTTCTGCCTTTTTGATTTCCCATCTACCTCTCCTTTCCCTTTTTTCTCATTTCTCTCTTTTGGTCTCTTCTCTGTTTGTGTAACGTTCTTGATTTTTTCCAACACTGGACCTTTAACACACTCTCATCCTCATTTCTTTTTATCTCTTCTTTTCAGTGTCTTGTCTTCCCCCCACCATTTTCTGTACTCTCAATCATTTATAAATCTCTGCTCCTTTTCTTTTAACGCACTTCCTACAGTATACAACTGCTTCTTCCATTCTCAATCTCACTCTTGATGTGCATCTCCTTTTTTTAACATCATGCTCATGTTCATCTTCTGTCTACATTTTTACCGTCTTTGCACATTCCTTCACTTCCAAAGCTTTGTGCTTCTCTCTGAGTGTTATCCTGGCAATTTTTTAACACTTACCAACATTTTACTACATTCTTCCCTCAACCCCTTCAAATGCCTGCATACATCCTCTGGGTTACACATTAAGTACATTGTGTATCCTCACATCTCTTTCGACTTACTTCCTTCGGAAAGTATCGAAATAGCAGAGGGGCTGCCTGACATATTTTACTACAAATCTCCCTGGGCATCAACAGCAGTTTTTAGTTCATTCCCACTTTTCCTTCCCCTGTGTTCTTTTTACCTTTAGCAGGCGTACAGATGGTAAGAAGGCTGCATGGCACAGTTTTCTGATGGTCCAGTTGAGTGGCCGTGGTGCATCCAGTTGGTTCATGGTGCCCACTCTTCACAGTGGAGCCACTGGTGCCTGGTGGCTTTTTCCGGCACCAGGATCAATGCCGCCCCACTAAGGGGGCAAAAATGGGAGAAGGTCTCCAACTCCAACTGCCGTAAAGCACGTAAGTCCCAGGGCATGACCCTCGATGGACAACCATCAACAAAAAACCACCACCTTGAAGCCTTTGAAGCCCCAAGCAGATGACACTTTTACCTGGGCAGCTCTGCCCACTCTCCCCTTTCTTCCTGTCTCCTTTTCCCCTCTGGCCTACACAGATCCAAAGAGTCCAAGGAAAGCCAAACCTGGAGCACCAGGAGCATCTGAATCCTCTTCCACCAGTAGTGAGAGTGTACTCAGCTCTGGCGCAAAAAAACCCAGAGCGAATATTATTTTCCCAAACAATGGAGTAGAGCACAGCAATGCATAAAAAGATAAGAGTGTGTAGAGTAAGAGAGATGCAGGTAGAGGAAGAGAAAAAAGAGGGAAAGAGAAGGAGGAAAGATGGAGATGTGAGTAGATACGAGCAGTGCAGTGCAGTGCAGTAGCGCATAGAGGAGAGAAAAGCAGGATAGCGCAGAGCGCATACACGGAGCAGCCTGACAGGCAGTGGCTTAGGTTTGAGGCTGCATGCACACTACTGTCTCCAAGAGGAGAGATAGAGAGAGAGAGGGGGAGACTGGAAGACAGAGGTGAAGAGATGGAGAGAAAGTGAGAATGAGGAGACATAAAATTAGATCCAATACAATTGATGAACAAGCTGAAATTAAACCTAAGGACAGAGTGTAAAGGAAAAAGATTGCTTCTGTGCATGAAGCAAGAGAGAAAAAAGAAAGAGAGGCAATGGAGAGAGAAAAAGACAGAGAGAGCAAGAAAGGGAAGAGAGGGAGGAGATGTGACGAGGCACTGTGTGGTGGTCAAAAGGGAAATGGGTAAAGTGGAGTCTACACTGCCATATAGAGTGAATTCAGACGAGCCTAAAGATGAAAGCACATGAAACAGCTTGGTGCTGTTGCAGTGGAGAGGAGCACGACCTACTTACTGATTCGCACGTTTGACACGAAATTAATGCATTTAAAGCTCTAAAGTGCTAAAAAAAAAATAACACTAAAAAACAGTTGCTAACGTGAACTCCAAATTGCATACAATAATTTTTACTGCTTCTCAGTATCTCAAACTCTTCTTTTCTAAATTACTTAAATTCAGTTTTCTTTATGAGCAGAAATGTTTAGAGGAAGAGAAAAAAAACACTTTTTCCATTTTTTTGCCAGAGTTTGACTTCTTGATTCAACATCCTTCATCATTCATAAATTTACTGTTAAAGCATCAGTCCATCAGAGACCTCTAAATTTGTCTTAAGGTAGGGTAAGAACGAACAGTATTTTACATTACTAACAAATGAAGTACATCTGATTAGGCAATTTACATCAAATGTCTTAGTTTTTGACAACGGTGAGAACCTAATATTTTCAGTTATATGCTGCATCTTTAGGATCTTAGGAGTACATGCTTGCAATCATCCCAATTTATTTGAACATTGATTATACACGTTTAATATAATATTTGTCATCTTCTTCCACACGAGCCTAAGATTATAAGGTATGATTATATGTTTAATCATTATTCCCAGTGTCTTAGTTCAGAAAGGGAATTGTGTTTAGTAGTATTGATGCTTCACTTGATTAAAAAGCACAAATACAACAGCAAGTAAATCAAGACAGCTATTTTTCTTTGATATTTGTTAGTGTTCCGTATTTAGTATCTCTTCATTTCTATTTCTAGTAACTCTGGCTGTTTGTCTCCAATGAGTTAAAGATTTAAAATAGCCTGTCATAACAAAAGATATAAAAACACATGTTAACAAATCTCTTTGAGGTAGACTTGGCATATTTTTACTGGCTGAGGAATGATTTAGTCTGATATGATTCTCTGGAGTAGAGTGACACTGGAGTTGAGTTTTGGGGTAAAATATTTAAGGTTCAAAGAACAGCATACTGCCTCCTGTTAGATGTTATGTCCATTTCACTGTAAAAAAGGGTTCATATTACTATCATGATGGTGATATACCTGTGCAACACAAGCTGAGGTCTAAATTTGTAGAAATCAAAGGGAGGTTTATAATACGGACATAAAATACTACAGATAGCATATTTGTGCTGTAATTAAAAGAAACCTTTGAAAGCCTGTTTTGCTAAGCCTGTCTTGCTTTTGCTTTCCCAGAGTTATCTTGGAAGGAAAATTAAGAACAAAGAGTAATTTGAAATGAAAGAATGATTTTCTCTCCTCAATCAAAGGTAATACAAGAGCTTCTGTTATGCAACATAACATAGTAAAACATGAAAGATATGTTGGTGTAATGTGCCAAAACTGCAGCTTGCAGTTCACATCTTACATCTTACACATTAATGACATTATCATTAGCATATTCTAATGTCATGGTATATGTCCTAATTGCTCTCTTGAGTCTTCACTATCTCACAATAAGTAGATTCTTTCCTGACAGTCAAAGCTTGACACTACACACATCCACCTCACTGACCACCAGCAGCCCTGGGGACCTCCAAGACCTCTGGGAAATGTGTCTGTCAACCATACAGCTAGTCAGTGAGGAGATACTGTGTGTGTGTGTGTGTGTGTGAGTGAGTGAGACAGGGATGGCAGAAAGGAAGTAGCATGAGACTTTTCCCCTTTAACCTCTTAGTTATCACTTTTCCATCTCACCCCATGAAACGGTTCAGTAAGTACATCTAACCCAATGAATCACTCTGCACTGTCTGCATTCTGACTCTAGATGGCATCCTTCTAATGCAATACCCATCTCAGCCTGAGTTCAATCATTCAAACCTAATCCCCACACAATGCTCTCTGAACAAATCTGAATACTTACCAACCTAATAGTTTCTCTAGCACACAAGAACCACTGCCCTTTTATTAGTTAATATATCAGTATCCTGGGCAGATGAAATCAAGTCTGCTGCATCGTCATGTAGGAAAAGCAACATACACAATTAAGCCACCAGGGGGCACCAGTTCAACACATCTGCTGAAGACAGCGTCTTGTGTCCTCTACCCTCTCACTCTTCTTTGTCAGACTAATAATAACAACGTTAAAAGGCTTGAAAATCTATACAAGCACTAAAAAAGACCAAACAATATGAGTTTGATTCTCATAGTAATTCATTTCACTCTATAGGAGCTTAACTCAGCAGATGAGGAAAGGTAATTTACCGTGAATTACTAAAGGGCTTGTGCACTGATTGCTTGTATCAGACAATAACACATGGTCAATAAATATCAAAAAATGTTGAAGGTAAAATTAGCATTTTTATGTAAAAAAATAAATAAACAACAGAATTTACTGTCAACTTAGGAAGATACTGCCCTGTACTCAAATCATGATTAATGTGCCAGCTAAAGTCACTTTGCTCTGGTGCCTGCAGATGTGGATTTATGTGGTATTATGTAAATGTGCGAATGTGTAAATGTGTGTGCATGCTGTAGTGTATGTCTGAATAATTTACTCACAGCCCACAAATAGTCGTGACGAGGCTACGTTTCAGCATCTGTCTTTCGAAAAGTGAGTTGATGTGAGCACATTTAGGTGTAATAACAGTGAGTGGGTGTTCTCTGTAACCCATTTCTTCTCTGAGACATACAGGTGGACCCTGTGACAACTGCACTGTGACAGAAGTGAGAAAGAAGCCCATTTCCACCTGTCACTCAAGCAAAGCCAGAGCCCCTGAGAAGCTGATCTCTCCTTGAAAATACGAATCCTCCCTGTTGATATAAAAATGCTTGTGCAAGAATACCAGTCTAAAAAGATTATTTTTGGGCTACTTTTGTTGTAGTTTGTACAAACATTTTAAATAAGGTCTTGACAACTTTACCATAAAAGTGAACTGAATGAAGTGAACGAGGAGACAACAAAAGAATATTCTTACAATTTAATATAAAAGCTTTCCTTGTTACAGTATACATATTTGCCCTGTATATCATTTGTCCTGTATTCTCATTTAGAAGAACCCTCAACAGAGAAATTTATATCTTATATTTTTGGTTTCATGATAGCACTCTCTGGTTTTGAATTATTTCAACAGACTACTGTTCTGCTATCCATCTAAGTTAATGATACCTTTTTTTAAGACTGCTAATTTAATACTGCTGTAATCATTTTCTTGTTTTACTGAAAAAATATGTTCACAGGGAAACAGTGCATTGATAATGTTAGTTTGTCAAACAGTGGCGTTAGTTAAGAATTTTCTCAGTTTCAGCACATTAAACAGCATCTAAAAGCACTGTAGCTGCACTTTGGTGTGGTTAGATGCTGAGGTTGTCCTATCTCATCACTGCCACTGACAAAACACTGTCTGCTCATGAGCTGCTCCTCCTCCAGGCAGCTGACACAAAAAAAGAGTATGTCTATCCCAAAGGTTTTTCTCTATATATCTATCTTCTTCAATCTGTATTAAAAATATTGGCATTATTTAAGACTACAAAAGGGATGAAAAAAAGAGTAAAACTTTGCTATGACAGGTCATGAAAAAGTGAAGATGAAAAAAGATAACATTTATGTGAAGAGCAAGTCAGCTCAGCTGCCTTGAAACTTATGAAAGTGTCAGGATCTGTTACAACAACTTTGGCTGGGAAGTCTTTCCTTTTTACTTTGTTTGACAAGATGAGCACAATAGTTTCTCAGTATGTTTTGTTTTTAGCTTTTGTTTGCACAGACAGGCGTAATTTTATTCCTACAAGAAAGCTGTAATTCAGGCAACATAGAGTATTGTCCTGATTCATTTCATTTGTTGTGACTCATAACAGTTATATATAAACTAACTGTAATGGAGTTTTCTCCAGGAGCAGCAACCACTTCTATTACTTCTACTTTTTGTTGTAGCAACATAGTTTCTTCCTCTATCTACCAGTGCCATGATCAGGGGTTCAATATCTCATGGTCAATCATGGTGAAAAGTGTACATTTAGCAGTAAGTGTTGTAGATGGCTGCTTCAACCAAATGGACACACACAGTTACACAGTTTTTCAGTAAGACAAGTGACTGAAGGTATGTGATAACAAAGTTGTCTGCTGTAAATTGCAAGAGCCAAAAGCCTCTATTGAATTTGGCATCCTATCCCTCCTCTCTGTGTGATGCTTATTCCCTGGAGGATTCTCTGTAAGTCACAGTTCAATACCTCTCTCCTTATGCACTCAAACCCACATATGCACACACATACACACACAGGCTACTACCCCCTATGTCTCCTGCCCTGAGGAAGCAGGAAGACCTCTGCTGAGCCGGGAACACTCTTCCATCTGGAGAGAGGCGATGATTATTAGCCTGCGGGATGGAACCACACGCACACACAGGCAAACACTCATGTACACACTATAGGTTTCAAAATGTGTTGTTTTCTCTACAGTTTGGCTACTCAGCCACTGAGATGTGCATTCAAACATGGCTGTGTTAAAGCAGCCGTATAATTCTTATTTTCTGGCTTATGTTTTTATTTTAGTTGTCTACTGGAATAGTTTTAGATGTTTTAAAGTTATTTTTCTCATACTCTCCACTGCGGCAGCACACCTGTCTGAAATGCTCCTCTTTAACCCAGTCCTCCTCCTTACAGTCCCCCCTCCCAAAAAGCTCTGTCTCCTTTGATTTGTCAAACTACGCTTGCCTGAGCAGCTACCGCTCACCATAGATCCAGTCAGCTTTTCCTCGGTTTTTACCTTCTAGCTAGCTGCACTTGTGAATATCAACAAAAACACAGCTTAAAACCAAAATATCAGCACCACATCAATTAGAGTAGGGATCTGGTAGGTGCTAGACTGAGTCAATTTCAGCAGGCCACTAATGCCACAGTTTTGTAACAGTCTATGTATAGTGTGAACCTGACTGCCGGGTGCTAAGTACAACATCTTCCTAGACTATTCCCCAGAGAAGCCATTTTAGTGAGCATCATGCTAACACTCAAGCATGCTAACCCTTACCTTCAAAATAAAACAATAAAACACACGACTTGTCAAAAATTAAAGCTCCCAAGTTTGAAGTCGGGCTTGACAACAGGTGTGTGTAAAGCCCGACTTCAAACTTTATGTGCCATATGAGTTTCAGGCACATAAACAGCACTGTTGGCACACGTTTGGGCTTTTTAATTGTCCAAACTTTTACATTTACAAACAATCCATACAACAAATTTAAGAATGGAAAAAAAAGAAAAATGTTCATAATAAGATTGCTGTGATGAACCATTGCTTCATTATAGCTGCATACTTCCCAGAACATACCAAAGTATTTTTTTTTAAACTTCTGTCACACAAGTTCACACAATCAGGTCCCCATTTTTTAAGCTCTCACATTTGGGCCTCTATCAGTACTACTAAACATTATCGGCAGGTGCTAATGACTGCTGACAAATAGCACAGTTATCAGTTAAGACAGAGGCAACAGACTGCGAAGATGATACTGATTAAAAATAATGACCCAAAGGGGTTGCCTATGTTGCAGTCACTTAAGCTGTCCATTATCACAGCTTTATATAATTATATTTTGGATCAGTAAAGTTTCTGTTTACTATTTCGATCCATCAGCCTTCGGACTGCCAAATCAAATTCCATTAGTCATACAGCATATTCTAGGGAGTTCAGACAGGGTAGTACCTTCTTAGGAGTAATGAAAAATATATCCTAACCTTTTACATTGGAATATCAAAACCTTAAATTCTATTAATTCTGATAAAAAGTTCAATTTGTTTTAGACAAGGTTTTCTATAGTTCAACAGGGCTGTACCCATTTAGTGTGGCGTTATAGAAATGTACATGTATGCTATCAGGAGATTCTGTTACCACCTCAGTGAAGTCATTCCTCTGTGGCATTTCAGCACTACTTTTATTTCATCACTCTCCAGCTAGAGGCTTTATTTTGTTCCCACCATCACAGTGCTTTGTGCTGTACATGCCTGACTTTATACGAATGTCCATCTATGCCATCATGCGAGAGAGCAGAAGACGAGAGCTGATATAGCAGGAGGTACACAAATGACACTATTAGGACAGAGGGGGGAAAGTAGGTTGGTAGGATAGGTTGGTGACAGCCAGATAGGTAAATAGTAACATAGATAAATGATAAACGTGAGGGCAGTTGCAGCAGATGATAGCTGGTTTTTGACCACAAGGTTAATGAGACTGAGACAAGATTACACACAATGCATTAAAAAAATCTAAGTATGAAAGTGTGCAGCCATGGAAGGAAAAAAAACAATCTTTCCTGAATGCAACCTTTAAGTTCAGTATGTATTATTTCCTGCTGTGAGGTATTCTGACAAAGGAACAGCAAGAGTCAATCCTCTTTTCTCTCCAGCAGAAATTATTTATGTGGCATTTACTCTTTTCCGATGATTTAAGAGTAGTAAACCACAAATATCCCCAAACATTTTTTCAATAGAAAAGGACGCGCATCATAAGGTTCAGAATTGATACACCAGGTTCTACATTATTCACCACTAACATTAAATGCATCTCTGAATTTACACCTGACTGACTTAAATACATGGGTTCCTGTAAAAAAGATAAAATAAAGCCACTTTGTAGCATCAGAATAGCTGTATTTCTTCTCTGCTTGACATATCTTACAGCCAGATGATACGCACTCAGAAGCCCTGCTGGGTATTTAAAAGCAAATCATACACCAAAGAGAGCAAACTAAACTACCTCTTTAGGCAACACAATGCTTTTATATGTGAAAAGGTCAAAGAAGTGTTTACAAGAGATGAGACAATTACAGTTAAGTGCACAGTTTGCACAGTCTGTGTGTGGGTGCATGTAAATTGCCTGAATGCCTTTACTGTGTAAAGTTTAATGTACTTAAGTGCATATGTGTTTGTTTGTTGTGTTTGTGTCTTTAGCTGCAGCTTAATAGCGTCTTCAAATTTCACGAGAACTGAGGAAGGTATGACTTGGACATAGTATGGTGCAATTAAGAGAACTCTTGCAGAGTAATTAAAAATGAATAATGTACATGGAAGACCAGCAGTCTTTCAAGTTCTTCGAAATATACCACCTAACCAGTGAACTAAATGCTGGATTTAATTTAAACAAGTAATAACAATTAATTTGGCTGATACTGTCTGTAAAGTATTTTAGCCACAAAATTATGTTGTTCATCCCACAATCATCCTCACCACCACCACCACCACCACCACCACCCTCTCCATCCCTCTCCCTAACCCCTATTTACCCCACCAAACAGAGGCCTCATTTAACCATTGGACACTTCCTAAGAAAACTACTCTTATTAGCATGGATCTTGGTACAATATGCAGTATCTTGCCTTCCCTTAGAGCCCAATATAGCAGCTTTTAACAAACATTTAGCATGTACATTTTGCTTATATTTTTGTGATTTGAGGTTTTTAAGAGTTTATCGACCAGACTAAAGCTGTAAAGCTGTAAAAGCTGTATACAGGCAAAAAGTGGTGAATAGCTCTTTATAAAAAAAGCTGTCAGAACTTCAGAATCAATCAATGATGAAAACTCACAAATAAAATTGGTTCTGCTCTAAAATGCCTCGCGTTAAGCTTCAAGTTTCCCAAGAAGTACATTTAAGGAACGGTTTTTATCTTCTGTCCCATGAAGCAGTCAAGTGTGACTAAGAACCATGGCAAGAGAACATCCCTGCATCCCTCTGAGACACAGCAGACTGACACTGGCTGTTGAAGGAAGAGTGAAGAAGATGACAGAACAGACTGAGGAAGAATTAAATGTTAAAAGAGAGAGGCAGAGAAGGCATGGTAGGGAGAAATCAAGGGACACGACTATGTTAGATAAAACATTGTTGATCACTTACTTCCGGTGTGTCCTTGTTGGACGCCAGCACTAAATTGTTCTTTTACATAATTTGACTATATTTGAGCAGCTGACATGATTAAAATCAGCCATTATGTTTTCCATCCAAATCTTTCACTGGAAATGAGGTTGAGAAAGAAACTGTGTTTTATTTGCAACAACAACATTAACTGTCTGCAGAGCAATTAAGATCGAACTTGACACCCAGTGCCTATCATTAAGCCTATTAGGAGCACAGATGACAAAAGAAGAGCACCAGCACTTACTGTATGGGTCGTTGCATAGAGTGACTCCTCAGAGACAAGTGCTCAGAAAAATTTTGTAACAGCGTGGGAGTGTTGCACACACTGTCCCCTTCAAAATCACAATAAAATTTAATTTTTACTTGGTCTTTTATGTGTTGGTTTTAAAATTATCTTTTGTAGTTAAATATATATGGTAAACTTGTCAACCTATCCTAGCAATAATATCTAAAGGGAAGAATTATGGAGCTGTAAATCCCAATCACCTCCAGATTGCTTTTCTTACTGCATTTGACAGGAACACCATTATGTTGGGCTTTGTTGAATGATTGTGAATCGAAAAAACAACACTATATGTCCTGTGAAGCAGCTGCCTTATTGTATTCGAGCTGCTATTTGTACTGTAAGACTGCTTCGAGCTAGCTGCTCTGTGTGGAGTCCACTTGCACTCTTGTTCTGGCCCATTAGAGGAGGTGCTGCTTTTAAATGCAGATGGTATCGCTGGTCATTACAAACATTTGCCACACTACTCCTGCTGAGAAAGTATTCCTCCTAATAATGTTATTATCCTGCTTGATCCCTTTCTCTGTTTTGTGCCTGAAGTCTACATGCAGTAGGTCTGATCCGGTCCTCAATTTTTAAAAATAATTTGGTCAAGCTCCTGAGCAGATTATCCAGTTAAAGATGAAATGGTTGTAGTATGAAGTAAGCGCAAAGGATGTGGTTGTTGGTTTTTTTCATAAAAAGCACTTGAAACAGGGGAAAGCCAGTAGGGAAAAAAAATGTTTCGCATTCAGTCCTACCACAGTCACATTTACAAAACTAGACATTTAACCAAGACAACAGGTGATGGAGGTTGCTGGGCTTGGCAGGAAATGCCCCTTCCTTCAATACAGATAATAATGCCTACATATAATGTGCCTTAGGAAGAATAAGGTTGGCTTTAAAATTGAAAACTGCTGCTCTCCAGAGGTAATAAGGGCTGTGGTGGAATTACCATTGCCAGAGGAAAAGAAACTCTTGGCAGAAGAGAAAGAAAACCGCTAAAATGTGCTGACCCACTGCTGTATTTATCAGAATACCACTGTCAACTGTGTTAAAAGCTATTTTTTTAAAGTTAGGATCAACTGAACTTCAAGCTTCCACTCACTAGATGTGATACAGAAGACAGAAACCAGCACATTTGCATAAAATGCTACGGATAACACTTGATTCAATTTGCTTATTCTTTGATGTAACTGATCATATATTTTAATTTACACTTAAGAGTATTTTTAAAAATTTCACTTTTGGTCACAGTCCACGGTACTATGCATCGTTTCATATTCTGGTTTAGAGAGGTTCCATCAGTCTTCATTTAAAAGCATAGAATTTTAGATATGTTTACCACCTTATACAGAAAAAAAACACACAACATGACAGACAGCAGCACCTTCACGCAACATCTTATGTTTAAGTGAGAGAAAAAGGCTGATCTGTCTGTGTTGCGACTTTATACACAGTAATGTGATGGTGCCTCCCTCTCTTTAAAATTAAATTGTCTCTCTATCGCTCTCTTAAGACAGGAGATCAGTGCAATGCCCATCTGGTGATACCTGAAGCCTACAAAGTCCCTGTTAGTCCAGCAGTCAATAGAAAAAATAGAGTATACTCACATACACACACGCAAATACACCCAACACACACACACACACACACACACACACACACACAAATCTATAAATGCCAGATTAACTTTAGTGCTTGCCGATCTAATCTTCTGAATCAACAGAGCAATGCAGACATGGCTCAGCGTCAGAAGCTACTATTACGAACAGCCAGTCATTTCAACCCAGAGTTGACTCCCACCTTTAAATCTAAAGTCTTATTCTCCAGCACATTGTATGGCTTAAGTAGACTTTTGATTCATTACTTTAGTTTAGGATCAAGATGAGAAAATCCAAAGTGAAACAAAGTAGAGAAAATACAAACAAAGTTTTAAGACTCGGATAAAAAATTACAGTAATTTTAATCATCCAGTGTTTTTCTTTGGAAAAGGCCCACTTCACTTAAGTAATCCCAAAAATACCAGCTTATGGTAGACATCAACAAGCCATAAGGCTCCAGCTGTTTGATGCGATAATTTCCCTCCAGCTGAGAAGGGAAAGTCAGAATCAATCTTGTTCGAGCTAGTTGTCTCTAAAAGCTTCAGGACACTTAATGTTTGACATAGCTCATGTTTCGGATCGTTTCCTCATGGTCCAAAAAAAACAAAAAAAGACCTAAATGCTCACCTATGTTGAGAGAACCAGTCAGGTGAAATAGTGGCTATTACAACTAATGGGTTACCCTACTATATTTCGTCCACCCGCTTTTAAAAGGAGTCCCTGCTAAGAAGGTGATGCACAAATGTACAGCTACAAAAACATGCACAGCCACACACACAGATATACTGAATGCCTGCCTGCGATACTGTGTATAAAAACAAAATGCCAAACTCCCCTGACATAAATTCTGCATTAGCCGTTGAAAACCTTTATGTTGCCGTAGCAACATAGATAGTGTAATTACTGTCTTGCGGGTCGGTGTAATAAAGCTAGACCAACAGCCCTGTGGCCCCGGGGCCCCTTGTAATGGCTTTTATGGCAATCATTATTGCCACACCGCTACACCAGTAGACACATAGGAGGATTCACTGAGCCTCAAAGCCTAGGGCTCATGTCTTCAGACAGAAGAGCTTCAAAGCCACAGTTCAAAGAGAGGGTGCAACATCGGTTTCAAATCAACAGATCTCTATTCAAATATGTCTAAATTTCCATAAAGAAAAATATGTGCATTTGCATAAAAAGAAAGCCCTCCTTATTTTAGGATTTCCTAATTCAATGCTTAGCAATAGGCTTCAATGAGGGCCAGAAGTTACCAATGTAAATGACAACTCATTGTTTTCCACTCATGAACTATTGATCATTTCAGCATATTAAAAGCACTGTGGAGACAGGCTACCTTACCTGAAATTAAGAGTGCTAATGTCAGAATAATTTATGACACTAATGAACCAGTATTAAACTACAGAAAAAAACTAGCTCAGATGTCTTGTAGCAGTGGCTCCATGTTGGTTTTTCTCTCATCAATGTCATCGCAACAGATGTATTGTATAGTTTACTGTCTCCAGTACACAAACTCCCAAGAGGAATTCTAAAAAAAGAAGTTTGTTTGAAAAATACAGGGGCAAAAATGTAAAGTCTAAATTTCAAACTCAGGAACAAAGGAACAGTGCATGTGGCTGTATAGAGATGTCATAGTGAAGCCTTTTCTGTATTGACATCAACACACAGCACCAAAACCAGTGAACAGCTTAAGATTTTCATGACAGAAATAAAGGAAATAAAAACCCATCATTTCTTTCTGCGTACAAAAAAAACCCCTAATCTAATGCACAGTCTCTAATGAAAGCTGTTTTGGATGAGGCATGACTGAGCATCTCTGAAACGCTTCTGTCTGTGTGTCTCTCTTCACTTCGCTTCCTCTCCTCCTCTGTCTGAGTGAGGATAAATTAGCAGAAGGAATTCAGAGCAAGGCTGCTTAGAGAAGGGTTTAAAAAAGCTTTGATCAGGACCCATGCCAGTAATCTGACAAATCCATAAGGGGAGCAACTCAAATCATGTTCTTTTGGGAGAGGCTATATATTGCTTTGTAAGTCACCATGCCCTGTGCTTGTGAATATGTGCTTACTCCATTCTGTCCTGGCTATAACAAAAGCAGGTTTTTCTAATTAATGATTTTGGTAACACAAATCTGAGAAAAATCTAGAGTGGTATTTGGATTTTCTATATGTTTTCAGTTCTCTACAGCATGTGCACATGTGTATGTGTGGCATCCAAACATGGTTAAGTCGATTTTACTTCTTTGGCAGTAAAATGTGAAATACATAAAGGTAATGATTTTGGTTCTAAATTCCTGCCACTCAGAATTAGTGCACTGGCCTGAAGGGAAAGGAGCAAAAAGTGTAAACAAAGCATAATTACAACAACACACTTCAATCACTGTGATATGACAAAGAGAGCTTTTCAATTTAATTCATTAGCCTCTCACAGTGTCCTCTTACTGTTCATTTCAACAGATGATCTAAAAGCCTTGTAGAGGGAAAGGATTATATAGCTGTCATGATAACTCTGGTGCACTTAAATCACTTGCAGAGAAAAGAGAGGAGAAGAATTGATCTGCAGATTGGTGAGATAAAACAGAGAGAACAAAGAGGCAATAAATAAAAGCACTATTAAAATGTACATTTCTAATGAGGCCTGTTCACACATTTTCTGACACCCATGCACATGTTTTTATTTGCATGGCATTTTTAAGATTACAAGGAAAATGTCAAGTCTTAGTGGAGTAAGATTTATCCAGAAAAGTTGTTCAGCTGTTTTTTTGTTATTTTTAGTTATGAAACCACACAAAGTGACAAACTTCAATGATAGTTCAGTTAAGTGGAACTTGGTGGCAGAGTCAACTGGACTCAAACTGGAGGGACAGTGATGAGTGGTTTTAAGGTCAGAATATCACTTGCATCAGCCGTTCCATTTTCTGAATACATCATCACACCATATATAATGTCTGACGGGTCAGCTGTGGTCCCTGCCTCAGCTAGGTGAGTTGAAAAATCATTGCCACAGCAACAAGACTTGGCCCTGCAACCTTATCAAACCTTCACCTCTCTCTTTCCTGTGCTCTCCCTTTTCTATTTCATGGCAGAAGTTCATTTTGCCCTTTTCCACTCCTCTGCCCAAAAAGTTCACCATCCACAGCATCTCTCTAAATGGTATCTAGGGAAAAGATCTTCTTAGCCAGGCTTCAACAACAAAAGGGTTTGTGAGTGCAAGAGAAAGATAAGAGGAGAACGAGAGAGAAAATGTACTACTTTAATTTGTAACACCTCAGACCCTTGGACTCAAATTTCCCATATCTACTCAACCCTCTCACACTGAAAGCTCCATCTGTATCACACACCCGCTGCCCTCCTCTGTCTCACATACTCATGCAAAGACAATCACACACGCAAATAAGTTCTTTCATCCTCCCAAAAGATGCTTTGTCTTCTTAGCACTTTCTCCCACTATCTAACACCTCCCACCGTGTTCACTGCTTAAGCAAACTCTACATGCTACTTCAGGCTGTTTCCAAGCTACTGTTGCCACGGATGTCAGTCAACACCCTCCTCACACACACACACACACACACACACACACACACACACACACACACACACACACACACACACACACACACACACAATCACAGTCATCAAATAACCTGCTTATTTGTACTACCGGTCTGCCACCAACATGTGTTAAGCAGATTAAAATGTGGGGGACTTAGCTGCACTGGCATGCCAGCCGCAGGTTTGTTATGATTCAGCCCAAACTGAAAGTCTGAAATGTTGCATGAATGAGAGAAATAAATCACTATAACAACCACTATTATTACTCTTAGATGGAAGAAATTATTTTTTTATTGAAGTTTTTGTTTTGCTTCTGGTTCTCCCTGATGTACTTGGTGCCGCGGCTACTATTTGCCACCCTGTTTTTCCAGATGGCTCTCATTTTTTCGCTTCCCTTCCCATTGCAGTTTAATTTCTCTTAATTAGGATAAAGAGCATCAGGATAGACAAATGACTTAAAAATAGGCTGTGGGTCCTTATCACCCAAGCTGTTGACTGTGTACTCCTTTGAATGATACCTCTATGAAAACAATGGGTCTTTTTTTTAGTTTCTCTTATTGTATATTTTTTTCTACTTTCTGCTCAGAGAAAAATGAGAGTGGTCGACCTCATATAATAAGTAACATTGCTGCTGTCACAAGTTTGGTAACTACTGAAAAAATTCCTCACCCTGGCATCTTTCAGGGACAATAGACAGTTCTGCTTTGCATGAATAGTCTTAAATGCAATAGTGGGTTCAAACAAATGTCATTATTAGCACATCTGTAAAGGCTATTTTTCTTTATGGGTGATTTTAGTATTACCGTATGTCAATAAACTAAGTTACTGTTAATTTCCCCATCTAGCTGAACTGAAATTTAACACAATATCAAGTTTATGTTCTAATCATTTGGCATTAAATTATATTTACACTAAGACTAGAAGTGTAAGAAAAACAAATGATAAATAGATGTAATAAGTAGATAGTTTTTGCTAAGCTGTAAAATGCATATGTAATTCATATGATCACAAATATGAATCCAGCTGCCACTTTGCTTTGAGAAAAACTTTACCAGAGCAGCAGAAAAAGTAGTGCTACATGATGGGGGAGTCCTAACCTCTCGTACAGTCTCTCTCAACTGCATTTAGGCAGCAAATGGAACCCAGAGTGTTTCCTCTTTATCCTCATTACACATTGTCTTTCTCTGCGTAAAAAGGCTGCTAGGAAAATTGGTACAGTAACACTGTTAAGTTATAGTTTTGGGGCTGGTGAGAGATGGACCATACTTTGCATGGAGCTGGATAGAGGCACAGATGCAGCCTTACTGCTGTATGTCTTTAGTTTTTCCATGAGGAGAAATACAAGACATGGAGCCGATATTCTTTGGAAATTTTCTCTCTTTTTTTGCAGTCACTCACATATTTGACATAGGACACAGGATTATAAGGGGACTACTTTTAGTTTCTTCAGTGGAACGGACAACTCAGTAAATATCCTCATCCTTTGTGTATGTCAAGATTTGCTACATCTGTTTTCATTGTTTGTTGTACTTTTGCTCTTACTGATAGATGGACCAGAAACGATCACATGATTCAGCCAAGAGTAATTAAGGAATGTTCAGTGTTTCATTTTTTAAAATGAACGAGTTTCTTTTTAGCTAGTTTAATGTACACACTGAAGATAAATGCAAAAAACACCTAGGTTCAATCTCTTGTCATACTGGAACCCTCAAAAAACTGCATACAGACATTTTAGAAGACAAAGCAGTTAACATGGAAAACATATCATGTTGCAACACCTGAGCCATCCAAGAAGAGAAAAACGTCTATGCCTATCAATAAATCACCGACTTCATGGCAGACAGAAGCAGGTTTGTGGTTGACAATGTTTGCTTTGCCCACTACTCTCACTCTTCATCAGTGACTGCATCCCTAAGGCACTGTCTGCCAACATTTTCAGATGACACAGTACTGATTGGCTGCATCTGAGGTTGTACAGTTATATTTGTTCATATTTGTGTTTTTTTGTTTGGTAGCCTGTGTCCTCGGTCATTAACTACTGACAACTGAAGTTCAATTGTGTGAGCAAACTAATAGCCTCAACTTTATTCTGCTTTTGAAAATCTGTAGCTGCCTTGATCAAATTGCTTAAATTTGAGCTATGCAGTGGGAGGGTTTTTTTTACAGACACCAAACAACACTCTGAAACTATTATGTTTTTCTAAACTAAAATGGGCTTAAAACTTGTCATTTGGCAGAAAAAAGAAACAAGCAGCAAAGGAGAAAATGCCAGACTTTCACAGAAAACAAAAACAACAAAGATCAGGGTGCCAGACGCTGATGCTTGCCACTTTGTTCTAAAACCGTCCCGATAAAAAAAACAACAAATCACTGAATCATGGGACGTTTCCATAGGAACCCACAAAACTCTTTTCTTTCTTTCCGGACTATGTCTCATGAAGTAATATCACACTTGGGTTCATTGTAATGAGAATCCAGTAGAGGCATTCACACATTTTCAGTGTTGTTCTCCCTGGGTACAGCAGGTTAAAAAAGAACAAATTGAATTTTCAATTACAAAAGCAAACCAGCCTTTACAATGAAACAGTAAAAAAATCAGTATACTTTATCCTACTATACTTTATCCTATTATACATGTGCATCTCCTGCATTAAAAAGTGACCAGAGGTCAGATGGAAAGCTTGCTATATTTGTACTCTGATTATAGAATATCCTTATATGGTAAGTTTTCATGTATGAGAAGTGACAAACTGTCCAAACTATGTTAGGATAATTAAAGCAATGAGGGAGCTTTCGACATTTGGGGGCGGTAGAAACATGTTTCTGACACAACACTGACATAAAATGACATATAAGTTGATAGAGCAAACTTGTTAGTAAAGACTTACTTCCAGAAGTTCATTAGACATCATATTTCTGGTCTTTCTGCAAATGTGAAGTCCAATTTTTACTCTCTGTCAAGCTCTTATTTTGGCCTCTGTCAAATCCAGAGCACTCCGAGCATAACCAAGCTGGCTGCTAACTTATGACCATTATTTAACTAGGAGGTCACTGAGATTATAACTGTTTTTGCAATTGTTACTTGCCCCAACAGGGTCAAGAAGCAGAAAGCAGAATAAGGTTTTAAAAAAAAGGGGAAAAAAAGGACACATTTAGTTACACTAGCAGCAACAAATCAAGTCATCAGTAAGAGCTGCAAGCTAGATACGACCATCCGCCTCTGCTTCGGGTGGCGCTGCTCTGTTGGCGACCCGGCTATAAGGCTACTGCTGCAACTTGTTTTTGGATTTTAGAGACTTCTTTATAGGTTTTATTAACGTGTTTATGTGTTTACATAGCCTTAATAATTATATTGCATTTTTTGTTGTCATGTGCCATGTAAGGAAAATGCGCAATATTCTCTTATCCCATTGATACTGTAAAGTAGTGATCAGTGTTGCACTGTTGACTACGTCAGTGTGTTTGTAATGTATGTTTTTTATGTGCAGCTGCATCTGGCACTTTACACCCAAGACAAAGTTCCCTCGTGACAACAAAGTGCATCTTATCTTATCTAATCACACATTGCTATATTCTGGAATGGGGTGTGTTCTGACAAGCTAGTTCTCACTTTTGAATGTCCATACAGCCAAGAACACCAAACCCACAAAAACATTACACAGTTAACTTTGACCTGACAAACATTTTGGTCCTGCTCTAAGAGGATAGGGGATTTATTAAGCTGTACTGAGCAGAAGGCTTCGGTGTACCACAGATGGCTTGATGAACTGCAGGGCATTTACATGGCAAAAAGAAAGATGACAGAAACTGAGACACATGCTTAATCATACACTTAATCATTAAAGACTTGCATACATAATAAGAAGAAATGATTTACAAAGAGTAAAATACAAGCACATGTGTAAATAATAAAGTG
The DNA here is from genome assembly GCA_029783725.1 of Acanthurus tractus. Lineage (NCBI taxonomy): Eukaryota > Metazoa > Chordata > Actinopteri > Acanthuriformes > Acanthuridae > Acanthurus > Acanthurus tractus. The sequence goes on along the minus strand of JAQNCA010000027.1, from coordinate 21,078,915 downwards.
CATGCCTAACTAGCATTTTTCACAGCACCACAGAGTTATCATAAAGCACTTGTCTGTCTGTTTTGGTCACTAACTCCCTCTCATCTTTCACTAATTCTAGGCTGTCAATGACTCTCAAGGCACCTGTTGAGTAATTCTCCATCCATCACTTTCTCTTCTAATATCTATCCTTTCAATCTGTGAGCCACTCAATCAGTGAGTCACTCATGGGATCACTCACTCACTCAGTAACAAACATATAGTCTGACACGCACACACATAGAAGCACACCTGGCCATTGCAATTGACTAATTATTCAAGTGTCGGATGATTTGAGAGTAGCAGTGGTGTTGTGGTAGTATCATTCTGTGATCTCATATCCAAGCAACACAAATCCTTTGGGATTTGTGTTGCTTAGCTTAGCTTCTCTTTGTGCACAAAGACACAGACACACTTAAACGCAGCTACAGACAGACAGGAGCACACACACATGCTCTTTCGTTCTAAAACATATTGATTCAGTTTTGCTTAAAAACATATTTCCTCTAAGACTGCTATATCGGAACAATATGAGCAATAGAAAATAGCACTGGTTACTGGGACACAACTGAAAAAAGGAATAAAGCCCATATCTCAAACAGGGCATATCTCTGTCTCCCACACATCACTCAGCTCAGATGTCTCTGCCAAATATCACTCCACATATTGGCAAAGTGTGATAGTCCATGAGCACCAACTTGCAGCCAGCTTTATTCTGACCTCGATCCATACACATCAGTGAAGTTCTACATTTCAGAAATAGAGTGGACACGACAACAGATCCGTCAGATCCGGATCACATAGAAGTTTCATCATAGCCACAATGCCTATGGAGACATTTTTCCCATTAGCCTGACAGATGTTGCCAAAAGAAAAGTATATACACATCAATTCTGAGGCACTATGAGCACCCCACTACCTTAAAGCAGGTGCAGGGATCAAGAAAAAAAAGATGCGAATGGAATGAAATACCAAAGGAGAATAATAGCAGACATCAAGACAGAGTGCAACTACATCAAATGCAGAACTTTTGCCTTGGTAAAATGGACCAAGCTGATAAAACAGCTGATAATGCTTTTGGACTATAACAATACTTAAAAAAATCAGAACTCTTAATAGAGGCTGCATCTTTCTTTAGCCATGGTTACCTTGTTCATACACCATATTTCATACCCCATTGTTTCCAGTCACCTGATGCCACTAAAATCAGCTTTCACAAGGAAGTGAAGGTTTTGAAAACTTACAGCAGAATTTTAGCAGATTCCCAACCGTCTGGTAAAAAATGTTTTATAGCTCTGTGATCCAATGCAAAATTAACAATGTTTAAGTAGCTTAGACATTACTGACAGTTGCCTTTCTGAAGACGACAAGTTGCAGATGACATGTGTTTCCCCACAGGGCTGTCTTATCTTTGGATCACACACTGAAAAGGGTATTTCATAGTTTGAGTCACTATTGCATGCTAGTGTTGTGCACTGTTTTCCAGTGAATATCAGCTGGCGGCTGAGTGTTTTAGACTGACTTACCCTATGGTCAATTTACTCATTATGTACAGAAAGCACAGACCACCTCAGTCACAACTAGTCTTTGGTAGATAACATGTTGTGGTTCTCCAGAAGATTACGAGTATCGATTACACATCACTATCTCAAAATTAAAATATGCTGCAACTGTAAATCTTAATGGTAATCAAGTATGTTTATGTTGTGAAGTTTAAAGAACAAAGTATGCATGAAAAGCAAATCAAAACATTCTGTTACCACTGTTACTATATTGTTAATATTATTCACTGTAGTACCTGGTTTCCAAGGCAACAGGTGATGAAGACTGTATCAAGCTAAAAACAACTGTTCAGTAACAAAAAAAAGCATCTTTTTTTAGGCAATACTTGATAAGATATCACACATGATGCTTAAATGCTGGTGGCAATAAAGATTTAATATACATCTTCATACTGGTCAATTAACTGACTAGTTTGTCTTTGAAATTCTTCTACCCCAATATTCTCCTTATCCCTCACTGCTGCTTAACCTCCTCCCAGGCAATGTTCTACCTTGAACCTTTCCTGTCCCGTTTCCCTCTCAGCACCCAGGTCATTGATTAATCTTTGGGTGAACGTGTAGAGGAGGCATGTGTATCCTCGCAACATCTTACCGGTGGCTGCTGAGAGTTGAGCACCCCCCTCTTGGTGGACCCCCCTCTGGAGCTGAGCCTCTTCCAGGACTCTGAGAAACGCCCCCTGGTGGTGGAACGCCCAGGCCCAGATGTCCCGGACGCAACAGATGAATCATCGCGGGTGGAGAACGGCCGGTCCCTGCGCAGCTCCCTCCGCTCAGCCCACTTCTTTTTGGAAGCCATGATGTTGAAAATTCAGTCAAAGAGATGTGGGAAGCAGGGTAGCCACGATGAGTCAAGGAAGCTGTTCTTTAATCAAACTAGTGCTACAGGTAGCATCTTTACTTCATTCTCAACTCTTCTGTCTTCTGAACTATTCTAAGCCACTCAGCCTCGTGTCTCTTCTCTTTCTTTAAGTCTTCTTTTTAACTTTGAAAGATTGTGCAGGAGAACTACTCTGTCTCTGTTTCGTTTACTTTTTCCCTCTTCTGATGTCTTGATCAAAAAGGAGTAGGACAACAGATCTTCACCTGCTCGGCTGCACTCCCGTGCTCTTCTTGTCTTCACTGTAGCCTTTGTCTGGGTGGGATTAGAGTCAGAGAGGAGAGGTGGCAAAGCAGAAGGTGCTGTCTGCACCCTGTTGCATGTGCTGTTATCGTGGCTCGGCCACTGATGCTGTTTTCCCTCCTCACAGGGAGAGAGAGGGAGAGACAGGGAGAGAGAGAGAGAAACAAGGAAACATGGCAAGGGAAGAGAGAGGAAGGGAGGGGGAGAGGAGGAGGAGGTTGGAGGGTACAATATTTTAAAGTGGGTGAAAGGGACTTCAAGACAGAGACAAAAAAAATTACAAAGAGCTCACAAAGTGGGAAGAGAAAAACAAGAAAAAGAGCAAATGATAGTGAGACAGGTGGAGACAGTAAAAAAGAAGAGGTTACCAGACCAGGAGAATGAAGTGACAAGCAAGAGTCTCTGGAGTGCAGGGTTCCTGTTGAGCATTTTGCAGAGCTGCTTTAAGCTGACTGAGAGGTACAGAGACAGACACCCTGTTCAGTAAGTCACTCTCTCACTGTGAACACTGCGCTCTCTAAGCCCACAGCTACTGAACCTCCATCTCCTCCCTCTTCCTCTTGCTCCTGCTCCATGAGCTTTTCATTCACAATCTTACTGTCTTGGTCTTTGTATCCATGCAAGATACACTTGCCCCCTTTTTTTTCTTCTTCATTCTCATCTTCCTCATGATGTACTATGATGACAGTTCATGAGTTAAGTCAGATTAGGGATACTGTTTTCTTGCAATTACCAAATAAAACTGGCAGATGCATATCACATTTTTTCTCAAATTTTGAGTCTTGTGCTGCATTCCTGGTCATCCTCCCCTTTCGCACTCACATTTCTCTCTTAAAGTCTTCAGCCGAAGCTAAGAGGCATGCCATGCTGTGGATCTGATGGAATTAAAAGAAGGTGAGTAATTTCTTCAGGTGAGGTTGTGAGAAAAAGCTTGTTATTCAATGGCAATCTAAAATGATTTTGACCATTTTTTGGACATAAAAGATTTCAAAATAAACATAATCTGCATCAAAAGAAGATGACAGAGACAGCATTAAAGATAGATAAAGAAAAAGAGCAGATTTGGGGAATATATTCATGGAGATACAGTAAGGAGATGTCTTAACACCAGGGATGTAGTTACCCTCACTCCCAGCAACCACTAACCACATGAGAGTAGCTTCTGTGTGTATTTATGTATGACTGTGTGTATGTGTGCATGTGTGTTTGTATGAGTAGTATGAGTAAGTATGAGTAAGAAGGGGAGAGAGAGAAACCATATCACTAAGCAAGAGAGACAGGGAAAGTGAAAAAAGCAAGACAGATATCCCGTGACGGATGAGATGGAGGGAGACAGAGAGGCAGGGGAGTAAAAACACATAATCACAATTTTTGATCAAACACATAACGACACCGAAGGCTCCACAGACTTTAAAGTTAACCCTCACTGCTGCATTCACTGATACAGGTAATTACTTTTAGCCAATTATAATGCATTTCATTAGAAAAGCAGAAAAGTTGAAATTGTGACCAAACATGAATGTCTTTGGGCTTTAAATGTATGTACATATAGACAGAGCAAAACATTTGAGGATGTCTCCTTTATTAAATCATATTATTCTGCAAGCAATAAACACTAAAATATAAAATATTTATCTAAGACATTTATTCATTTTGTAGAACTTATTAATGGTCAATATTAAGATTTAATGATAGTTTTTATTGACAAAAGATTTACCTTTATGGCAAAAATAACGTTTTATCTCAGTCTATTAGAACAATAATGAGCTCTCTAGTGACAATAAGCTCACATTGCAATTTTGCCACCAAGCTATACTGCTATAACCGTTTAAATTAGCAGTTAAGTTCAATGAGCAATGCCAAACATGTGTTTAACATGACTTACGTTAACGTTTTGTTAAAACGCATGTTTTGTTACTTGTGTTAAACTAAAAGAAAAGTTGATTAAAAATCGTCGTATGGGGCTTCATAGTAACAGGTGTCCGTAATATCAAAATAAGCTAATGCAGCCTTAGCATGGCTAGCAAGCACGCTAATGTGGCCTACAGCAAATCTTAGGCAGAACAAAACCCAAACAACAAATAAAGTTATAATTTACGATTAAAAAAATTGTTTTGTATGTGTAAAATTATATTGGTTTAGTGTTGAGTTGATCTTACCTGACTGTCGGCTATCTACAAAATCACGGACCAAACTGACAAACACAGAAATGCCAACCGTCAAGTAGCGGCTCGAGCGCACTAACTGCCGTCTGACGCGGTGTCCTTTTTGACACGACCGCTAGGGGTCGCCAGAGAGCAAACATCTAAACAAGCCATGCCTTAAAAGCATTTGTCCCCCACATGAGCCACAGTTACCTTTTTTTTTTAGTTCACATTGGATAATATTGACAAAAAGAAAAAAGAAAAAAATAACACAAAAAGAGTAGATAGTCTGTTTGTCTGCTGTTTGATACTTAGATACGGGAAGGGTATATGACTATCAGAAACTTGTCATATTTTTGTAAAAAAATTTAATTAACGTCAAGATGTGCCAGCCATTTTGTTGTGCGTATATGGAAAAACAAATGTATTCATTCATTTCATTCAAACTATAAAACATGATAGGCTATGTGATTATTATTATATGGCAATATAGTCAATGTTTTACAAGGGTGCAAAGAATTTAGGTTTACTGAGAGCATTAGCATAAACTTGTTCACCTGTGAATTGTTGATTTATTGCAATACGCACATAACTGCATGTTTTTTTTAAAACAACACGAGGTAAAATATTGATATATTGATTTTTAAATATATATTCATGAAAGACAAAAGACAGAGATTACTTCACAGTGCTAGCTCTTGAACACAGCAAAAGAAATGTCATACTAGACACAAATTACATCAAACTTACTGGGTCAACAATGAAAACCAGGGCAAAAAAGGTTTGTGAAGCTGTGTGACAGAGTTGAAAAAACATAACCTCCAAAAAAGCAGTGAGGGCAATAAGAGTCGTCGAATTCACCCAAGGAGGTTTTAGGAAATTTGACACGCTGTGTTTGAAGTTTGGACAAGTCTTGGTGTGTATTCAGTGACATCTTCCCTCCTCCTGTCTCCCAGTAACACCCTATTTCTCTAACATCAAAGATCCACCTACACAGGGTCGTGTGGTTGCCATGGTTTCTAACCCGAAAACTAAGATGTTGCATCATCATTGCTTTATTATAATCCTCATGTGTGTTCCGCCATGAACACTCCTGTACAATTTCACACCATTACATCCATGAAAACACACATTCCCACACACAAGCAACAGACACACAACTGATCACCCAAAAAAGTATTTGTTTCCTCTCATAGGCGCGGACACAAATATAGACGTGTACACTAATATCAAAACAGTCACACATGAACACTCTACGAACTGCCATTTTGTCTACAATTAGAAGGTGACAACATTGTCTCCAACACAGAATAATAAGAATTTTTTTTTCACAAAGACATATAAAGCAGCATACTGAGTCTAGGAAAAAATCAAGAGGTCATCTTTTCCCAACACAATATAAATAAATAAATTCAACAAAAAACTTCTGAGTTGCTCACCTGATCAGAATATGATTGTTAATTTCAGGTCAGTTCATCAGGCATCTAACTTTTTTCTGGAGAGGATTTTTAATTGGCTGTCTGATAAGTAGGTTTTTTTTTTTTTCCTGGGGTTGTGTAGCGTGTCAAGCTTCAACTCTAACAAGTTACAGAAAAAAATGAAAGAAAAAGAGCAAAGCGTGGCCCTGAAAAATGAACCGTCATTAGCAAGAAGAACAACAAAATACTTGAGAAAATTACTTGGTTAGTTTCTGATCTCCAACACAAACATAATAACTGGCGGACTCTCTTTACAAGACTTTAATTTCTTGTAAAGTTCACAAACAATCAAAGTGCATCTCTCCTACAAGCTATAAAAATGTTTATTTTCAAGCCTGGAGGAGTTTTACATCACAAGAACAGAGAGATGTACAAAGAATGGGGGTGTGATGGCCACAGCCACACAAAGTAACATCCAGCGCTGGTAATAATGTGCCACTCTCACCTAATTTCATTTCCACAGGTTGATTTCATTCGCAGCCAGCCACACCCCAAACAATTCATTTCAACATCAAGTACACACCATGCTGTTAATTTATTATGTTACCATTTATTTACTTCTGGCCTTGCAGTGTATGAATAAAGTGCATACATTTTTACACTGTGGGGTCAAAATTATTGTTCTTTTATATTCATCATTGTTTCTTTTGTTCTTTTGAGTTACCGTGCTGGTGGGAGGTCCCTGGCTGGTGAGGCAAAAGGTGTGGCCAAAGGTGGAGGACTCTTATATTCTGTAGCCTGCCCATTAGGCCATACCATGTGCTGCTGTGTTAGGGGGTGGGGGGGATTTGTGTTTAGTTAGTTTCCTTTGTATTATTTCTAGTTGACGTCCATCTTGTTTTCCCCTTGTG
>JAQNCA010000027.1:21032762-21051082 GCA_029783725.1 Acanthurus tractus | reverse complement strand
TAAAGTAGGAAAAGTGGTAAACAGTATTGCTGTGAATAATTTATAATGTAGATGAATGTGCAATGTATATTTACATATGTCAATTTATATAGATTAGTTTTGTGTGTTTAAAAAGTGAATTGTAAGTTGTAAAATAAATTCAAGGAAAAGTGTGACATGCACATATATGTGTGTGCGTCACATGTATATGGAAACATGTGCTCTGAGTTGGTCCTGTGGTATAAGTGAGGTACAGTCTTGAACCTTGGGGCTCCTTCCTCTATAAGAGAGGCTGCAGTGGTTTGACTGAACAAAGAACTCACAGTTTACCTGCCCGACTTCTGTCATTACACAACAGAGCACTATTGTAGACCCCACTGTGTATATTGTGAGTGTGTGTGAGTGTATGTGTGCATATCCATGCCTATTTTTGGCACGGAGCAGGTGAATGAGTAGAAAATGACATGTAATACTTTTTAACGAGTTAAAAACATCGTATTTTTCTTGTGTCTGTAAAACACAGAGGCAGTAAAAAGCATCACCAAGAGGCTTGTTGTACTGCTCAGCACATTAGGGAGAAGACAAACACTGAAATTAACCAACTCCAACCAATAAAAAAGCTTTAAGATAAACAAAAATGATGACACCTTAAAGTTGGAGTGCACACGGTTGTTGTGAAAAATCCCGAGTGGAGTCAGCTCTGCCTTGGTCTCTGGTACCAGCCCATGAGAGTCTCCGGTGGATGAGCTGTGGAACACAAACCATATGCCGGCATCCTGGAACGGGAAGGAAGAGAAGAGAAACGAGGTGACAAACTGCAGAAATTTTATTATCTAGGCTCGTACATATATCATCTACAGGTGGAGGGATGAGTCAAAAACAAAACGGATGAGCAGAACTGGGAAGGACGTCACACTCCATATAGGTCAAGCCCCACTGAAATAATAAATTGGTGGAGGAATTCATATGGGCTCAAAACATCATTAAAGTTTATGGTTTAACAGATACAGACAGACAACCTAAATATCACTGGCATACCCTCTGCCTATAATATATAGTTCTTTACACAGCCCTCCACAGCGGACCTCCATGATGTTTATGCCAAAATTAAGAGATAAGATGAGGGATGCTTGTCTTCTGCTTTTTTATATTACAGGTCTCACTGTTTCATCAGATGCTAAAGCCTTTAAAACCAGATTTTATTGATGGATCACTTTGTTATGAGCAAAATTTTTCAATATCTTTTGTTAAGTCAAAAAAACACTTAAGCCTCATGTAATAAACTACAGTTCATGCGTCACCAAGGAGCCCTTCTTGTTTGTCGTTCGTTTTTATTAATCACTTGCTTGCTTGTTTTTAAGCCCTTTTCTTACATAACTCAGATGTTATTACCTGAGAACCAGCAGCTGCATTGCTGATGAGATTGTTGTTGGGGTTTGCAATCCAGAATGTTGAAACTGCCCTGAAAAAAAGACGGAGACATAAACACACTGACATGCATGCACAAAGACACATTATGCCGTCGAGCACCAGAGACTATGACTAATAAGCAGAAGACAGAGATCAAAGAATCCTGTGATCTCCCTCAATAATCCACCTCCCAAACATAAACCCTGGGCAGGGACAACGCTGCCAACACACACACACAGGCACGCGCATGCGCACACACAAGCACACACATGCACACACATGCACTGAAACTCCTGGAAAAGGGCCTTGCTGCTTCTCTCAAAGAGGGTCCTCTTGTTCTTGCTAAGACATAAAAACATCCCGTTGAGAGTAGGGGTTGTTATTACAAGGATAAAACCATCCTGGCAATATCTCTCTCACACACACACACACACACACACAATTACTGACTACAGTATCTCTTTCACATGGACATGGACATGCTGTCTTCTCTTAGGGTACGACTGTGCTATCTCACCAGATTTCCGTAAACTGACAGTCAAAGATTTCGATGTCAGGGTGAGAGATTTAAAAGTGGCATAAATCATTTGTGCTGATTTGATCCCACTGTTCAGTGTTTTCAAAGAGAACGTAGCTGCTCGGTGTTGACTGGATTTCTATTTAAGCTATTTAAGAGTCAAGATGTTGGGTTTATTAACAGCTCTCAGGGCTTGGCAAGAGCTCTTGTCCCTGCTATTATCTGTCATTACAGTTATTCTTAGTCTTATGCTTAAAAGACCCCAGTGTCTCTGAATTGCAACAGCTGTTGCTGGTAGAAGGAGGTATTTATTATTAAAATGACAGAAAGCAGGGCTACACTTTAGAATAATCCCTTTTTCATCAGTGCTTGAATAAAAATGGACCTTTTGTCAATGACTGCTGTTTCTGAGATGATCATTTTCAACCTGTGTGTACTTACAGGTCAGTATGGATCCGTGGGAGAAATTAACATGTCAGAACAGTAATTGGTTTTCAAACAGATACTTAAATAACACTGATGATTCAACTGTGCAGTTCTTACAGTAAGAAACCACAAGTCTTTATCCTAAGCTGTTAACCTGCATTGGGTTTTAAGCGATGTGCTGCACTTCTCATACATCATGCTCTTGACGATGGAGAAATAAATGTTGTCATTTATCAGTTTGGCAAAAACACACAAACACATTATTCTATTCTCTTACTTGCACTCTGTGCTGGGTGAGGGAGTGTAGCCCTTGTAGACTTTGTCCTTGATGCTGGTGCAGAGGGTCTCATTGCGGTCGGTGGGCAGCAGAGTCCCAGGTCGAGTCAACAGACCCAGGTTGTGAAAGAAGGTGTTACGCTGTTCAATGCCATCCTCCAGGAAGAAACAGTGACCCAAGGTGTCGTAGCCTACAGTGTTCTTCACCTGGTTTGAAGAAAGAACACAAGAATGAAAACAGATCAAAAGCCAAATTGGGATTTTTTTTAAACTTTTAAGAGTTCTTGTCAAAAAAAGACAGAAAAATACAGCACTGTATCACATTCATGTTAATCTTCCTTTCCAAGAGAGAGGTAGTTTACCCCTAATAGAAATATTCATGTAAATCCTGGCAAACAAGCCACAGGAAAATACAGTATGTTCCAACTGCTGGATGTGCCTGCCTCCTGAAATGCTTAGAATTCCTGAAAGACCATTTTTTATTAAACCCAGCTGGAGCTTTGTCGAAAAATGATGGTGGCAAGGGAGCTATCGAAGAAGACAGACAACAAGAGTATATTCACAGGGTCATTGTGTCAGAAGGGAAACAGGAAAAACAACAGGCAGATAATGTTATCCCAAACTTTGCAAATTCCATTTCCTCAACGCAGCCAGGAAGAATGCTTTCAATCCTATAGCCTCAAGGACAAACGTTAACCCATCGCTGACGTCAAGAGGGAGTATTACTCCAACACACACACACACACTGGCATACAGTTCACAGACAAACCCGTGTAAGCAGTAAGTGTTACCAACAATCAAGCAAGCAAGTATATTGAAACATTCACATTTATCCCTACATATTATTTGGGATTGATTGTGAACCAATGTGCACCATTGAAAGAGACTTCAAGAGAGACTAAAATGAAGAAAAAAACACTGGACAGAAGGGTTTGAAGAGAGAGATTAAGGGAAAGAAGAAAAGGAAGAGAAAGAAAAAAAGGAGGAAATAAACCATTGCAGTTATCCAGTGATGACGGCTGTGATCAATGAGTGTTCAACAGCAAATATCACTAAGCACTTATTGGTAAGAACTTTTTAAACACATCCTCCAAACGTACAGATGTTTTCATGTGTCTACAGCTGTCTTTCCTTTGTCCTCACACACATTATGGACTTATCACTCATCACACACACTTTACTAACCAGCAATCCGTTGGTTGCATGGATGGTGAGGCAGCGGGAGAAGGAGTGGTGTATGGAAAGTCCGTCCACATAGGTGGGCTCTTGGTAGCCTCCCCTCTGGTCCACATCCCCGCACATGTAGAAATGGAGGGGATATCGGCTTTTTTCACCCTGCTGACCCATATTCTTCAGCTCCACATGAGAGAGATGCACTGATGAGAAGTTACCGAAGACCTGGTGGCGTGGAGAGGGAGAAAAATGAAAGGACAAAGGTTGAAAAGAGAGGTTGATTTTAACATCACTCATACGACAGCAGTGAGTTGTCATACACCACTTAAGTAAATTATACTGGTCTCATGAAGGGTAACACAAGATTCGTGTTACACTAAGAGAGTAGGTTAACCATCTACCCACTCCGGTCCAATTAAAGGTTTAGTTCTACAGTCTGATTTTCTGTGTTTGTCTACAATCCCACAGGGATATGAACTATAGCTCTGTTGGCATCATGCTCCGGCGAGTCAAACTGTGCCAAAACCACTGATGTTTCTCCACATGAATAAGAGATGTGAGTTATAGAAGCACAAATTAAACATGAAACAAACAGAGGTATGCACACATGCAGAACACAACTGGATTGGAGCGAATACAGTTTAGCATGAACATCAACAAATAATCCAGCACAAATATGCTGTATAATGCACCCTGGGAGGCCTGTTTGTGGATATGGCATAATCCACACAGTCTGGTTTCTGTTAGGGGGGTATTGCCCAATTCCTCCAGCTAACTACAACCCCTCACACACGCACACATGCACACACGCACACACGCACACAATGCACAATTGGACAACAAACTAATTGTTTCTAATACACACGCAGCTCATGATGCCTTCAGACAGAGTGACTTGTTGTACACGGGTCAGTGCTAAGACACACAAAATATAAAGAGGAGTATTTGCATTTATACATATACACAGCACCTACACATAACTGCCAAAAGTGTTTGTCTTTGTTCAAATGGGAGTAGCATGAAAAATGGATTGAGAAAATATGCGATGGCAGGTGTTGAGAGTGTGATAGCTCTGCTGCTCAGGTCTGTGAGTTTTGGGGGGTTGGCGGGTCAATCCTTCTAGATCCAGATTGTGTAATATATGTGAATGTGTTATTGTTGGAGACAGTTTGTGTGGCTGAAAAACTGTTGGAAAGTGTTTGTTTTTTTAAGCAATGTGGGGGTCAGTTACATAGAGCCTTAGGAATGTTATTGTGTATTTGCCACCAAAGTGAATGAAATCCTACTATCATTAACCAAGTAAGAGCGAACTCATTGCCTGTACAGAGGCCTATGTAGGTCAAGGAGGAATTGACTCAATCTCATATGTCTTCAGTGTTAGTTCAGACTCGTGGACTATCTATCTTCTGACAAGGAAATATTAGCTGTGAAAATAAAAACTTCACATGTAGAGTTAGAGAGAAAAACAGAGTGAGAATAGAGGTGAGAGGAGCAACAGTGCTTCATAAAACAAACTGCACAGAGAACATGAATGAGCTCTCTCATTCAGAATGGCATATGAATACAGAATGTTTTTAAAGCTTTCGCTGTGCAGTATGGAAACTGTCACGCAGATGGCTGCACACACTGTGACCTTTAATGAGAATGTAAAGTACCCTGAAATGTGAAGACACGCATCAGAAAACACAGACATTTATCTATGTTGAAACAAGAGCCCGGGTCACAATATTACACACAAGACACACCTTGATGTGGCCTCCGTAGGTGTCGTGACTGTAGAACTGGCACATGTTGTTTCCGTAGCATGAGTTTTCCATTTCCCCGTAGATGAGAATGTTTCTGGAGAGCAGAGCCACTTCAGCACGCATGTCCACTCCATCTATAATCTCTCCAACATGGTTATACTGAGGCTTCCCTGGGTGAAACACATACATACAAATGTCAATTGCTGCATGCCAACTCCTCTATAGAAGAAGAGAAGGTAATGAACACTGGAGGAGACTCATTTCATTTTACTGAATAAAATACAACAACGGGTATTTGGCTTCATACTGACACCTAAACCGTTTCTCTCAAAAATCAGCTTAATATCAAATGCTGAAACTGACAGGTCATGACATTTAAGCTAAACAAGGCTATTTTATTTCTGAAAATGACACATTACTAACTGTCAACCACAGGAAGTAAGCCAGGATGCACACTCTACAAAATAAGCAACTACTACCCGCAGCCCAAAAGCTACCAACTAAAATAATAAGACACGTAAGAGCGAAAGCAATCAAATGAAACACAGCTGCAATCTTGGGGCAAAAGCTGATGCCAATGATAACACATGGCTGTACCCCGGCAGCCTAGCCCTTCCTCAAGGCAAAAACACTCAAACACACTGACACACACACACACACACAAATACACACACACATTCACTAACATACCCTTCTCTTAAGGAAGGGAGTTGGCATTTGTTGTGACCACAGTGGAATAAAATCAGGAAACATGTCCAATAGACAGATGATCAAAAGTAAAAGATTGTTGAAAAATGACATTAGATAAGCTGGAGACTTAAAAGGATGTAAAGCAGCAGCAATTTATTTCAATCCAAACTACTACTGTGCTATTTAAAGGCTTTATAGTTAAGACATTAATGGACTTCTCCTTTTAGCTTTTGCCAAAAAAAATCTGACATCACTCTAATAGCTGAGCAGGAAATTAGGGCCCTCTGGACCTCAGGATTAGCAACACTACATCTGCTAATCACATATATTTAGAAGAACTGGTGGAAGACATTCTATGTCTCCTGCTGCTGGCAAGACACTGGTTACAAGTCTTCTCTTAAGCTTTATATTATAAAATTTGCCCATGTTGTACTTCCCCTATTTCTTCCTTCCTTTTTTTCTTTCAGTCATTCAGCACAGTTCATAGGAACTGTTTGGCTCAAAATGGAATTAAACAACAGGCCACAGGCATAAAAGGACTCAGATGTTCGGGAGACAAGGTCTGTCTCAGTTTGCTGCCAGGGCAACCACACCAATTCTCTCCATGACACACACGCCACTGTCCTCTCTTACCTTGTATCCTGACCTGCCTGCTGGTGCAGTGAGGGCAGGGCAGCAAAGTAAACTCTTCTGCCTGGTGCATGGAATAGTCTGTGCTGGCAACTACAACCTGATCCCCAGGTTGCCAGGTCTTTTGCACTTGATCCTGCAGATTCAGCACTACCTGGTCCACAGCATCCACCTGGAAACCTGAGATTGGGAAACCTGGGAGAGGACATAGCACTTCAATTAAAAGAAACACTTGGTAAAGATATAAAACAGCAGAATTCTGATGCCTTTTTATTGTCTTTAATTCATGTGTAGTACACTTTTTGTAATTCTAAGTACTATATTTTTAAAAGTATTATTATGAACTGGGATGACTATGATTTTCAAAATAGCCAAACAGCAAAATAGCAAAACTAAGTTACAACAAAAATGTAATTCAAAGTGTGGCCATGTACATGCGCAAAAAAAGCAGTTGTGCTAGTGTCTCACCCAGGCTTAACACACACAAACCACAACACAATTACATCCACCTGAAGACCTGGTATTTATTGTAACAGCATGGTGACATAAACACAGTTAAAAGACTGTCTTTCATGTTTAGATGATTTTGAAGCAGTTGGCATGGGGTAAAGCTCATTCATCTCCCTATCACTCTCTACAAACCTTTTACCTCTTCAAAGCGAGAGAAACCTGTTTATATTTCACCTGAACAGCTTCTGTGATACTGAAGGTTGTAGTTTGAATTTACTTCAGAAAAAAATGCATCTATCATTGACAACATCTCAAACTAAGCAAAAGAGACAGAAAACAGAACAATATAATTGATCACTGCATAATTTCTAATTGGCGTCAACACTAAACCATGTGTGCTTAAATTTACAACTAGTGCCATCACAAGGTGTTTCTTACCATTCTTCCACTCGCTGTAGGCGGTAACAGAGAAGCCCACTCCGTCCACGGTGGTGAAGTACCGTCTTGCCAGAGCTCTTCCCCCAGTGTCATGATTTTCATGTTCCCTAACGTCCTCCGAGCATGACGCGTTACCGCCGCCTACCACCGAGACCAAAGCCCACGCCTGTCTGGAAAGACCAGAGGGATGGAGGGAGAAGAAAGGTCAGGGTGTCATTTTCAGACATTACAGTACATAGAAACTCTTGTCCTGAGTTTATACAACAAACACACTTTCTTTTAATGATGAAGATGACCCTGAAGTGCAGCTGAGAGTTACCCTAAACTCACTGTTTATAATCATCTCTCGTTCATTATTATGTCACTTTGCACACATGTGGGCATCGATGCATCAAAATACACAAAAATAACAGTGTTTTAATCCTTTGCAGAAGAGTATGACCAATTCAATCATGCATCAGCTAGAGGCAGCAACAGAATCGGTGAAACAGTATCAGTGTGGAAGGTTTCAGAGAAAATGTCAACAACAACGCTATAATCTGGGTTTACGTAATGTCTTACAGATGCCACGCTTAGTCAGATAAAGGGTGTAAGGGTGTGTGTCTGAGCTGTTTAACAAAGTTTCTCAGCATTTGAGTGTCCATGTGAGTCATGCATCAGATCTGAGATGTGATGATCAGTTTAGGGAAGGTTACTTTTGAAATGTAACAGGATACAGAAAATTAGCATTAGTTACCATATAAACAATGTAATAATTAACATAACTATTTAATAACTTCATCAAAGAAATGTGTCTCATATGTTCTCTCACAAATATTTTAATATAGGCCTGAAAATGTATTTCATTTGAGTAACTGCAATTCCATTAACTTCCTGTAGTTGTTCTCTCAGGTTTGATATTGAACAACGTTTAAAGTTGACAGCATTTTAACTGCTGATATGCTAGGTTGTTTACCAGCAAGTTCAGGAGTCCATGCACTGATCCAACACAATGTAATGAGAATTAAACTTTCTTCCCCCTAACTTATTTTACAGATTTATAAATGTACAAGTATACCCATGAACATCAAGCAGCTTGTGTAAATTAAACCACATCCATAACATAATCAATACACAGTTAGTGGTACACATGTATTAATATTATGACTATCTTTACACACTACTATTGGACCAATCAGTATTGGGCAAGACACAAAGTTCAGGTATCAGAACCTTTAATTGTAAGGAAGATGGCACTGAAACATCCTCAGTCATTTGATTATTTTTTTTTTCTCAGTATCCATGAGTGATACAATAACAGTTATTTTGTTATTTAATAACATTTCATTCAACTATATATTCCAGACCACAATCAATCCCACACACAAACTCTTCCACTGATATAATGGATACTACAGATCATAGTAGACAGAAACCTAGGTGGTCTATCAGAAAAAGAGATTAAACTAGTCACTGGTGTAATTCCCTGAAGGCAGAGCAAATGTAGGATAGCTGGTAAGAGGAGCAGGCACTGAATGTCACAGTGAATGTCATCATGTGATAAAAATACTGTGTGGGAAGAAACTAGAGTAAAGGATATCAGAAAGTCAAGGATTGATGAAAGCAGACAGAGGATCTCGGTATGGGTGTTCTTTTTCATAAGACTCAGAGGAATAATGGGTGTACCTTTCTCGTCCGACACTAAGTTCAAATCCAAATTTCTACTTTTGCTCCAAGTCCTCTCTTCCCACTCTGTTGCACGCTATCTTATAAAGGAGGAATGTCAAGAAAATGATGTTTAAATGAGATTATTATAATGATTGAATAAGGAGTAGCTGAAGGGTGTGGATGGCGAAAGGGACTGGGCGTGAGGGCGTATAACTGAAAAAGAAATGATAACAAAAAAACAGACTTCTGAACTTGCAGCCTTGTTTGTTTCAAATGTCTTTCTCTCAGCCTCTGAAGAATGACTTTGTGCTTTTTTTGTTGCTTAGCATAAGTTAACTGAGTCCAAACAAGCTAAAAGCCTGTTAGCCAATATTGGATGTAAGATTGAAAGACCATTGTTCATTGTTCCAAACAAATCAACACAAACTGTAACTGACCGATAAAACCTTTCTAAACCATTTAAAAACTCAAAAGCCTTTTTCCAAAACCTACTAAATCATATCTGGCATTTGTACATTCTTATGGAAAAGTAACCTCAGCTCATCTATTTTTCCACTAAGGTTTTGCTTGGCCTTTTCCACGCACAGCACACAATAACCTTTACAGCTTAATTTCTTTTACTGTGGCGGTCCTATTATTGATCTCCAGAAGAGCCTACATTTCATTGAACACCTGAACATCTACAAAAAAGTACAATGCTCAATCTGCTTACTTTTTAAATAGAAACCAGTTTGAGATGCTATCAGTTCCAACATGCCTCTGAGTTAATACCTCTCTCTGTTCATAATAATTGTTTCCACTGGCATAATCACAATCTAAACACATCGTCTTGGAGATGAAAGAGCCCCTGCGCCATGTGATTGTGCACCCCACTGGTACGCAAACAGAATCCATCAGGGGATCCACTCTGTTCTACTGCTACAGTCTCAGTGTGTGTCTTTCTGTGGGTTCTCCTGCTGCGACAAATTAAGAAAGGCCCCTCTTTTTATCCCGAGGCCGCTGATCTGCTGTGTGAGGGGGCACCTCTTTGATCAAACAGAGATGAGAGAATAAGAAAAAGTGTTTCTTCTACTATTTCCTTTCTCTACATCCTTTATTTCATCACTGTTTTAACAACCTCATTGTTTGACCGGAAACAGCGAATGTGCAGGCCAGAGGTGAACTCACTAGAGATCAGTATGAAAGTGTGTTTGCGTGTGCTTTGAGGCAAAGATTAAAGACAGAGGGGTCAGCAGGCATGAGGCAGGAGCGAACACATTTACGTCTGTGCAAGAAAGGACTAACTGAGGCTGACTGAGGATACTCGGATCAACCTACAGACACACCTACACCTACTTCATATTGCATGTGCAAGTTTGTTATTGTTTGTTTCAAATCAAGCACAAGTAGGAAATCGCAAGTGGTCAAAATGGTTTATGAAACAGACTTTAAGGTACCTAGGTATGTATGGTCTTACAGCACTGATCATGCAAAATAACAACAAAAAAGTATCACATTTGGTCCTAAAGTGGTCCCCTGCTGTTTCTTTACAAAATGCCATACACATCATAAACTCATCTTCACTTCATCATTACACTCAGTCCTATATGTTACATGTCTTTACTATTCAATGCTTCAGCCCAAATTTGTTCAGCATAATATAGTGTGACTTTCATGAGACATTAAACTGCATGCTCTCTCATAAATGTGTGTAATGTGGTTCCTCCTACCAGGAGCAAATCCACAGAAAGTCATGATAAAATTCCACACTTCAATAAATGGTGAAGGCATTAAAGAGAAGGCACACCATTAACCAACTTTGTACTCACACACACAAGCACCTCTGAACACTTGCAGGGCTCTACTGTCTGAACCACTTAAACCACTGTGCTGAGGATTTGGGGGGTTTGTTTGAAGAATCTGCGCTGCCTTGGCTCCCACCCCCAGAGGCGAAATGTGACACTAGAAAATCAGGCGTAGCACTTGGCTTCTCATGCAACCAAGGATCAAACCAGGCCGAGCTACCAATAACAAAGTAAAACACTGTGCATAGTTTCCACTGAAATAGACATGTGTTTGAGTGACAGTTATAGGGGCTCTAATGCCATCAAAAGGAAGAAAACTATTTTCTAACCACAAGTTAAAGACAGCGCTGGCCAATGTGTGCAGGATTAAACTCAATATTAAACTTACATTAACTGTCCTTATGAGGGAATAAGCATGACAGACAGAAAATCTCCTGAATCGTCATATTTTGCACAAATCCTGGAAACTCTCCGTAACCTCGTTATCCTGTACGTGCTTCCCTCTTCTGAAAGAACACGATATACCGGAAACATAGGGGAAACAGGAAGAGGAATAACTAGGAACAATTCAATGAAGCATCCCAAATGCAAAAAAAAAAAAAAAACAAAAATGAAAGAAAATTTTTCCAGGGAGGTTGAACATGGAACAAAGTGCTGTTATTGTCAGCCCAATGGCTGAGGCTTCAGAGGTGAGGGGTCTGACTTAAGTAGTAAAACCATAACACATTAGTCTCCTTTATCAGCCCCCAGAGACCAAGACTAAACAAACACTCCCAAAGACTTGCACTGACAACACACCATGGAGAACCAATACAAACTCTCCAGGATCTGGCACATTTTGTGACACAGCTGAGACACCAACCCACTCACGCATATTTTCAATCAGTCAAACAACAGACACACTCACCAGGGCAACATCAGGAAACATTCCAAGTGTAATTTGTATTTGGGTTGAAAAAACAAATCATTTAGAAATACGACATTTTTCATATTAATTAGCACTGTTTACCTGTATTTGAGATCATAGACAAAGCTGCTGCCGAGCTTTTCTTCAATTGCCTTCTTGGTTTCATCCAGGAGACTTTTGACAGCTGAGTCTCCGACAGCCAGTGTGACGATGCGGCCTGCTGGGAGGTTTTTCAGCAGCTGGGTTAGCCTTCGACTGTCATTACGTGACTCATGTGTGTCAAAGCGTTCAGAGAAAAGCACAGCAGCTGTGTCCTGGTCAACCACACGCAAGTTGATGCCCCTGCTGAAGTTACGCTGGAAGGCATAACCCCCGGTGGTCAGACCAGAGGCCGGGACACTTCGGGTCAGCAAAGACCAGGAAACCCTCTCAGTACCATGTAACTCCAGAGTCCCGCCACCCATGACGCCTATAAACTTGCGACCCAAGTCAGGCACTTCAGGAATTGCCTTGTTGTCAGAGCGGCCCACAAGGGCAATGGTGGCACGAGAACGGTAGCGACATTTGGGGGCACCGATGTGAAGAGCAGCACCATCTTCAATAAGGATATGATGTGTTCTCAGGGTTATGTTTTTGGAGCCATCTGCATTGTCTGCAAACACCACCATACCTATTGAAGAGCAGAGACAAATATTCTCAGGTGCTTTTTGCTACATCAACAAACTTGATCTATTATTTAGTGTCACTTTCATATTTAATAGTCACTGAAACTCAAAATACCACTTTACAAATCATGCACATTCATGCACTTACCTCCTGACTGGATTGTTAGAGACTTGAAGGTAGCAGAAGCCTCCAATCTAAACAAATGTCCCCTCTTGACAACAACAGCCTTCTCTGGTTGGTGGCCTGGATTCCAGCTACTGAGGGATGGATTGTGGTCTGGACAATTCTCTGCAAACATGAGCAATCAGTGAGATTTACATAAGCCTGGGTGGAATATCCAAAGATACAGACATATGGTATGTACCGCAGGAAACACAAGTATGGCAAGCTAAGACACCAGGGTCACATTAAGACAAGAATAAAAAATTCTGAACATTTCCATCAATAATATGTAATACTGACCATCTAACACATCTCCACTTGTGAGACTAAGGACGAGGATGAGGGTGAGGAAGAAAGCCCCTAACGACACTCCAACACAGATAAATGTATTCTTTCTCTGCTGGAGGCTTTGAGCAAGCTCCCTGCGCTGGGTCTGCTCTGACAGGCTGAAAGTAGCTTGTCGCTCTGGTGGGGGTCCGTGAGGTTTTATCGGTGGAGGTGGCGGAGCTTTGGCAGGTGGTGGTGAGCGCACCGGGGCCACCCGCCCGGGTACGTAACCTGGACATCTCTGGTGGTTGTTTTGGGGCGGAGCCACAAAGACTGGAAAGCGACTGGGGCCATCACTGGTCGGCATGGTATATGTGTCTGCTACCTGAGAGCAGAGTAATAAGGTAGAGGGGAAAAAAGGCCAAAAATAGGATTCATTCAGACTCCGCTGTCAAAATGTGCAAGATTGGTTATTTTAAGAAATTTACTTTCCCACTCTCTGTCACATTCAATTTTGTATTAACTTTAAAAAAAACTTAAAAACTACATTTTACCTTGAAGGAAGTCTGTGTAACTAAATCTTAAACTAAATTTGTTGAAATAAAGTTCTCTATTGAGAGTCAGCCATCAGATATTATTTGATTTACACAGTGTTTCAAGTATTTGTAGCACTTAATGTGTATTTGTAATTTGAAGTGGCACTTGTAACAACCATATTATTGTGAGAACAAGGTGCTAAAAAGCAGAAAAATAGTGAAAATAAGTTTTAAAGAATGATACAGAAAGGACTGAAAAACGAAGTTAACAGTACATGTCAAGATGGGAAGAAGACACTTAAAGTATAAAATCAGTGTAAAAGCAGTTGGAGGTGAGGGAAAAAAAGATGTCTGCCTAAAGAGGACTACTGATTCATAAGTGATGTAATTAAATCCACATAATTATCAATTCCACATACAGTATTCACATTACTGAGGATTATTTATTAAAAATCTCCTTGAGTTAATTCTACAAAAGCAACTACAGCCATTCCTACAATACTACTGCAATACTGATATTGAGGTATTTTGTAAAAGGTTTTGTGATACTTGATTTTGTAATATTGCCTAGACCTTTAACTTATTATTCAAAAAATGTTAGCCTCTTCCCCGCCTAGTTTGATTCAGACAATGACATTTGCTGCTCTTGTTCACAGTAATAAAAGAGGTCATGAATAATGGATCGCAACATTCCTGAGACTATGTTAACACAGCAAAAACAGATGGCACCAATTACAGTAGGAAAGGAGGAGAGTGCTGCAGCTTGAATCTGTGCTCACTTCATTTCACACAAATGGAGAAGGTAGCACAACGTGAACTTCAGCCATGAACACACTGACACTGAAAGGTCATATGGACACACCTGCACACACAAACACACAGGGCTAAAGGAAATGACACTGCAGAAAAAAGTCCTTAACGACCTCCACCCCATTCAACCAACATTTGTCTTAGTTCACTCAAAAGAAGCTGGCGGGATTGAGGACAAAAATGCTGACACTGAGTCAACAAACACGCCTCAACCTGAGCAGCTCATACCCAAAAAGAAAGCAGTTTTCTTTGTGTGGACACATTTTTGCTTTGGTGAAGATAACACACATCAAAAAGAGGTCAAATGTAAACACAGAGGCCAGTGGTAACACCACAAACTTGTCAATAAATCATCCTACATTATTCTGATTGAAATTTGAAACAACTGAGATACTGATTTGAGGTCATATTGCCCAGACCTTGACTGTGGCAGCATGACATGATGAATGGCCCAGTCTTTCAAGAGGTTGTTAAAAATGATTGGTTCTTATGATCAAACTTTTAAAAACACCACCAGATAAACTATTTAGAATGAAAATAAAGAGTTTTAGTCTTTAAAGAGGCAGCATGGAATTTTTTTGTAGCACCTTATCTTATGTCTTGTGAATTTATTTCAGAATGGTTAAAAAGGTGGAGAAATCTGCTTCAGCGATCTGACTCAATCTTAATTGATGAGTTACAAAATAAAGTGCAAAGTCTACAATATGCAGGTTCCATATGGTCTAAAAGTCAGGATTCCTGGCTTTTATCACGGTGGAGCAAGTTCAACTCCCTTTATGGGAACAATTAATGTCTTTCAGTCAACATTCATTATGCTGTCAAACATTCTCGTACTTACACAGCACTATTTGGACATCAACCTCTCATATACAGTGCACAGAACTAAACTGACCTCTTCATTGAAAGAGTGCCGTAATTTTTATTAATGTGTTACATATAGGACCTTTAAATCATCCGAGTCTGCCTCAGTGAGTCACACTCCCTTGTAAATATGTGAACACACACACACACACACTTCCGTACCAACCTAGAAACTCACAATACCGGACATTGTCTTTCGAGGCCAATTAGTCATCATTTCAACCCTGAGCACAACAAACCTTTTCAGCTCATAAACAAAGCAACGTACAACAATCAAGGACCTCTCAACGAGCGCTCAGTCACTTATGTAAACTAGGCCCAACAGCAGCTGTTTCACCCACTTCACTTGAATCATCTCAATTCAGCTTCTTGAAGCAAGTCTTTGGCTGATAATGTTCATCCCTGCCTTAACTGGAATCTCATGAAGAAATGCATGCTGATTAAAGTTTCCTTTGGATCGTATTCTTCATGGTCTGTGTCCTGCATTAGACAGACTCAGCGGGAGCCCAGTGATGAGATGATCCCAGAGGCATCAGTCTTTATAACCCTATCTCAGGCTATGTTTTTATTCACATTCCTCACCATAAAAGGGCCAGACTGCCCCTGCTCCCCCTGCAACTAACTGACCTGTCTGAGCAAAAAGAGCTGTGGACTTACTCACCTTAGGGCTTTACAACTTCTGGAAAACACACTAATGACAAGGTTGCACTGCTTTTCATGGACCTCATGCCTTTTCTAATTGCTCAATTCCCCTCCCTCTCCCTCTCCCTCTCTCTCTCTTATGTTTTCCTGATTTCAGTGCTACTGAATATCAAACAGATGTGGGAGAAACACTTGAATCAACGCGGGACAGTTTAATCACGCATTCCTCAGCTTTATTACTCAGCGTTTGCCTCTGAAAGTGAACATGGGCAGTGTGTCATACAGTCAGCCACGTGTTGTCTATAGGAGTAATGACTCGAAATGAAACATAAAAGATGCTGCCATGACTGTTATGAATTTCACCTCACTTTACAGAAAGTGTGGTGACAGAGTTGGAGAAGATATCACGGTTGAAGGTCTGTTAAATTGGACAATTTTAAGACTTGTGATGATTAATGGGCTTGTTTGGCCAAAGTGAGCCTTCCACAAAATAAAAACACACTCAAGTAGCAAACGCTATATTTACAAAGGGTAACGTAACGTTTACTAGGTTGTCTATTACCAATTTATCGCCACAAAAGAGGCACACTAAGCAAAGTATTTGGCACATATAACTTAGTAGGTCAATTTAATAATAATAATAAACAGATTGTAACTTCGGTTGCAGAGGCTTTTCTCCACTCTGGCAGTTAAAGGTACGGATGGGGAACGTAACGTTAGCAACACACCGCACAAAACTTTTACACACGTTAGCTTAAACAAACAAAAAGCACTGATTGACACTTTTTTTTACCAGATTCTTTGCTAAACCTCACGAGAAGCTTCGTTATAAGAAAACAGCCATTAAATCAAAGTTTCAGCCGGTAAAATCCCCTCTCACCCCCCCCCAACGGCTGACAGACTGGCACCGTAAACGGCCGTACGGACGGTGGGCTCCTACCGTTGGTGACTGTCCTGCTCTTCTCCCGCTCTGTCCATTCGCTCCCTGCCGAGCCGTTAAAACGCGTTGACCGGGTGGTGGTGAAGAAACGTAATAATTAGTTCTCACCCTCGCAAGTTTCCCTTTTTGTGTCCCTTTTTATATACTTTTTCTTCACATGGTGGGTTTTTTTTTTTTTTTCGGTAGATGGGCTGTCGTCCGTCCGTCGGTAAGCTCCCCCCCCCCCGTCCCACAGAGAGGCAAGCAGGCGCGGCTTGGAAGAGAGGAAGTCTTGATGCGTTCAAATGGTGTCGGAAAAATGATGGATAGATGAACAACGTACGGAGTTCCTCTTTTCTTCTTCTCAAAAATGACCTCAGACCCTTTGTGGTTCAGCCTTTGTGGTAAGAGTGGTAGCGGCTGTTACTGTTGTGGTAGTTGTATTTCTGCAATCATTACAAGGGTATATTTTTAGTTTTTCACCTACTAGTAAGAACTATTACATCTTATTGTTATATCTACATACACAAGTTAAATAGAAGTAGGAGGAACAGCATGACTAAATCATCAATACAATCCTGCTGAAAGCTACTCTGGATGTGGTGACTTTGTGGTAAAAGTCATTCTCTATTTTGAGAATATAAATTGCACCACCTGCAATACTGTTACAGTCCCTGTAAAGTCCTGTGCCAGTGAGTGTTCTGGCAGTAGGTCGGGTAAAACTGACATTTTGAGCGCTGTTGACACGATATGTTTTTATGGAGCATATTTTATGTCACCACATCTAAATTTACAAACTTGAGAGTATGAACGTGATTTATCTCTGCAGTGAGCTGTGTTGCTCACAGCATTCCTTAACACAAAAAAAGCTGTGAAATTAACAGTTAAGTGTGAAAGCACTGTTATAGAAACAGCACGGTCCCGCACAACCACACTTGTACTTCGAATTAGGTGTCTGAAAGCTGAACAGGTCCAAATCAAAAGAGCTCATAAAATAAAGTTTTCCGGGAAGTCACTGAATGGGTCACCAGGAGCACTTGCGCAGCATGGTCTAAGGGGAGGGGCTTAATTTCTGAACTTCACCGCCGCCTGCTGGTATGAATGAATAGATACTCAATGACCAACACCTCTAATGTTGGAGCCAAAGGCAAAGACAAAGCGTAACAAAACCTTTATTTTTATGTCCCAAATAATGAATTCTGACATATTTAACAGTAAAAACATCACAGATGTATTCAGGGTCTGCTGAGTTTGAGGAACACAGTAAAAATTATAGACCTTTTACATCTGGCGTCCATTGCAGTCACACTGCTAAATTTCCTCCACATCTTTACCCATAATTTCTGTAATATACCAGAGGTGCGCAGGGATGCTGTGTTGGACTT
>JAQNCA010000027.1:21019550-21032234 GCA_029783725.1 Acanthurus tractus | reverse complement strand
AAATAAAGTTTTCCGGGAAGTCACTGAATGGGTCACCAGGAGCACTTGCGCAGCATGGTCTAAGGGGAGGGGCTTAAATCTGGACTTCACCGCCGCCTGCTGGTATGAATGAATAAATACTCAATGACCAACACCTCTAATGTTGGAGCCAAAGGAGTGGACAAAGCGTAACAAAATCTTTATCTTTATGTCCCAAATAATGAATTCTGACATATTTAACAGTAAAATCATCACAGATGTATTCAGGGTCTGCTGAGTTTGAGGAACACGGTAAAAATTCTAGACCTTTTACATCTGGCGTCCATTGCAGTCACACTGCTAAATTTCCTCCACATCTTTACCAGAGGTGCGCAGGGATGCTGTGTTGGACTTTTGTGCACAGGTGTTTGATAATGTGTGCAAACCACATTAGAGGGTCACAATTCCGATTTATGAAAATTTTACTGAAACAATACAGTTATATTCTCTTCTTGACTGTATTTAAACAAACAGAAAGCAGAAAACCAGCCTTAACAGATTATGATATCCATATGCCAATTAGATTTTTAATTTTCCAAACATGGTGATCCCTGTGTTTTTTTGTTTTTTAGGTCTACATCCTAACAGAAGGTGTGCTGAGTGTGTTGTTCACAGTATGTATCAGCCAACTTAACTGCGGTGCAGCCAAATTACTTTTTTTGTATCAAGAGATTGTCCAGAGAACGTGCTCTCACGCCCACAGTAAGAGCAAGCCCCCTTCACTTAAAGTCACCTCTCACATCCTCCTCTTCTTCTCTTTTAGCTGTTCCACAAAGCAGAACAGAAACGAGTGGTAATGCTGCTTTCTGCCATTACGCTGCAGGCTGCCTGAACAGCTAAAAATAAAAAAAACTCCTCTACTCAGTCAAGCTTTTGTTTGTTTTTTAAATTTTATGGTTTAAGCATTCATGTTTATTATTATCATCATTATTTATGCTTATTTTGGGTATCTCTTAATGTCATACATTCTTCAGATTTGTTTTAATGTACTTACTAAATAAGGTTTGAATAATTGGAGGAAAAGTCAGTGTATTGTACCAGCTTAATTACATGCAAAGGCAAGTGATCATTTGATGTCATGGCATCAGAGGACACATCTCTGTGTTTAACACAGAATAATGAAAACACATAAAAATATTTCTTGAAATAAATCGACAGTCACAAATGGGGTTGCTTCTCAAATACCATTTTATTTTCTCTATCCATGTTAGAATTACTATATTAATATTATTACATATAAGTTTTCTTCTGTATTGAAATATGCTGTACAAAATTAATCAAATCAAATCAGAGATGACATTTGTCAAAGTGACCAGTACAAAGGTCATCTGAAGAGCCAAAATAATGGCCTACCTTGGTCTACTAGTTTTCATATCCACAGTTAGAGAAGTATGAGATGAGTGATGATGACAAATGCTTGTAAAAAGGAAAAAAATGACATGTCCAGTACAAATCTTATTTACAAAGTGAAAATGAAAGAAAGCATAACCTTTATAGTAAGACAAATGCGTTGTGAAAAAAAAAATAGTTTCAATAACAGACCATCAACAGACAATCCTGATCTGGATCAAGTTATCTTTATCTCCTCTCAACCTATAAGTAATCAGACCTGAAGGTTTACAGTAGCACCCATTGACTTATTGGTTAATTGTCACTTACTGACGGTATTTGACCCCTTATGTTAATACAGGCTCAAGTGTAATACAGGTATTAAAAATACCCATAAGAAAACGATCCATTGAGATTTCCTAAATATTTCTGTGTTTCTTAAACAGGTCAAAAAAACATAAAAGAAACGAGCCATTCACGGCATGCAATAGCACTTTGATATTTGCTTTTTAGGGCTCTGACAGCACCTTAATGGAGTCATCAGCTGGCTAATGGTTTGTTAAGCCTCATTCAGCATTAAAGGGCAAATCACCAGACCACAGTGGATCTAAAAATATCATGCGGACAAAAAAGATAAAGTTAAGACAAAAACAAATCATTCTTTTCATGATGGAGGCCTTCAATGCCGGGTCACTGAGGAGGACATAACCCATTGTCTTAGTACACATATATTGTGAGAGGGAAACCAGCTCAAATGTATTGAAGTAAATGCTTCTCAAGAACTTATAGTAAAACATTTTCATCTTTTTTTTCCCAAAACAAACTTCCTGAAGTGAAAAGGAGTCGACATCAGCTGTGTTAAAAATGTCACCGTTCAGTCCAGATGGGCTTTAGTGGTACAAGTCTTGATTAGAGCACAGCTTGTTAGCTGCTGTCACAGTAGTTACATCTTTAAAAACAACAACATCTTGAAAGTAGGGATAGGAATTGAGAGCCGAAACCATTAAGAACCTGTTCCAAGTTGTTTGATCCATCAGAAACAGATGCCTCGGAGGCTGATCGATGTCTTTTAAGGATGCCATCGCGTTTTTCTGACAGCTGTGCACTGCAATAGTAATGTCAAACTCATGCATCTATGCTGCTGGAAACTTGGAACAAGAAAGAGTATCAGGAAAAAGGGAATCAACAAAAAATAAGACCAATAAGCAAAACAGTGAAAGGCAATGGTGTCAATAGCATCCCATCGATTCCCATCCCTACTAGAAAGATTGGATTCAGGTATAACAGAGGTCTGTTATAATAACTGCATTTTTAACTTGATATCTTCAGACCCAACAACAGAATAAATGCTGTCAACACTCGGCTTCATGCTTCATCAAGGCATAATCTTTGTTATTTATGAAGATGGGTCGGATATTTTGTCCACAAAACTGTCCAGCATTTTATTTTTTGAAAACATCAAGTTCATTGACTTCAGCATAGTGATACTGATCTTACAGCAACGATACTTTGAGTTAAACTCCAGAGTAAGAGCTGTGGAAACCTAAAAAAAAACAGAGAGTGCCAGGAAATAACCCACACTTTAATGGTGAAAGATCTACAGCCCCGGCCTTTGAACGGGCTACACGAGCTGCTGACTGAGCCCCCTCCTGCATTTTATCCTCTTGACTGTGACGATAAATTGTACCATTTTAAGACAATTAAACAGAAGTAGAGCTACCAAAGCTTTGGAGATGTTTCAAGATGTTGCTTGTACGAAGTGTTTCGTGTCTAACTCTCTTCAATATATTATACTAAACATTTGGCAACACTGGCACAGCTAACTAATATGTCAGTTTGTCTTGTACAGTTCTTCAGTGACAGCTGATACGTGCAAATATCATGTGTAATGTAAAAAAATATAAGAAACATTAATCCAAAAAAAAAAAAAAGGAAACTCATGGTGACTTCAGTGTGTTGGACCGAACCGGACTTTAGAGTCTAACAGAGTTCAGTTAGATTAGACAGAGTCTGGTCCGCTGCTGGTCCAGTCCAGTTTGAAGCAAGGCTGTTTCTCAGAACCTCAGAGCCTCAAGAGCTAACAGGAGGTCTCCGCTGGGAACCATGCACCATGTCAAAAGGCAGCAAAAATGTGACACACACCCACACACACACACACACACACACTCTTCTCATATACTGCATGTACGCACAATGTGTTGTCTGTGCACCTCAACTTCCTTTTTCATTCACACACTTTCACGATGTGCAATTTTCAATATGATAAAAATAAAAAATAAAAAGCAAAACCAAAAAAAAAAATGTCAGGTACTTGTAAGTTCACAGCTGCAGCATGTGGAGCGGACGGTGCTGACAGGCCCACGCAGACTGGAGCTCCAAGGGGGAGGGAGAGGTGCTCGATAATGAGAGGAGACTGCCACCAAACGTCAGCACAAAACAGAAAAAAACGCCACTTCAACCTGGATCACTTTACAAAAAAGAGAACAAGCTGTACCCCTTTTGTCCATCATCCGTCTTCTTGGTTCTTCTCTTCATCCCTCTCAGCCCCCTTTTTTTTTCCCAGCTCCTCTACAAATTGACCAGCTCATGCGCAACGAACTGTTTGAGTCTCTCCA
Source organism: Acanthurus tractus (assembly GCA_029783725.1). Taxonomy (NCBI): domain Eukaryota; kingdom Metazoa; phylum Chordata; class Actinopteri; order Acanthuriformes; family Acanthuridae; genus Acanthurus; species Acanthurus tractus. The sequence goes on along the minus strand of JAQNCA010000027.1, from coordinate 21,028,272 downwards.
GGTATTGTCCATAGAGCTCCACGTCATTGTGTCCGGCCCCCTCCACCCACAGCGGCTCCACGGGACGCTGACAGCGTTCGTACAGCGCCAGGCCATGGGAGAAGTCGATGACCTCGTCCTCCGTTCCGTGGATCACCAGTACCGGTGATGTTACCTTTGAAATCTTGTCAATGCTTTAAAATGAGAAGAAAGGAGACGGTTAGGTGGAGATGTAAAGTACAGACAAAAAAGACAAAGAGAAAAGTGAGTTCTTGTAATAATGAACACTTCAAAAAAAAAAACAAAAAAACACTGTGAGAGAGCAGAGCTAGTTTGCCAACTGACCACCAGATGGAGCTACCGAGCACATTAGCACATCCTGAATTGATTTGATGCATCTGAATTTTTGCAGGCTTTCATGTGAGTGTTTGCGTGTGTGGTTTCCTGTCACAAAGTCATTCATACAGCGCTGTTTTTACATGTACGTGTTTATGATTGCATGAGAGCTCTCGTGATGATGTGTGTGTGTGTGTGTGTGCAGCGCGGCTGTTTGCCTTTCTCTGGATGTTTGTGATGCATTTAGCCCGACTTTCACACATGCCATCTGGCCACACAGTGCACTCACTTCGGGAAGGCGTCGAAGCAGTAGGTCTTCTTGGTGTCGGGAAAGGCCACTCTCATGCCAGACGTGAGCGGGGAGTGAAGGATGACGGCAGCGCTCTCATAGCGAGAGGCCAGGTCCACGGAGGGCACGGTGCCAATGCTCTGGCCGTACACGATCACATTCTCCGGCCGGATACCATACCTGCGAAAACACAGGATAGCTTAATATCACACTTTGTTCATCATAAGCAAGATACCTGCATTGCTAGTAGTCAGGAATAGTAGTGTAAATCTTGTGTGCTTCATCGAAACACTGGCAGGCGTCCAGATAGGCCTTTAGTTAATTATGAAAAGCAGCTTGGCTGGCTTAGTTGTGGAGTCCAAAATACAGCATTTGCATTTTCTGCTTAGTATTTCGGCTAATTCAAAGTGTGTGGTTTTTTTTTTAAATAGACAAAGGTTAACTTCATGATCGTGAATCTCTTCATAAGGCCTGTTTTTTTGGTCTATCGCATAATTAACGTTCTCACACAGCAATTAGTCTCGTTGTCTCAGTTCCCCCCCACATGCTGCTCCCTAAGCAAACACACACCTGTGTGCTAACTGAGACTCACTCATACTCTATTATCGGCTGAACCGTCATGCCACAGTGACTCAGTGATTATACTGCCTCCTAAAACAAGCACACAAAGATGGGAAACAGCCAGGGTCCGGTGGCTCACTGGAGCTTTTAAAAGCAGCGGAACAAAGAGGACCACTGCTGATGCTGAAGTCTCGTGATCCGGGGGGGGGGTCGATAAGAGTGAAACAAGCAGAAAGAGCGCAAAAGAGACACTGATGCTGAACTGAGAGTGAGGGCGAAACTGGAAGAGGGAGGGGGGGAAAAAAAGGACTGAGGAGAAGACATTCCACAGCTGATTATGGAGAATGTGACCCAGTCCAGCGAGCAGGCAGTCAGCTGACAACCTGAAACCTCGTGTGAGAACACTGCATCACTGTCTCTGCTGCTGCTGCACTGCTGGAAAGTGCGTAGTAAACAGCCACAACCAGCCTGACAAAACCCCTGCTCTGCTCTATTATTAAAAACTGGGAACATTAACATTAAAGGCTTAACATTACAGCCTCTGCTGCTGCGGCTGCACTCCTAAAATACCCAGCGACGAACAATACACGAGCAGCAAAGCCTGACACCTCTCTACACTGCTCTGATGGATTATTATAATAAGGAGCTCCACAGACACAAGTCCAACACAAGCTCTGCAAAGGAACAACCTGCAGTCGTGTAGTCCCGTTGGCCTGAAAGGGTCAGTGGACACAGTGCAGGCACATCCAGCTCAGACAGCACACTGAAATGTACATAAACACACACGGTGCGGTTTCCAGACGGTCATTAGCTTGAATATAAGGACTGTTTGTCGTTGGTGTGTCAGCTGGTCATCGAGTATAAATAGGAGTGAAAATACCCGCATGGCATGGGAAAGTGTTATTGCAGACTGAGTGCTGCTTTGGTGTTAACAGCGCCATTAATTCTCAAGGTTGGTTGACCATGATACACACGATCCATGTACTCAAAGCTTATCACAACTTTACAACACAGTGTAGCTGTTCAGAGGGAGATAAAGCAAAGCGGAGGAGTCGGCTATTTTTACAAACTGAAGCAAAAAAAATGACACTGACCTTTCTGAGCTGTCCGATTACAGACTTAATGGCCCCTTAAAATCCGCCACAAACAGCAATGTTTTATCATTTGGAAGTAAATTCCCTTTTGGCAACCACAGCGCAGTGGTAATTTAGTTTATAGAAAAGCCGTTTGTTAGAATCTTAAAAGCCTTGAGGTTTTTCACGACAAAAAGCATCATCAGGGAAAGTTTGTGGGAGGCTCGACAGAAATGACTTCCACTCCTGATGGCGAGCATTTAAGACACACTTTTACCTGGTTTAGTGTTAATTTGACAGACTGGATAAAAGGTAAGAATTGACCCTTTTGTTACAGCAAGATTTATGAAAGGGAGTTTATTTGTTGAAAGGTTTAAGGCTAAGCAGGTTGAAACGGATCTTGAGGACAAAACACTGTCAGAAAAAGAATCAAATCCATTCTTCTCCGTCTTCCTCTTATGACAGAGTTCATTGCTCTTGAGAGACAAGTAACAAAAGATGTCAGACAGTCTGTGAGATAACTGCCACGCTGTTGATTTAGGAAGAGATCTTAGAGAAACTAAACTGCTTTGTGCAATGAGGTTGTCTGGTTGCATGTTCCCTAACTAAACACTGCACACAGGCAGCCTCCCACCATTAGGCAATCTAAATAGGAGTGTTTAATACAACCCCATAACTCCGTCATATTACAGAACGGCAATGCCTGTATGTCTTTCATGTTGTCACAACAGTCAGCTTGTTTGCTGTCATGAGCAGTTTTATCAGTGCAGCTGTGGAGCACACCTTTATCTGTACCTTTTACTAGGCTTATCTAGTCAGTGTTCCTTTCCATATCAGGCCACTTAAACCGGGCCAATCCTAAGACGCATAAACATTCATCACATGGGTGTCATCACAAAGTAAAGCCTATGCATTACAATGTACAGCTTATGCATTGTCCATTTAGGCACGGAGGGTAACCTGAAACCATCTGGCAGCTTAGTCATCGGGTGAAAGGCGGTCCCTCAGACCTAACTTGGCACGCTTTGCTTCCATCCTTACGCCATCATTGTGCGAGTAAGGATTGTTTCGCTCAAGGACACACATATAAACACAATAAATAATGCACGGCTCGAAATCTGTGACCTTCCACTTACAGCAAGGTCACTCCCACCGCTGACCCCGCCCTGCTATTTTTGGGACTGTTGGTGCTCACACTGCTCACACGTTAAGAGGGGCACGATTCCAGTGCAGATCTGCAGCTGCACTTGTGTTAAGAAAACAAGATGCACACAAGACGCAAACAAAAGCCCCCCTCCGAAGACAGGCATGACACTAGCCTACAATTTACTCCATTGCATCCCACTCTGAATAGACCCCACCGAGCCATAGCCTGCCGCGCTCCATGGTTACAGCCCCTCCCCCAGACCTTCATCAATTTAGCCTCCTGACACAAATCCAATCTATTATGCATCACATCCTCCCTCTTTCCCTATTCTGTCTCTTGCTCCCTCCTGGCTGCCCACCTCTTGCTCCCTCAAGACCAAAAATATTCGCATCCCATAGCAGCCACTGTGACTAATAGATATTTTAGAATATCCTGAACATATGTACGGGCATTTTCAGCAGATTAATGAACCATCTGCAGTACAGCAGGGGGATCCTTCATCAAAGCGCTCCAATGATCTGTTATTATGCTTTGCACTTCTTTTTTTACTCATTTCCTTTGATTGTATACTTATTCAGATTTGTCTTGAAATGAAAAATAGACACTCAACTTGTGGCTCAGCGCCCATTCATTCATTCAAAAGTTAAAAAAAAAAAGAGAGTTAGAGTGGAAATGAGGATATTATCAACCACTAACATCACATAGTGCTGTTCCTGTTGCTCTATGCTCAGGACAGTCAGGTGAGCGATTGCACTCCACCCAACTGGCTCAGCAGACACAGCAGCCTTTGTCTAAAGGCCCCATGCGCCTAACCACAACTGATATTTCAACTAAAGGAAAGTAAACACTTCATCAACATGGTTGATTGCCTCTCCAAGCCCGGATCTGTGAGAATTTCTCACCGCTGTTTAACTTCTGAGAAGACGAATGACATTTTGACTCTGATCAATATGAGATGACTGACCGACCAGGAAGTGACTTTTTCCTGTTTGTTTTTTTTTATTATTATTGGTCACAGTGTGGGAAGACCTCGGTCTGAAAGCTCATTGGAAATCGGTTGCTAGGCTACCGCTCAATATTAGCCTTGCGGGATTGACTGCTGGCCCGCCTCCACTTCAGAAGGGAAAAGAAAATGAAATGGTAACAGTCTATAGAGGAACACACACACACACACACACACACACACACACACACACACACACACACTCATAAGAGGGCTGATCGCTTCTATCAACTTAGTCACTCTCTACTCACTTAACGCCACGTTTCTCTCAGAATGAATTTCCTCTAACTTGGAGCAACAAATAGTAAACTATGCTTAATCCCCGGTCTGATAATAGAGGACATGTGAGTGCATAAACCAGCTGACTCATGCAATTACTGAATCATGTGTCCCACTTTGCGATCAGCCCAGGTGAAGGGAGTGCCTCATTCGCCTCATTCGCCTCATTCACCATGGTGAACAGAACAGGAAAAAAAAAAAACCCAGAGCAGTTCAGTGGTTTGACTGACAGCCAAGTGACAGGTGGCTGGCCTCTGTCATACGACCACAGAGAAAAGAGAACGTGGCCTACAAAAGAGGAGAAACAGTCGAGAGGAGCTGAAATTGCTGACTGCTGAATCATAAGCAGAGCAGAAAAAGGATCTGGTGTGTTCAAGTGTCAAAACGCTCAGAAACGAAGGACACCAACACAGTAAAACAAGCAGAGAAACCCAAAAGGGATTCAAGAGGCGCTCTCTTCTTCGGGCTGTGTGCCTCTGATCTAAGACATGAGAGACATGCGCGAGGGATGTACGCGGCCGGCTAATGTGAGGCCATGCAGAGAAAACGCTTTTGATGTGATAAACGCAGTCTAGTTGATTCATGTTCAGCGGGGTCAAAAGGCTGGGTTGTGCCATCGTTCTGTTGCAATAGACAGTCAATTATGAATGTGGCACAACCCTCAAACCAACAGACACACACCACTTAGTCCCAAAAGGCAGATAACATGAAAGTGGGGGCTTCACTGACACTAAGCTTTTAAGATTCAACACTACAATGGTTATGTATATAGGAAATTTAGAAAACGATGCAAGGCCAAAGATATTCACACAATTATGCACAAAACCTCCATCATATTTTCTGTTAATAAAACCATTTTAATTTGTAATTTGTTCCCATGAATGAAAACTGAAGATACACTTTATAATTCCGCTGATTAGCCGGCTTTTATCAGCATTCGGTTGACATAAATCCTTAAAAATTGCCATAATCTTATTGTTTTAGTGTTACAGGATTAACGACTGAACTATCTGCTGAGCTGATTTAAAGTCAGACGTTTGGTGGTCTTAGCAGGGAATCACCAACCGAGAAAGTCTGAATTGTGGCAACATAAGTAGTGAGAGCTGACAAGCCTGACAGTGGGAACACTGACATAAAATATACAGTAACTAGAGAGCGGCAGACCTCTCAGACAGTAAGAGTGACATCAACATGGCAATAAAGAGAGAAGAAATCGTTGTCGGTAATCAAACTATCCAAAACCACAAATTTTACATTGACGCTTATCATTTGGTTGAGCCATAAAAGAGTATGTGAGATGGACTTGGTGAAAGGACACATTTTCTCTATCGATCTTCTGGTTATAAAAGGACACGCTAAGCTGGAACTCTTAGTGCACATTCCCATCAGAACAAGTGCCGTGTGCACCATAAATGAAGCCATATGACGTTGTTACATAATGTTTCTGTCCTTTTTTAAACCTTCTGAAAGCCTTTTTGCCTTCTGATTGTCTCTGTTCGTGTGTCTAAAGTGTATGAATTTGTTCAAATGGTATCATTTCACATCGAGCCTCTCTCTTTTCTTGCATGAAAGGTACTTTCTGCATTTTATTGAGACGGTCATGTCTTTGTTTTAAGCTCTCATACTGTTTATCAGCAGAGTGGGACTTTACATAAGTGAAGACATGACACACATTCACACTTAAAACTTGGCTTTTGAGAGCATTGTTGTAGTTATTTGGTGATTAATAATGCGGTAGTGACTAAGGACGGCAGCAGAGTTGACATGACCTTATTAACCATCTAAGATATTATGAAATGTTTGTCCCTTTGTCTGAATCTGTGCATCACTATTAACAATGGTGTGAATGTGTAACAAAACAATGCTACGAGAAAAACAACAAGCTATTAGTCTTTTAAAAAAAAAAAACAGAAGTCTGATGACTAAGAAGTCTAATTATGCAAGGGGAAAACAAGGAATACAAGGCACGCAAGTTGAAGCTTCTTGAATATCAAGTTATGTCATCAGTCCTGGGAGAGTTTCATCGCAACTTGGAGATGTTTTTTTTTTCTAGGTAACCTATTAAACCATCTCATTCGGTGTCTAAGATACAGTACGTACACTGTTTGGTAACTACCTGCTCAGCTTTGTTTAAACACACAGCAGCAGTGAGCTTGTTCCAGCTGCTACAACCCTGACGCCTTCAGTGACACTTGTAGGCAAATAGCCAGCTCACCTGATCAAGGTGTTAAAGTTTAGCTGGACTAAGTAAATTAAGTAGAGCCGTTGACTGTTTGGACTATGACCTCAGTGCTGTTATCCAAGGACAAATTTATGCTATGCAGACAGTCAGCTAATACATAGCCCACTGGAGTCACATGTGATGATCACATGCAGGATGCACTGTGATCAAAACTCATCACATGCACAAACTGCTATTAATAAAGTGTTTTTTAGACCTCTACATATCATCGAGGTTACAGGATTTATCATCTGTGAGTGTTGATCGGAAACATCATGGAAAAGATAACAAAAAGGATCACTTAACTGTAAAAGATTTCAACATTATGCTCCTGTACAGACAGTCAAACAGCGCAGGAGTACACAACGTGCAGTAATAAGTTGGGCCATGCAAATTTTTATCTCAGCTTTATAACTGAACACACATAAGACGACAGCGAGGTTTTACATTTATGTAAAGAATTACCGTAGAGGTGCACAAAACAAGGTTCTGCTCGGCTGACGTGATAACCAATAATTACCTGCATCTCCTGGCCGATAATTCACTGCATTATCAGACAAATAATTCAATAAATCGCAGTCATATGTATGTTGTGCATCCCCAGTTACCCCGCACACATCAGCGGTCGTAGTCAGACGTGATTTGTAGTGTCTGACTCCATCTGTTTCAATGAAATTGAAACTAATTTCTGAGCTGGTCACGACTGTGTGTGTTTGTGTGTGTGTGTGTGTGGGAGCAGGAGATTCCTCAGTGTTTAAACAAAACTACGTCAGCGAGTTTGAAAAAAAAAAAAATCAAATAAAATGGAAAAATCAGAGCAGCAGTGAGTACTCCTTTCTCTTTTAAGCGGCATGGTGCTGTGTAGAAAAATTTTAAAAAAGGTGGTTATTGAGTTCAAGAAAATCTCTCTAATTCTTTCATTTCCTTTCATTCACATTCGGCATTGTGACTGAAGTCCGTGTGGCAATGACGCATGATACATTTAAAAAAAAAACAAACAAGAAGAGGTCTCAATATGACAACAATGGATAGTACGCATTTGGACACACTTAAGAAAACACAAGAGTGTGGGGCCACCAGAAAAGCAGGTTCTTCTTCACCGCAGTGGCCTACTTCCTGTATGCAGAACCTTTATGATCAGGAGTTTCCTGTTTAACTGGCCAGCTTCCTTATTTAAAGGCCCTTATTTACAATCCAGTATATCATGTGTAATGGTGTAAAAAAAAAAATGAAAGAGGTGCTGAGAGATATTCACGGTAACAGCCAGTAGCTAAGAAACAGTAACACTTGGATACCAGTGGCTCTTCAAGGGTTATCCATCAGCACTTTTAAATCTCTGCTGTGCCAACACCCTCATTTACCACAGAGAGAACATACGCCCACATCAGCGATGACACAAGAGGCGCACTCCACACCAGAAGCCCAGTTTTTCTCTTTCACACTGCTTTGGCTTTTTTCTTTTTAGCCTTTTTTTTTTAAAAAAAAGTTTTTTCCCAAAACAAAGTTTCATATCTTCTCTTTCGGTCAGTTGTTTGTCTTTAAGCAGGAAGTATACAAAATCAAGTGGATGAACTTTTATTTCCTCCCTCATCCACATAAACAAAAAGGCCAAATATGATGGAGATATTACACACACACATACGCAAACACACACTCTCCTGTACTCTGTAAGTATGGTGAGTATCTGTTTGTCTTTTGGTTTAAGAGAGATGGATCATCTGTCCTCAGTGTAAGTGTTGAGGGCTACAACAACTAGCTAATTTCATGAACGGTTGATATATCAGCTTTGTACTCAATCAGCAATCCAAAAGTGGAAAATGTTTATTTTACTCGT
>JAQNCA010000027.1:20910616-20924396 GCA_029783725.1 Acanthurus tractus | reverse complement strand
AGTCAAAGGGAAAGTAAATGATTGATGTTTTTGTGCCTCTCCGTCTTTGTAGCACTTCGGTCCCGTGGGTTTGTATGTTGTTACTCCAGAGTTCAAACCACATCGAACACTTATGGCGAGTGGGACAGATACAGAAAACAAGAGGGGTCCTTGTAACTTTTCATGTGATCATTCTTGGCAAATCCACGTTCACCTCCTCGAGACATTTTTGATTTCAGCTGGGAAGCTCTTGAAAGGGCCGGAGCTACGACGCACACATTTTGCTGAGGAGCACGAGAGTGCCGCCAACGTCACTGTGCTTTTTAGTCATAACCTCATATTCGGTGGTGTCAGGTGGGTTTGATCCAACGAAAAAAAAAAAACTACAAAAAAACAAGTGCGTGTCCTCTCTTTGCTCCTAAATACCAAATGTGTCCTGAAAAGGGTTTGAGTTTGTTGGTTTAACCTCACAGGGAAATTGATGATCTTAACACGGACCAAACTCTCGATGCATTCATGGCGTTCTCTCCTGGGATTTGTTAGCGAGTGTGTTTGCATTCTTGTCTAGGATGACAGATAAACCAGCTTTGCTTGCGTGGAAAGCAGAATTAAAGAATGGCTTTGTGCACTGTGGGGAATGCGTAAACCACAGTGTCTGCGAATGTCCTCACCGGACCTCGTTGAGGTCCCTGCTGTTTCAAGATGTAATGGTTTACATACACGGTTTTGCAGCGCGGCCGACCATCATTCACTGTCATATTTAATTTAGTGCGCGTTGCTTTTCTCCAAGTTATTTATGCATGTTTTGATTCGCTCGTTATTTATTTGTTTTTATGGTCCAATGATGATAAACTCCCCACTTTTTTTTCAGATTTCTGACAGACAAAGGTTTATAGCATCACAACAGAGATCAGGATTGGTGACATTTCACCCTGCAGCCCAGGATACTCAGTCTGCTTTGCCTTGAGGTCCTCTAATACAAAATAACAGGAGGCCAGTGACAAGTTAATAAACTAACATGAATAATATTTATTAGGTAGCATGATAATAATAACAGAGTGGCTTGCTAGATTGGCTCAATTCTAAGTTACATGAAGCAAAGCAGAAGTGGATTTTTTTTTAGCAGCAGCTGTCAGGATCATTGATGCTGCAGAATCAGAAAACTCTAAAGTCATAATTTTCTCTCTCCCTGTTGTGCTACCTGGCAATAATCCTTCACTGAAGATATGCAATTAAATATTGCATTGAGGTGGCAAAATAAAAGCAAATTCATCCCTCTGGTTTTCTGTGAAAAAGTGTTTGTTATACTCACTCATCCTTGCACATGTCAGGTGTAAGTGAAATGCTTTTGCAAAATAACAAGTGTCACCACTGCACAGATAATTGTGATGCACGTTAATGTGACAGTGGACATGAACTTGTTTGAAAAAACAAACACAAAATTTCCAGCGTGCACCAATCAAATTCAAATGTCTGCAGACCACAGAAGGTAACAAAACTGTGATCAGACCTGCTGCAGCTGCTGTTCTCGGACCTTCATTCTCAATCATGCACACACATGCATGGAAATACAAAACCTTAAGTGTCACGGGAGGTGGAGGAGTATTATATATAGCTATCAGATTCTTGTAAAAGTATTTGATTAATGTTGTTGAATTGTTTCTCTGAGGGGTTGGGAGATAAAGTCTACGTGATCTGAAACAATTGAGCGGCAATAATCTACATTCTTTATCGGTCCATGAAAGCTTTTGGGCCCCGATGTTCTGCAACGAGTGCACCTCCTCTCCTCGTGCCAGGGCAAACTGTGCTGCATGTGGGACGCACATGGCAAAAAATTCTGATCAGTAGAATATCTTTTCACGTTATAGGGTCGGTAAACTATTTATCATCGTAACAAGTGAGCAAACAGATTTTACAGCGATCATAAATCTGATTCCTTATTTTAAGTAGTGTTGAGGTTAATAAAGATTTTATAAAATACTTGAGTTTATTGTAAAAGCTCGGTTGGATTAAAAGCAAATGTTATGCTAACTGGTGCCACATCTCCATACGAAAGAAGCAGACTGACACTGACTGAAGAGAATTTTCTTTTATGCCTGTTGTTTGTTTGTTTTTTTGAAATGCTTCGTGGTATCGCAGTTAGAAAAAAAAAATGACCTTGCAGAAGCTAATGCAGAAGTATTTGATTCAAATAGCATATAATAGGCTTTTGATTAGTAGCCCAGGCAAATTAGTGGTACAGTTGTTTCAGTTTGGCACTCTCTTTAGTGGTTGCAACTCTGTTAAAGCGTCTCAGTGAAGGAAGAGAGAATTTTGAACTTCAGGTCTGCTGGTCTCACAAAAATTTGCGAATTACCCTCCCGATGTTCAAATCCACTGGTAAAAGATTTCATAATGCTGTTTAAAAACCTTTTCTTTTCTTTTTTTTTGCAGGAAAATAATAAAAAGACGTAGGTTTTCGACAGCTTGCTAAAGTTATGCAACATGACAAGAAATCTCACGTTTTTTTTTTTGGCATATTTAAGAAGTATGCTCCTGTTTTTCTTCTTCACCTCTTCTTCTTCTCTCTCTTTCTTCTGTTCTCCTCCAAGTGCACTGACTCAGGAGGAGACATGATAAATCAAAAAAGGAGGATTCACTGAAAAACTGCGCAATTTAGAGAGACGGCGGTTTTATGTGGAAAATGAGAGGCATGCATTTAGTTGCACGTCCAACAACATTGGCGGTGGCTTTGTTGGGGGCGAATAGTTTCCGTGAAGAAAATTGTGAGCTCAGGTCCTGGGAAGAGAAGTTACATCCGGGAGGATAACCAGCCTGTTCAGAGAAACACCACTAATTTTGTTTTCATTGACATTCCCTTATTTTTTTTTTTTTTCCTGTTTCTCTGCACAGGAATAGCTACCAGCTCACTTTGCAATAAGCCCTAACACTGATCCTGTTGGAAACTCTGCAGAGGCTCCTGGCTCACTGTTCACTTCCGCTCCAACATTTTTTTATATGTATTTTCTTTTTTTCTTTTTTTTAAAAAAACATTTTCAGCGGATAATAAATTAAGCGATCGTTCCCTGCGTGGGTGTGCATGTTCATGGCTGCATTCTTTCGCCGCCTGGCAACTCCTGCCTGCGTGTGAGCATGCAGGTGCACACAGAGCAGCGTTCTGCTGAAGATGAGTCAGTACAAAGTCACTTAGCAGCTTTATAGAGGATGTTTGTAAACTTTAAAGGGCCACCTGTGAGCGGCCATAAAGCGGCCATTGTGCCAACCGTGTGTGAGCTGATTCACATCGTTTTTTTGCCACGCTGTGCAGATTTCTCATGTTCTTCTTCTTCTTCTTTGAGGTGACACTGTTTCACTGCAACCGATGCTCACGTTACAGTGAAAACTCCCCCCTTTCATCTGAATGACGCCTTCTCTGCTTGCACGCAACAGATTTTGACTCTGAAACATCAAATAAGACAATCAGAACTTTGATTCAGAATGATTAAGTGCAAATTAAAAATGCAATTGAAGCAAGGCAATAAGGACTGGCGTAAAATAAAACTGAATAACAAGAAAAAAGAAGTTAATTTAAACACATAGATAGGTCCTACTGTGTTCTCATGCTTATAGTCTGTGCTGAAAGTGATTACTAACAAATGCCATGTTGGCCCATTAGATATATAGCTCTATAAAGCATGATAACATAAGGTCATACTCTGGATCCAAAACAAGTCTGCATTACAGAGTAATTACTTATTCTAGTGGATATTTTTTATGCTATATTTTATTCCTTTTTTTATGCCTTTAATTGGGTGCAAAAGTCTGGCATTCATTTTCTGTTCCCCCATCGCCATGTGTGGTGCCAGAGGTTTTCAAATTAACCTTCCTGGAACGTATTGGTTATTTTGCTAAATATGAGGCCTGCTGTTACTCACTTTAGTACCTCTCATACACTTTATTTGTGTTCTGTGGAAAGTCTGGGCTTTTATGATCGGGGATAAAGATGATTCTTGTAAAAAAAAAAAAAAAAAAAAAAAAAAAAATGCAATGGCAGAAGAAGAAGGAGAGCTAACAGCGAACGTGTAGGGGAGAAATTAAAAGTCGAAAGCAACATGGCCTTTTTCTTTTGTCGCAGCGAACGTGTTGATTAAGTGACGTGAATCGCATTGTTGTGTTTAGGAACATTACTGATAAATGAGCGCAAATACCAAGAAGCTGTGAACAACTGCCCTCTCAACACTCACAATCATTAACACCAATTTTTCACCTCTTGAACGGGAAGCCGGAGCAGCTTCCTGTTCACTTGACTCCACTTCCTCCTGTTGCTGTTACTGTGTTGTTTATCCTGTGTTTCTTCCTCTACGAGTCTATCCATCACAAACACTTCAAACGGCTTGCCCCCTCAGTTTGCGCTCGATAGTCTTTCCCCTTTTTACACTTAAGTTGGTTCCCATGTGTTTGGAAAAAGCAGTTTCAATCCTCACTTGCTCATACTGGGACTCATCAGCATCCCAGAGACTCTTTCTCCAGTCTTCCCAGGATGCACAGCTGCTTTTCTGCGCTCCATTCGCTGGAAAGTCTATTTCTGTGCTGATAATATTAGCTACATCCCCTGTTTACTTAGTGCTGAAAACTGAACCATTGTATGTGGAGCAGTCAGGGTCTCCGGTGGCTCAGAGTCATGATTACAGACAGGATTCCCTCAAAGATGAAGGATCATACTGTCCTACCTGCACAGTGACTCAGTAGGTGAAAAGAAGCTGCAGGGAAGAATGAAATCCATCAGAAATACAAGGTGAAAGTATGACGTCTTTGGAAATTATAAAACATTTTTACTTTGCTGATCTTCTTGCTGACTGCAGCTGATTAAGGCTGAAGGGTAAAGTTGTCTGATTGAATGTTTCTTACTAAATTAAACTCAAAATTGGTTTTTATATGTTTATTTTTTATGACTAACAAGCACAATTTAGTAGGTTTTGAATATAGAGAGCCTGAAATGCAAAAAGTTTCAAGTCAAACCATCAGATTGTTTTAAATTTGCTCCTCATTCATCGACTGCTAACCTCTCAGCATTCTGTGCACCTAAAAATAACCCATTACAGGGTTCCTGCAAGCCTCAACAAGTTAGATTAAAGGCTTTTTAAGACCTTTTTTTAGACTGTTTTAAGAGCTAATTTACGATCATGCTGGCAAAACAAGTACAAAGGATATGAAGAAATTTGCAGTCCTGGAATCACAAGTGCAAATTAAATGCACTTGTAAAGAGAAAAGCACTTTTCTCAAGCCAGATCTCATTAAGCTCGCACTCACCAATATGGGATTAAAATAACATTAATAGACACAGTTTTTTAACTAATTACTTCTAAAAATATGAAAAAGAGACGCCATATTATCCCACACACTCACTCAATGTCCTCCAAAAATGTCCTCCTGGGCTGCACAGTTTGCATTAGTGGTTATTGGTTCCATGTTGGTGTCATTTTGTGGTTTTTGTTAAAGTCTCATCCAAACACTTTTTTTCCTAAAAACATATTTAAAAATGATACTGAGGTTAATACAACTTTTAAACACAAACATTCACTCTATAATCAATCATTTTTTTAAAAATTCAGTTTCATGTTTGAGATGTTTTCACGTTTAAATTTAGATTATTGATTATATTGATTATTTTAACTACAGAAACACTGTGATTCATTATGTGTTAAGTCCTGAATGCTGAAATAAACAGCTCCATCTCATCAAAACATCATCAGTCTTTAGCCTTACAGGAATTTTTAGCTATTTATTGCAGTTTTCCATCCATTCTTAACTAAACAATAACGTCTAAAACGCAAATTACTGTTGTTATTGTGTAATGAATCTGCCCAGATCTTTAGGAATCATCTCCTATTGTCCACAAGTCCACATCCAAAATGTTTGGGACAGTAAAAGATCACAAATAGTCCAAAAATAGATACAAACAGCACGGACGGATGCTAGCATGCTAACTCTCTTCCTCTCCAGTTTTCAGTGATTGATCGTGTTCACGGCAGCGGCATTCAGTCACAGTCAGAAACTCTTTCAGGGAAAATAATCAGAAGTTGTTTGCAGTGGTAATGTGACAACACGGAGCAGCTAATTTGCGCATTCATGGCTTCACAATTGGCGCCTGATATGAAGAAAGTGTGGAAGTGATACAGTTTGGAGCTCACCTTATCTTGGCCAAACATTGCTTCCAAGAAAACCACAATGAGATATTTGTAAAGTGGGAAATATCCTTCCCTGTTGCTGCTTTTGTGACTCAACGTGAGTAAGGTGGAAGTGGTACAAGGCAACAGGGAGCGGCGCTTTCCTCCGGGTTCTGAGTGCAAACGTTCGCTGTGTGTTCTTGTTGAGTCACACATCCTTTTCCAAAGCAAACTGAACCGAGGCCACGTTACATCTCACAGCTGCTGCAAAAATGACATTCAAAGCGCTCACTCCGGCCCACCTTGCGGCTCTGTTTAACCTCCACGTTGGATAAGCCCCTTGATCAATGCTTCCAGACTAGCCGCCTTTTATTAGCCTGGCTGACACCAAACTGGAGATTTTTGCTCCACCACCTCCCGTGCACCGAAGATCAACCACATCCTTTCGATAGCTGAGGAACCGACTGCTTTTCTTGGCATCATGTGATACACAGGGAGATATTTTAATGCCGTCCTGTATGAATTAGGCAGTGTTCAGTGTTCTCTGTGGGGCAGTTCAGATCTACCTGATTCAAGGCTTGCTATTAGCCCTTCTAACAAAGGCCAGATTGTGGGAAAACTGGTAGTTAATGTGACCCGGCTGTGGCTTGCTGACAGACGTTCCCACCAGCGGTGTAGGACAGAGGCTGCTCCATTTTCCTATCCACAGGAAAAATGCTATCAGCTCCCTCAGTGCTGCAGACACTTTACTTGCATTATTTTCCCTTGAGAGATTTAATAGCCTTCTATCTTACTCTTGACATCAGCTGCGAGATTCAATGACTCCATTTTCAGTATGAGTCCATTCACTGCCTCCGTGACAGAATGGCAAGAGCAGACTCAATTCTGCAGACACGGATACAAAAAGCCAGTCATATGTCGAGATACCGCTGAAAGTGTCCGCGACAAATGAGAACAACGTTTTATCATGCAGATTATCTCAAAGGTCTCAGGGTTTTTTTTCTTAGAGACCTGAACACTCTCGGTTAAATGTATTTTTTCACCATTTACTTTATCTCCCCTTACAGATGGTTTATTTTTAGTTCAGTCTTTTTTACTGTAATCTGATTATCCTGTGAGGATGATGCATCATTACAGGAAAAAAGTGACAAACCATGGTGTCATCCCCAAGAACTTAATCATCACTCTGAACCTCTTTGCTCCGACATGTTGGCGCTTGTTTGAGCTGTATATACCTAAACTGGCTCCGTGGGGTCTGGCTTTTATCTCGTACTCGTATTGTCTGAAGTTCTCATGGCTCAGATTTTGCAGAAAAATACTTCAGTGGAAATAAACCACAGGGTGATAAGAAAGCAGATGATACCCTCTCTTCAGTGCCGTGTGGGCTGTTTTGATATCCTGACTAAAAGTGTCAAATACATACTGTTTATTGTGTGTATTTAGTTGTCTGTTGTCATTCTTATATTGACATTCCTGCCCGAGAAGGACAAAACACACTGAAGACACATTAAGTTAAACATATTCATATTCTAAATGATAAAATTAACTTTAAGGTCTTATTGTGCTCTCTGTTGCATTTTATGTTCATATAATTTCAACACAGTGGTTTTTCTCTTTTAAAAAATGAGTCTAATCTCTTATTATCACATGCTCATGTTCCTTTACTGTTATAATTAAAAGTTATTTGAAAGCCTGTTGCATAATTTCCATTAGTTTTTATGTCGCCATATACAGCGCCGCTCATAACACATAACCCCAAACGCCAGATCCTTTCCACCTAAATCACATCACAAAGCCTCTAATTGGCATCCAGCCTTGCACCCTAAAACTTCAGAAACAACAGGAGAAACGTGGTGGAACCAGCCTGTCTCTGTGGTCCTCTGGTAATGGAACAAGCTTGTCTGCATGAGACCGTTTAATTCAAGCTGCTGCGTGATAATTTCTTCTGGGCCTGGTTGGTGGCAGGCCAGCAGGTGAGGACTACACAGCCAGAGCATCCTGCCCCATTATCCAGAGAGGACCTCGACTCTGGTTCCCACAAGATTTTTGTGTTTTTTTGTTTTTTACGATGATTTGGCTCATTTCTCAAAACACATATGTATGGATTTCGTTTGTTTTTGTGCAGAAACAGCTACAGTTTCCTAAATGTATCTGAATCTTAGCGATTTCAAGGTGCTTTGTTGAAATTCTGTCCATGCTTTAGGTTTAAAAGCAGAATTTAAAACAGTTGTTGGCGCTTAATTTTTTATTTCCACAATTAAAAGTTAAACCTGCATTGGATTTATGTAACTAATTTATCAAAATATTTGAAAATCTTCTTGTTTTAGAGGAGTAATTTTTGCAACATTCCTGCAGCAGATGCAGAAAGAGAAGAAAAAAATGCGAACATGTTGTCTGCGGGAGTCAAACTCACCTCCGTGATACAGTCCTTTGCACTGAACAGAGAAGGAAACAAAAAGTCACTGAACCTCATTAACATCATTCAGCACACTGCTACAGTGCTGATGCTCTTTAGTGGAGCCGAGGCACAAGCATCTCTCACAGCGGGACAATGTGCTCAAGGATAATCAGCTCAATAAAAGTACAGCCCGCCTGCCTTTCACACTGCTGTATGCTGGGACTGCACAGCCACACAGTGTCCTGTTGCTTTTTATGTTTTTCTTCTCTTGACAAATAGTTTCAGCCTGGAGGATGAACATTAATCCTCTGTACATGAGGATTTTGTCCAAGGGTTTCTATTTATTGCTGGATTTAGTGAAAGGAAGTGCCACATGAGTTTTACAGTTGTTTTTAAGGGTTGTTTCTTTATGATCTGTCGTTTTTTATGTCTGAAAAATAGTCACACTGGTTAGTCTTAACTTGTGTGTAGTCACTGATTATGTCATGGTATCCATTTTTAAGACAAATAATTTACATTTTTTTCTTTTGAGATAAACTTGTTGTGCATTTGAAGTTATATGTATAGAAAAATATGTGATATATTGAGAAAAAAACAGAGAATTTAGATCAAGAAAATGTGTATGATTGATAAGTTTTAGTAAAAAGCTGCAACTTTGTGGCCTTTATCAGCAGATGTGGTCAGGAGTTGCAGTCTTATAAGTTTATATACTTCAAGAGACAAAATACAAGTTCAATTTAATAACATTTAACAGCATATGTTGTATAAAAAATGTAGTCTTTAGTCTTTTTATGCTTAATTTGTTCATAAAATCAGACTATTTTTCGTATTTGAGTGTGGATGATGAGTTAAGAAGTCCCTGCTGCTCCGTAGTCAGGTGGTTTGATATCAGATACTTCTGTATCTCTTGCCAGACAGTCATATGAAAATAACCATCTCAGTGGCAACTGAATGAATGTCACCCATTTAACAAAGCCAATAGATGCGGCTTGAAGCTCCTGAAATTTTCCACTTACTAAATTTATTGCATTTATATAGCAGTTTCTAGTGTTTCGGCTACTTAAAGCGATTTACAGCACAAGTCAGCATTCAGCGGTCCAAACAGTGACGACAGGCAGCTCCTCTGCAAAGTGCCAACCTGTTCGGCAGGAAATCATACACACACACATTCACACACTGATGGAAGAGCCATCAGGAGCAATTTGGAGTTCGGTGTCTTTGCCAAGGACATACCTCAATATGCACAACAGAGGGATCGAACCACCGACCGTCCTATAAGTAGATGACCAGCTTTATCTCCTGAGCAACAACCACCCAAGTGGACCTTATTATGTTGAGTTTTTTTTCTTATAACCCTTTTAAAAGCAGGATTAATCCCTTTGAGGTTAAAAAATCTCTTTTTCAGGGGAGTCCCGGCCAAGACAGGCAGCAATGTGCTGAAAAGTTTCTGTCAAACTTTTATTCCCGAAGTCAATAATGAAACACAAGAGGAGTTTTTCATGCCAAAGATCTGATAAAGATATTCATGTGTAAAACTTCTACAAAAAAACAATTTACTTCAAGAGTAATTGGAGAGACCTCAGGCCACACAACATCAGAATACTATCTGTGCTCTTTGACAGTTCAGTTTTTACAATATTTACAAATAAAGTTTGTTCTCTAAAAGTTTCTCTCACACTTTTTATTAATTTTGTGTTACTACAGTAACCTGGGATCTTAGGAAGTGTTGAACAGGTCACAATGAACTGCAGTGTTACCACAGTCTGTTCAGGGTAATTACTTTTTATAGACCTCTCTTGCTTAGAAACTGGTGTTGAAAAGTGAAGATTCGGCCCCTGCTGTGGGGGATTTACTTCCTGTGTGTGTGTGTGTGTGTGTGTGTGTGAATGTGCTTGTGCAAGTGTGTGTGTGTGTGTGCAAGTGTGTGCTGTTTGGCCAAAAAACACTCTTCACCCTTCACTCTAATGTCTGTTTCTGCTTGCACAGCTGATTTCAATATACTGTAAGTCTCTGAATAAGAACAGGAAAAAGCACAGTAATTTGTCAACTAATTTTTACAATCAAGCCCATTTTAAGTTATTGAATTAGCTCTGGCCAGACACACTGTCTTGACACAGAGGAGAATCATTTTACTGAATTATTTTTGGAGAAAGGTTTCATTTAGTGGAGAGCAATAACCATCAGCATGCAACGCTGCAGACGATGGGAGGAAGACTGAAAGTGGTGTGCGGAGACAGTGCAGACATGGGAAGCCAGACAGAAACTCCTGGAAGGTACTGACATACAAATGAGCAAGAACGGGTACGAAAGAAAATAAATGTTGTAAAAGAAGAAGAAGAAGAAGAAGAAGAAGAAGAAGAAGAAATCTGGAGCGAGTGCATGAAGCTGCCAAGGCTACAACTTAATGTCTGAAAAATTGTACGGCAATTTATTTTAGTAAACAAAATGTAAGTTTTTTTCTTCTTTTTTTTTTTTTTTGGAAGGATACGTGATCAGTCGGGCAGCTGGAGTTTAAATTTTGGATCTCTGTCGACCTAAATTTTTTCAACCTGTCTGCTTCGTTCACTGTGGTCCTGTGTGTCAGCTCTGCATAAAAATGGATAATATAAATATCTGAGCACAAAGAACTCCTCAGAGTATTTAAAAACAAGCTCGGTTATTTGATTATATAGCAGCAGACGACATTATATAATTACACAACAGAAATGAGAAAGGACTTCTTGCTCGACTGCTGTGTATTTGCACTTCACAGTAGTAATCCAGATGACACCACATAAGAGGTTCCCGGAGCTGCATCAACATTTTGGGCTTTCCTGATTTTTGCAATGAAAAATATTTTAGTTCTCAGAAACTAAGTTTATCCATGAAAATACTGAACAAGTACATTTGGCAAGCATCTATTTATATGTTTTGCATTAGGTCCACATCAAGCCCACAGCATTAAGGAAACTAACAATATTGGCTTCCCCAATTTTGTAAATTACATGGCAGAAAGCACAAGGTCTTAAATCTAAATTTGGTTGTTTTTGGCTTAGGTGAACATGTTTTGGCAGAACAAATTGTAATAGTTTGTTTTATGAATACAGTTTTTCAGGACACGGTGCCTTGGGAGCAGAGACGAGCACTGTAAGCTCGCGCTGTGTGGGCAGCAAAACGCTGACCTCAGGGTGGGACAAAAGGTCTGAATGTGCTTTTACATGAACCAGTCAAACCGGTGCATGAAGCTTCTCAGTCCAGTTACATATTGGCTGTGGTGTTGATCAGATATTTCTGTTAATTCATGGTGACATACTGTCCTCACATAATTTGCACATTAAATTATATTTTAAAGTGATGTTAGTTTCCAAGACAACCAAACCAGATCATTGCTTTTTAGCCGTAGATGATGATGATGATGATGATGATGATGATGATGATGGTCCGGACTGAAATATCTCCACAATTGCTGGATAGATTGGAACAAAATGTGGTACTTACATTCACGTAGCCCTCAGGATGGATGGAAATTACTTTGTTCATGCATCAACTTTTACACTAGTGTCATCATATTATGATAATTATAATTATAATTTGGTCCATACTTTATTTTAAAAGCAAATCCCTGCAAAACTAATGACAGTTCTCTCATTAACACACTTTACTTAGTGGATGAACGTGTAAAAAAACCTGCTCAACATCATCATATTTGTTTGCTGTGGTGCATTTTTAAAAATTTTCATCTGTAAACTACAATACAAACTGTTCAAACAATAGCAAATATTGAAATAAGAAACAGCCGAGACAATAAATGAATAAAACAACTTTACTGAGAATAATCAAAGTTAGAAAAACAAACCTGTAAAATAACATCAGCTTTATGTGATGCTACAAATAAGATATTTGGACGACCTCAGTCTGTCACTGAATGTTTCCAACTCTATATTTTAAAACAGCTAAACAGGAGTTTTCCAAGGACACCAGACTGCAATGTTTCTGACAGACGGTCAGACAGGTCGCACAGCTCGTCCTGCCCCTCTTAATGACTGTAAAGTGACCGAACATAAAAGTATGAGCATTGTTTTCTCAGATTAGAGAGTCTTGATAAACAAAGCAGAGATCTCTGGGATGCTAGCACAGTTTTAGCCTTCTTAAAGTGGCACTGACAGAAATAATGAACATGGAAGATGTCTGAGAAACTACAATTAGTATAATTTTCTGAACAAAAGCTCTTTTATCTTGAGTTACATCGCAATAAATCCTGACTAATTTGTGATATTCTTTATCAGACAGAAGCACAACAAATCTGGTTTTAGTTTTTAGCCCTCCATCCAGTGCCGGTCGATGAGTTGCACCTGACTGCTCCCCCCCCCCCATCAGCCTGACCCCGTCTGTCTCCACCTTGTCCCCCGGTCAGAGCAGCCCACCCTCCGCCTGCCTCGGCTCTGCATGCGAACAAGTCCGGATCTCGCCTGGGAGGAAGTGGAATGTTTTTACTGGGAAGTCTGGGATTAGACGACCATTGCAGGATTTTCATTCCATCTCTCGGTAGCTGCACTCCAAAGGAAGCCCCCCCTCCATTTTTTTTCTTACATAAGTAAGCCATCACCAGCGTGGATTAATGAGCTTTATCCCATGCAGAAAAAGCAAACTAGACTTTGTGTCCAAAAAAAAATTGCAGAACAGAGTGTCCATGACTGGACTGCAGCAGAGTCTGGGAATAAAGATTCTCCTCATTCTGCTGCCCATCGATTAACCGCCATAAAACGACTAAGCAGTGAATTACAGCACTCGTGTTTTCACTGTTAGGAAGCTTTTTTTAATCAGTGAAATCTCATCTGCCAGTATTTGTCCCCTTTAGTTTGTATAAAACATGACATTTCTGCTACAGTCCCGGCTTGTCACTTAACCTCATCATCCTCAGCCTCAACATCCCAGTGCAGATATTATCTCCAGTTCCCAAGGTTACTGGCATTATCTTGGAACACCTACTGTGTAATCTACCCCTGAGCTCATTTGTGGCCCCCTTATCATGCAATGTGTCTCTGTATGCAGCATGGAATACATGTGAGTGTGTGACATGGAGAGATGGACATTTCTTTTCCATGCAGGAGACCCCCAGGGAACTTCCTGTATTTTTGTAACCCGGATGAGAAGCTGTTGATAACATGAGTGTGTGGGCGCCAGCGGGGAAGGTGACATTAGCGACAGCTCAGAGGAAGAGGAAGTCAATCAGCAGGGCGAGAGAGAGAGAGAGAGAGAGAGAGAGAGAGAGAGAGAG
>JAQNCA010000027.1:20898881-20910516 GCA_029783725.1 Acanthurus tractus | reverse complement strand
GCGACAGCTCAGAGGAAGAGGAAGTCAATCAGCAGGGCGAGAGAGAGAGAGAGAGAGAGAGAGAGAGAGAGAGAGAGAGAGGAGGACAATGGCTATGTGGCATGAGAGGAAAGCCAAGTGGGGAAAGTGGGAGTAAACACACACACACGAGGTATCTCTGCAGGTCAGAGCGAGGGAGGTGCTGTGTCCACACGTGCATGCGTGTGTGCTCATTTGGGCATGGCGTGCGTCTGCGTATTTAAGTGCATTTGCATGTATGTGTGTGTCTGTGTGCATGCACGTGTTGGGGTTTGTGTGTGTGTGTGTTAGTGTGTGTGGGATTGCACAATTGTCTGTTTCGCACCTGGCTGGGCCAGAAGTGAGTCAGCAGTGGTGAGAGGTTGAGCTGTATTCCCTGTCACACAGCTCAAAGTTGTGTTAACCTTTAAGACAAAAGGCTGTGACGTGTGTGGGCTCTTGCTAATCCTGTGAGGAAAGCCATCTGAATGTCATGTATTCTTCTGGCTGCCATCAAAAATCTGATTTAAAATGTGTGGTTGAGGTCTCTGAGGAAACCGTTCAGCAAATCTAACTGAATTGTAGGGGCATTTTGATGGCTGCGAGTTCCCCCCTGCAAAGTGTTGCTCTAACAACAGTCAACTTCAGGCTTTTCTAATTTTTTACTCAGACAACAACACGATTGGAGGCATCCACAGGGCACAAGAAATGATTTAGTACAAAGCTTTACTTTCATAATGATTTGCTGTTTTAATCTACTGCTCTTTCTCTTTAATCGATCCAACTGAGCTTAAATTTGTGTTGAGAGCAGAGGAAAGGGAATCACATGAGTCAGACTCAAGGTTCAAAGTTGAGGACTTGAGATTTGAGATTATGACTAGGACTCGAAAGGACTTAACTTTTCCCTTAAATATTCACATTTGTCTCATATATTGATAAGTCATGTTTGGGTGCTCTTTAGTGCAATGCACACGAACCTGCCAAACAAGGTTACAGCAGATCAGCAGAGGCCAGTGCATGAGGCAGCAATGATGGAGGGAGCTATTTACAATCATAACATTTGGATTTCAGGATTATGAGATCAGTTATTGGTGCAGAAAGATGACAGCAGCATGCAAAGTCGGCCAAAGCAGGTCAAACATGACCAACATAACATTCAACGTCATCCATTTTTACAAAAAACCCACAAAGAAAAGGAACATGAATGTGTCTTTTTAAGCACTGGCCGGGCAAAAAGCTAACACCTGCAACAAGCAATGTTAGACTACTTTGTTATTGATTGGATGTAACTAATTCAGGGCTGAATAACCAGTTAAACTATGCAGGCATGTTACAGAATCTGATGACTTAACTATTGACCTGGTTGACCTGAGCGATGACTTCACTTTTTCTTTCTCGACTTAAAGCAGGAACCTGTCGTAACTTGCTTCATTTCCAACAAAGTAACTTGGCACTTGCTTGAAATTTTAAGTGCAGGATTTGAGACTCACTTGTGTGACCTGCACACGTACGATTTTAGGCTACTCCCAGCTCGGGTTAAGAGTATCTGTTGCAGGGCGAGCTGCTAAAAATCTACAAACAACGGGTGAGAGAACAAATTACTCACGCTGAAATAGTTAAAAGTCATTTTGTGCTTTTTATTATCTCACGTAAAGTTGTTTTATCATCTTTCTTCTGTACCTTCATAAGTCACAGCGTAGAATTCAAGCAGGAAAGAACTGAAAATGCTACAAAAAAAAATTCCACACAGTTCTTCACAGATTTTTAATAATAAGTTAAAATAGCTATTGTCCTTGAACTCACCGTCTGGCTAACAGCCGCTTAAATACAAGATGATGAAAGCACGAAGCAGATCACTGTGGTTGCAGTTTGCGGTGGCCACATTTCTTTCTTTCATTTACCTTGTCAAAGCATATTTTACAGCATAAATGAAAGAGAAAACACAAGAGGCTTGAAAGTTGTGTTGCATAAGTGCATTTCTTTGAAAGAGGCCAAATCTTCCCCTCATACACGAGTGAAACGGGGACAGATCTCTAAGCTGGCGGTGCTGGAGGTCGGTACAGTACGAAGGTCCTGCAGGACAGTTTTTGAACCCTGCAAAGATTTTTTTTTTTTTCACAGAAAAAGAACCTAAAATCTAAAATTTTTCGGAACAAAAAGAGACAAGCAGAACAAAAAAACATGATATTCTTAGAAAGGAGAAAACTTTTTATTTAGTCAATTAATTCTACATTTTCTAGCCAAGCCAGCGGCATGGCATGGGATGGATATGTTGGTCAGTCGGTTGAACGCTCTGGTTCAAACTTTCATCATCCTTTATTCTTTATTTGGAGCCCCGTTTATACGGCTGTGTATCCGTCCCACAAAGCGGTTGCTAGTCTTTTTGGGGTCCGTACAAAAACAACAACAACAATTTAAAATCACACAGTATCAGTTCGACTAGAAAACACAATAAAAACCAAATGTAAAGCTACAATGATCCAACCAAAAATATAACAACTATTGAATGGATTAAAATGAAATTTTATCCAGAAGTTTGTGGTCCCCTGACAGTGTATCCTAATGACTTTGGTAATCCTCTGACTCTTAAGATAACATCTGTGGCTTCCAGTGAAATGCCCTGACAGCTGCAGGAATTTGGTTCATAAATTCATGACTCAGGATGACCTGCAATTAACTTTTCATTTGGTGCTATCATCGGGTTGAAAATTTCAATTTGTCCAATACTTTGATTTGTGAGCAAACACCTGCAAAACTACGGACGTTCCCATCAGCCTTGGCTGTACTTGTTGTTTAAGGACAGAGCTACTAGCGTGGCGTTATGCTCGGAGAATGTCACAAGTGACTCATTAAAACTGGCACAGCAGAGTCATTTCAGCCAACACGTGTCGACAATCTCCTCCATTCATAAAGCCAAACAGTGCAACTCGCTGCGAGTGCTGCGAGGAATGAACAAAACTATGCATCAGATCCAGAGCCGGACATGTATGCTGCACAACGCAGCATGACAGTGTCTCTTGAGAACACGGGCCACGATGTTACAAGTTTTTTCCTAGAAGAACAAAGGCTGCAATGTGACGTGTGCTTCCCTCAGTCCGTGGCTGACGTCGTCTGGGCTGGATCATAAACACTGGCGAGAACACAGTAATTCTACACCTGAAAAAGCAGCCTTTCAAGCCACTGTGACAGCTTCTCTCTCTCTCTCTCTCTCTCTTTGTTTTTTTCCTTTTTTCATGTGGGCATGCCGTTTCAGTTGAGTCAGTGGGGAGGAAGTGATAAAGTTGCTGTAAGATGACTACATCAAAAGCATTTAAAACCGCAAAAAAGTGATGCACAAAGGAGAGCTGAGGTCAAATGATTGATTTGAAAGATGGAGCAGGTGAAAGATATGTAAGATAGGCAGGAAAGTGAGAAAGAAAAAAGCCACAACACAGAGAATGTTGGCAACATTTACTGGTACTTTAAGAGGCTTCTATGGAAACTTTACAAACGGGGGAGAAACTATAGGAGGGATGATTCACCAGTCTGGAGGTGATCATGGCATTAGAAGAGTAGTTAGGAACATTATAGGTAAAGAACCCTCTGCCCTTGGGGTGAACTGTCAAATATTTCTTTTAATGCTTTACTCAGACCATTAAGTGGATATCCTGTGGAGGTGGGGATCAAGGTGACTATTAAATATCCCCAAATTGAGAGTGTTTGGTCCTGAGTATGCATTAGCTAACATAAATTCAGAAACAAATAGGAAAAAATCCCAAAGAAATGTTCATAATAAAGCTTAATTATCATCTCTAGGGAGTTTTAAACATTGTTGACAAAAGAAAGGTTATGATTGTTAGGATAAATCTCAAGGAGGGTCCATCCAAATTAATCAGTAAGTGAATTATGAAGGCAAATCTGACCTCTGGGTGTGTTAGATAAAGACACGTAAGTCCAGATGGGTAGAAACTGGTGAAACGCCCAGAGTCACCTACTGCACTCTACAGCCTATTCCCAGCTACGCCCGTCATGTGCATGCCAAAGACAATCAGGCCGGAGCGGCTGCCATCGTGGCTGCCCTCTCCCAGGGTGAGAAAAGGTCCTGGCTTTGCTTGGCCTGAGGTAAGCAGCAGCATCGTAAATTCAATTTGAAATAACAGAATCCAGGATATCCTGTGGTTGACCACCAAAATGAGATATCCGATTGTCTAACCAAAAGGAGAACCCACGCCTGTAATCCTGTCGGCTCTGACAGATGGAATATGGATGTTTGAGTAGATTTCTTCAAAACAAAAGTGACTCCAGATGGCCGTTGCCCTGAGAAAAGAGCACTTATTTAGCTTTCTGAGGTGATTCTGGAGAACGTTTGCTTGACAAGTTAGTTCTCAAATACAGAATAATTTGCAGTTGCTCTTGTGGAAAAAATTAAGCCAAAATATTTCTATATAATGAAAAAAACAGCACCTTTTTCTTTTCTTTTTTTGTGCTGCAGTATGTTTCATTGTTGTCAGTGCAACAGAAATGACTTGTAAGAGGGTGTGTGCATGCATATGTGTGTGTCACGTCCTGCACTTAAATCAGACATAAGGTGAAAGCTGTGGTCATGCAGGCCCAGCCCCTGACAACACAATGAAGACATCCTTAGAGATGGCCTGTGTTTACTGCCTGTCAGGGAGTCCTCTGCAGGCAGTGCAGCCAATAAAGGATGGGGATTATTTGCTTTGGCTGTGGGGGAAGTTTTTAATCAGATCTCTGTGACGCGAACACACTGTCCTCCTCGTCATCCAGCCCTGTCCATCCCTGTGTTGTTTCTGTTCACCTTTCACCTCCTCACCTCGGGGTTTCCTGACATGTTTAACAATCGGGTTGTGAAACACGTCTGAGTCAACGGATTTAAGTGGATAAAAGCATGAATGACTGCCAGTCAAGTGGCTGCTGGGTTATGTGTTTTTTATGTAATTGCTTTGCATCAATCAGAATAAAATGGCCTTAATTTTCTTTTTTAGTATAGTAATATATTTTTAAGTCAGTTCAATAAAAACAAACAGCCAGTATAAACAAAAGTCAACAGTCCATGTATAATGTGGTGACTGAAAAGGTTAAGATGGGAGCCATTTTTTTAAAAACCAAAAGCAGAATTTACTTCCTTAAATCTATTTTTGCATAATTCCATTATTTAGATAGAAACACACCTCCTTTTAATACCTTTTTCAGCTTTTACAAACACCTCTAAGACAATACTTGCTCTTGCAGAGTCTGAAAGTGCCATTGATTTTGCTCTGGACATTATTTGCATTATTTCATAATAAAACAAGTCATCAAGTTTCACAAAAGAGGAATTTAGAAACAGTGGATTTGCGTGACAATGAGTTTTATTAATGACACATAAGACTTGTTCTTGTAGAACAACAGTTTAATTTAAACCTGTTTTAAATATTGATTGAAAAAAATTCAACACAGTACAACATAGAAGGATGAACAAGTGAACAAAATATCATACTAAAGGCCTTATAATGTTATATATCTCTAGATTTATGCAGGATTGCTACTGACTTTGAACTTTTGCATTTGATACAGTATTCATGTTATTTCTATGTCAGACAAGGCATTTTTGTCTCAAAAACTCCTACAATATTAATATTACAGATCCCCATCATTTTTTTAATTCCCAAAACCATCACTTTACTATTTTTTATATTTAGAGACAATTTATTTTACATCAAACCAAGTAACCAAGGATTTTCAGCACCTTTCAACAGCATTCAAAAGTCCCTTTAAAGAAATTTGTGTCATCTGCAAAATTGAAAACTTGAACACATCTCAAACATTTTAAATACCATTAATATAAAGCATAAATAAATTTGTACCAATCACCAATCTCCCTAAATCCCCTCACAGTATCTTTAACTAGCACACGCTGCTGTCTGCTTTCTGAGTAGCTTTCCAGCCAAAAGTAAACAAACGTCGTATCCCGTCGTTCTCCAGTTTCCTCCATAATCATATGTGATCTATAGTGTCAAATGTCTTCTGTAAGACGATATAAATAGAACATTCATCATTTTTACAGGTCTTTGCAATTTATTCTACCATATGCATGACTGGAAAGGTAGTTCATCTCTTTCATTTAAAGCAAAAATAAATATTGAGCTAATATTACTATTTATCAGATTGTTAAACATATCCTCATTTAACTTCATTTTAATTCAGTCTTTCTGGCCAAATTAGCACCAACATCAACAAATCTTCAACTGCATTTTTTAAATTGTCCGCTGTAATATTAGAGCCGTGTTAAAAAAATGGAATATTGTTAATTACTTTCTAAATTCTTTGATATATTTTTTTAAACTGTACTCTGATATTTTACTGTAATATTCCTTTTCTTATACACCTTGTGTTTTTCTGCACTTTCCCCGGTCCTCAGTTGCAAAAACTTCTTGTACGGTAGATTTTTCTTTTTGTATGCCCTTTGTTAACCTTTAGTCATCCATCTCTTTCCTTTATGTTTATCCTCTACTCAGCGCTCACTAAGAGGACGATGTGTATTATATATTTCTAAGAATATAAACAAAAATGCACCGTAGCCCTGATTAGGATCGCCCATATACACCTTGTCCCAGTTACCATTTACAAGTTCCATCTTGGACTAAAACCTTGACAGGCTGCATGTGTAATTATTTTTCTTTCATTGTCTCCCCTGCTAGCCAGCATGTGAAAAGAAGGATGAAGCACATCGCTCAGGGTGTGTGTAGGGGAGGGTTGTCATGTCTAATTGCCACATCGCTCTCCTTATCTGATCTTGCAGGGCTGCTATTGTAATGAAACACCAGAGGAGATGTGGAAAGGTGAAGATTACACATCAGGAGCCATTCATGGCACAATCCATCCCTTCATTGCTCTGGGTTTTCCACAGGAAGCATAGTGGGGCATGTGAGGGCTGGATGTGGGCTGGAGGAGGATGGCAGGAGCGCTGAAGTAACCACTCTGATAAGTGATGCACCTCTGCACTGCATTGTGCATTGTGTTTCGATATGACAACCCCATTGTGAGGACGCGGTGCGGTGCAAAGATGCAACAAAGGCTGATTATTTTCTGAGAGGGAAAGGTCAGCTTCTAATATGTCGATGCCTCGTTGTGTCGTGAGGATATGAGCCCGACTGGGATTTCACCTTTACAAATGACTGTTATTAGCGATGAATACATTATTACATCAGGTCAGCTTGTGACAAGGTTCAATCAGCGGCCTGTGCGCCTTTGGTGCACTCGGGTATTGCCAGCTGTTTCAGCTTTTTAGAGGCGATCAACAATGTTAAATCTTCTTTTGGTGTAAATGATACTGCTGCCCTTTAGTGTCCAGATATGGGTTCAGTAAGTACTGCGTTATTTTTAGTGCTATTTTTGACAACTGAAACTTTTTTTCTTAATTCTTATCAACTGTTTCTCTTTCTCTAAAAGGGATTGAGCAACGACTTCAGCTGTCTAATGTCCAAATGTCCTGTAGATAAGTAGGTCTGGAGCAGACGTCGGATGCATTTTTCGCATTCCACTTCAGATTAAAGACGGAATTAGTGGTCGAGTTTAATGGAGAGTAACAGTCATGGTTTGAATTGTGGTTTGGACTGAATGATGGGTGTCACTCACGTCTATTCAGCTGAGGGCTATTTACGTACACAACAAAGCTGCATGTAAGATAAACAATTGAGGCCTCTCTTATTCTGCCAGGAGGCTCCTTTCAAATGGATTTTAAAATGTTTAGTTGAGCGGTCAGAGGCTGATTTATGTGATGTGGTCGACACTTTGCCGTATGTCTACTGTGTTGACAGGTCATATTAGCTGTGGTCCTTAATTTCTTTGCTTGTCTCGGGCAGGAAGGCGTCTTTTGTTTGGTCCCTCACAGCCTTGAGGAAACTCATGATGCCAGAGCCGCCGGTGCCCCTCTCCTCCAACGCCGCGGGCGCTCTGCTGATCATATCCCCCTCAGAGTCTCGGCTCTGGTCTCGAAGTTGTCGGGCGCGGGCGGCAGGTACTATGACAAAACGGCTGACAATGTTGATGTGGCAGCTTCGAAGGGCCAGCAGTTTTTTGACACAGAGCTGAAAGGCCTGGTTTAACCGCTCGCTGCCCTGCTGCTCGACAAAACTCTTCAGGGAGGGTTCCAGCGAGATGTCCTTGATCAGCTGTCTGTGAGCAGGGGGCATGTAGTTCCTCATGCGGGTTAGAAAGGCACCTACATGAGAGCAGAATTATCACAATGAGTCCTTGTCATTCCTCTCTGGCATAGTTGTAATCAATCAAAACTTAGAGTTCAGCCAGCTTACCGCTGCTTGCTTCATGTTTGACTCCTAGAAGTTCGTCGAAGCAGTGCAGCAGGCTGCTCTGTGCAGCACTGCCCCCTGAATACGCCATCGGCTCCTCCTGGACCCCTTCATAAACCAGTCCGTTTGGCATGATGGGGTTGTCTTTCCACCTGTGCATGTGTACATGTGCACAAATACACACACCTTTCAGAAACATGTTTCATCTTACGAATAAAAAAGCTAATGAAAACAAAGAACTTGGTACCCAGACAAGAAGATCCTCATGATGCCATAGAAGATCGAGGGCTCCACGTGGACTGTAGGAAATTCACATTTATCAAAATGTTTGTTGATGGGGAAATCTGAATATTTTTTGACTTAATCAGATGTTTACCATGTATCAGTTTGAGTGCATCTATCATGTTCTGTAGAGATTGATTTATCTCCTCCAAGGCTCCGGTCACAGCCTCTGTGTCGCCACACCTGACTCCATTAATCACAACGGGAATGTTCTGCAACACAGGTTATGATTGTTATTCTGCAGTTTCCTTTCCTTTTTTCAAATATATTGCATTGATGACTTATTTTTTAATATATCTTTACTCTCAGTGCTGGAACAGCTGCTTTCTCCACCAGCAGAGGAACCACAAAGAAACCTCGGGCGCTTTCTCCACCTGGGAAGTTGATCAGCAGCTCCAAGTTTCTGCATGGAGCACGTAAAACAATAAGCTCCATGTGCATCCAGTATTGTGGTACATTAGGTGTGGGAGACCAGAATTCAAGTAAAAAACAACTTACTCCATGCTGAAGGGTCTGGCACAGGAGACATGAAAACACAAATAGAAAGAAAGAGAGCAGATTTCTATGTGATGTTTGTTGAGAAGACAGTCAAAACCACATTTGGAAAGTAAACAGCCTCACCCCTTCGGATCCCTCTTCCTCCAATTAGCCAGGGCTCCATCTGCATGGGTGAGAATTGGGGGGAGTCCTAAGCGTTGTGACACCTCCCAGAACGGGACGGCCAAGCTACGTGGCAGCACCTTAGACAAGGATTTGCAGATGTAAGGTCATTCATTAAATTGAGGATTGTACAGCAACTGATATCAGGCAAAAGACATAGAAAATACCTTAACTGTGCCGTCCTCTCCTTCCTGCCAGACGTAGCCCATGGTCATCGCACTGAGGGAAAGATGGGCCAGTCGTAACTCTCGGTGGTTCTGCAGAAACTGGCTGCTCAGCTGCGGCATCTAAACAGAGTATCAACACTGAACCGTGGTTCCGTAAACAAAGTGGTGAATTGGCATTGTCAGTTTATTCTCCTAACTCACCTTGTCGATATGGAGGCGGAGCTTGTGAGAGTGTAAAAGCTCCAGGAATTGCAGGACAATATCTGTCCACGGCTGGTAGTAAGGTGGGAGCTTTTCCTTTGGAGGTGAGGATGGAGCACCGCGTGCATCAAAAGACAATGTTTATCACCATTGCAAATAGAAATGAAACACAACATCTGTGCAGCACAGATGTGAGGGCAGCGGCATAACATAATTGTGATTGGCCCCACTGCAAATGTTTTTCTTTGGTCCTCCCTTTCACAAACACACAATTATGTACAAACATGCACAAACACTGAAAACAAACATATTCATATTTGTAATACACAAGGTGGGAGAATGAGATATATCTCTATCACATTTATTTTATGGCATTTTTGGCGTTTTTAAGGCAAGGTGACACTGTAACGAGACAATAATCCCCATCCTCTATGGGCACCGGTTGCATCAATTACACTGTATTCAGAGTGTGAAAGTGCAAAACTGAAACAATCTGATATTTCTTATTTCATTTAAGGCCTGTTAACTAAATTTGCATGGTGTCATTGCGACAAACACACTAATCCTGAATTGATAGAAGGTTTTAACAAATTGTGACTTTGTAAAAACTTGCTGCTGTAAGAAAAAAGTTTGTTACACAAAGAAAAGAGAAACAATACCAAATTCAACTTCCCTCAGTCAGTTGGTCTCATTTGAAACCACAAGTTCAGTTCAGCTCAGTTTTATAACTGCTGAACTATGAGCACCATTTTCATTTAATGTGAATTAAATTTAGCATCAGTTAAATGACTGCCTATATAGGAGTGAGTATTATAATTTTTCACTTAAATTCATGTTTGTCATTTCTTTCCAAGACTGAGGTTTCCTGACAATCATATTTCATTATGACGGCTTGTGGTATGTATAAGGTGAAATTTAAAAACTGTTAAAAGGTAGAGAAGGAAACTTATCCACTTACCAGCGGATCAGACAGGATGAAGCCAAACTCCTCGGAGACATGGTAGGAGTCCAGAGAGAAAGGAGCTTTGGAGTCTGATTCAGCAGCAGCCATGGTGAACATGAGAGAAAATCCACAGACAGCAGCAATCTTCAACTATCTGAAAGGTTCACAGGACCCCAACCCGTCTGGACTCAAGCACAGAGTTTACTATTTGTCAGTTTTTGTCGGTTGCTTTTGTCAACAGTGTTTACAGTTGTTTGCACAACATTTGCCCCCCAGCTTTGCTATTGCACAATTGACTAACATGTAGCAAAGAAGTGTGTGCGCTTCACTT
Organism: Acanthurus tractus; assembly: GCA_029783725.1. Classification (NCBI taxonomy): domain Eukaryota; kingdom Metazoa; phylum Chordata; class Actinopteri; order Acanthuriformes; family Acanthuridae; genus Acanthurus; species Acanthurus tractus. Next base: position 20,899,644 of record JAQNCA010000027.1, on the reverse strand, counting down.
TGTGAATCATTAAGTTGAGGATTTGCGGGGTTATGAAGTCCACACTTCCACAAACATTCAAAATGAGAAAATGTTTTACTGCATATTATGTAAACTGTGCATCTGACCAGGTCATGTTGATTCAAACTGCTGTGCAAACTCATCCTTTTATTTCTTAATAAACAATTCATTATGTACATTGCACAACCATTATGGTCGATATGTTGTGCGTTTAAAACACTGCATTCTTACATCACTGCTCTTCAGTTTATCAGGCAGGTATGAATGTTACACTGCTGCATTTAAAAATAAATTCAGTGGTTTAGAGAACTTAATCAATTTTATATTTCTTTTGTTATTCTTACAGCAGCAAACTGCTTCACATGAACATGACTGCAAACAACATAAGGCAAAGTGGTTAAAAGACCAAGTTATTTACAAAAAATATATATTTCAAGAGCATAAGTGAAACAAAAAATTCCAAAGGTTATCTCCACCTCTTAAGTTGTTCTGTGCCCTCCTATCTGTCCACAAATTGATACAAAAATCAAAATTTCCATACATTTTTGTGTGTTATTTACTTAAACACACTTCTACATATGTTATCATATAATTAGCATATGCACATGCCGTAGTACAATCTGTTGATTTAGTTTCCCTCAAGGGTCTATTTTATATTTTTGGAAATTCTTTCACCTTTTGCTCTTTTTAACCTCCTGAGACCTGAGCTTTTGTTTGGTGTGCATTTTTTATTTCTCCTAGCTATTTGGGATAAGTAGGACCT
>JAQNCA010000027.1:20884505-20898781 GCA_029783725.1 Acanthurus tractus | reverse complement strand
AACACAGAAATGCAATGAGATCAAATCTGTAAAAATCAGCTTTAAGGATGCTTGTGTGACTCATTTTAACAATTTGAAAATCCCTTCAGTGCAGCTTTTGACCCTGATGTTTTCTAAAAGTTGGAAGTCTAAAGGTCAACTGTAATAGGTCCTCTTGGTTCTAAAGTGAAGTTAAGATTACAAACACTGGACTTCATTGTTAGACTGTCTAATGTGAATGACGTCGCTGAGAGCAGCACAGATTGACAGAGGTAAAAGATAAACCAGCTCTTGAGAACTTGGTTTATTATGGATTTACAGCAAAGCTTTGACTGAACTACTTTGAGACTTTGAGGACAGAAACACTGAGTCTGAACCTGCATTTTACAGTGAAAACCTCCCAGCATTTGTACACCATGGCTGTCAGAACCATAGCACCTTTTGGGTGGTAAGTGGCCTCTTTAATTTATCACAAAACAAACATTATATGTCATTTAGTAGCTTGAGTTATCCTTCAGTTATCACGTCTGTAATCGCACTACCTAAAAATGCAAAACAATAACTTAATAGTCTGCAAATAATAGCTATTGTTGCATATGTCAACACTGTTAAAGGACATTTTACCTAATCATTAACCTCGTACCAATAATTGTCTTGGCTCATGGCTAATGTGTGATGATTGTGATTGTAACTCACACCAAATACATTTCATTGCAAGGTAAGTTTATTAATACAGCAACATTCAGAAACAAGGCAAGGCAAAGTGCTTTACGGGGGCATAACAATTATTCAAATTAAGCATTAAAAATCACTAAAATTGCATTTAAGAGACAAAAAACAAATGAATAATAAAGATTTCAAAGAGAAAATGCAGATTAGACAATAAAAAGGGACAAATAGATCATTGATGATTACAAGAAAATCAGTCACCAGTTCAATTATTGTAAGGTGACATTCACTGAGTTTCTTTTAGGTTCACTAAACACACTCTGAGAACATGTTTATTATCACAAAAGCTGTGATTCATAACGACTGACTCAGTCTGAATGACCTTGTTGTTGTTAAATATGGAGTAAAAGCACCATTAATAGCCAGAACAGTGATATGAGATCTTGTTCATGTGCAAGAAATAACATTTATGGATAAAAAAAAAGGCCATAACTCTTGTCTGATACTGTAATTGCATGCAGAAAATGATTCAGTTATGGATGTTTGGATTACAGTCTTTAAAATCTGTGTCTGCAATGTTTGTCTCTGTTAAATATTTCAGGGGTTCTGCATCTTTATATAAGTGCTCCTCCGAGTTACTTGAATAAAAGAGCATCAAAGCCAAAAAAAGGACATTGGTCAGATTTGTGTTATGTATGATCATCATTCTTTCATTTATCAGACATTAATTTCACATTTATTTATCTGATACCGTTCTCTAAACAATAGTGACACATCAGATAATCGGATGCAGAGTCTGCATGGTTTAAATAAAGCAATGGAGTTAATTTAGTACCAGGGAACAGCAGATTATTTATAAAAAGCTTCACAGCTATGATGACTCATGCATTTTTCCTTTTTTTTTTACTGCATTCTTGGATGATGATAGATGGTTTCCAGCCCTCTGATTCCTTTTTTTAATTGATTTCATGTCAAGCGTCTGCCATTTATGCAAACAATGTGTATTCTTCAGGCTGCATACAGTATGTAAACAAGAACATGCACAAGTGAACCGCTGCTGAATGTGTCCCAAGTGAAGATGAGCTGTGGTGGATCCGCCCTGAACGCTTCATTCATGCTCAAGTTTGTTGTGCAACAACACTTTGCACGCTTTGTTTAACAGAGTCTGAATGCATTCAATGTATTTTCATTACACTCACAACATAAACTATCCTTTTAAATGTGCAAATGTACAAATCCAGATTGTTTCCAGGGAGGGGTAAATAAAAACATGTGCAGGGCTGGAGGCCTGTCAGTCTATCTGGGCTGCTTAGGAGCTGTGGAATGAGATTTGTGCGACATTAAAGTGGATCAGTGTTTTGTAATGAATGGGTTTTTTTTTTTCCTTCGGTGCGCCTGCCTATTATTAGCTACGGAGGCCTTACAGTAAGTGGAGGTGGTTCCATGACGGTCAGAGCTGCAGCTCTGCAACGCACCGACAGGCTTCAGATCAGCGCTCGTATTTTTGGCATTGCAATCGGACTTATCGCACTGATCCAGAGGACCTTTCGTGAACCATCTGAGGTCGGCCGGTCTATTTTCAAGCCTCGATCACCTCGCCTTGAAGATGAAGTTAAACACGAGCTGCCGTCAGGTGCAAGCCGCATCCGATGGAGCCCTGCTTTTCGTCTCGTTCATCGACCAGCCCCATGCAGCAGCACTTCCTTATGTTGCGGTAAGAAGGGAAATGACATATTTCCTGCCCGAGAACCGTGGTTTTTTATTTCCTAATCGCTGCTTCTTTTTTTTTTTTTGCGTTGAACAAGAAGGCAGAAAAACAGGCTCAAGAGTCAGTGACGGAGTGTTACATAACGTGTAATGCAGCAGAGCCTCATGACTAGTGTCTCGGTGGTGGTGGAGGGACTGTTCGGTCCTTCTGGTAGGAAATGCACAATTTTATCATCTTTGTTGTGGATGATAACTAAGGCTGCGAGCTTATTTAACGGTGTTTTTATTTAGAAGGATCATCCAAAGGCGCCGCACGGGTTGTTTAGAATATTTGGATATAAGAAAAAAAACGATTTATTATGTATTATGTAGTATATTTTTAATGCATATGAATGAGCAGTGTTAGAGGCGGTGTACCGGTGTCATACAGGCCCAGCCTAAGGTCATACTAACAGATGTTTTCGTGCAATGTGCCTTAATGGAAGTGAGACCGAGCCTATGGGGATGCAGATAGAACCGTAAATGAAAGGCTGATTTTTATGAATGACGGCAAACGACAAGTGACCGTTTGGGGGAAAAAAAAAAATCATAGTAGCCCGTCATAGTAATCTCAAGTGCATTGTGAAAAACCTGCACATCCAAACATCAAACTCTTGAGATGAATGCTGTTCTCTGGTTGCAGCACGTCATGCATCCAGAATCAGAAAAAACTGTGGTTGTGATTGTAAGTGTAGGTCAAAGCAGAGGCGGTGCTGAAGGAGGAGAAGGAGCAGGAGGTGTTTTGTGTCCAGGCAAACACAGACACACCAGGGGCATCTGACCTCATTCAGAAGAAGTTAAAGCATTTGCTGAGAATCAAAATGAATGTCTCTTTTGACAAAAGGTTGCAGCTCCCAGTGCTGTAACTCTTTCCAGTGAGAATACTGGGAGGAAACTCAGGTGGAGGTCCGCTGTTTGAACATGTGGACTGTCCATGACATGACAGAGTTTTGGGTCCTGTGTGTGCTGCGCTGGCACAAGGGAGAGCTGGGAACAGAGCTAGCATAACAGTAGCAGACCACAGCAGTTATTTCTGGCATTTTTATAAGCTGCCGATCCTTTTTTGTTGGATGAGAAAAAACATATCAGTGTAAAAGATGGATGATTGTCTGATATAGGCTGTGACACACAGACACACGGGCTACAGTTCCCTTGGAAACCAGTCAGACTACCTAATTCATCAGCCACCATTTTCAAGATGTAGAAAAAAAGTCTACTTTATCTAATCCCTCCATCTAATTTATAAGATTTAATTTAAGGATGTCAGGTTTCTAGTACTTGTGATGAATAAAGCTCAGCTTCAAGGTGTAATGTTATTTGGGTTGTAATATAGAAGCCATACATAGGAAAAGATATTATAAGGCTTGTAGCCGGTTGCATGGATTTAATGAAATATCCAGGAATGATTGCATCATCAGCCTCACAAACAGCATTCAAACCAAATAGGTTAAATAAACATTCTTAAATAATTTAGCAGTAATGGGCGTGCTGCAAACACTATGAACCCCCTCATCTAAAAATAGACCCCTTGTTTGTTTGTCCCTTTAAATTTTCTTTGCTATATCGGGAACAAGGACAGGGAACTTGTGAATGGGCACAGAGAAGTCACGAGACTATCCATTGATAGCTCTGCAGGCAGAACGAGCGGTGCAGATGAGGAATAGTCACAGTGTCTAATATCCATATTGATACCATCATGCTCCTGCTCCTGCACCGTCCGGGACATTAGTTTAGGATTTCAGCCGCTGATGCAGCTTCCTGTGCTCCTCTGTGTTCGGACAGGTCCCAGTTGACGGATTCTGATATGGACTATGAGAGGCCAAACGTTGAAACTATCAAGTGTGTGGTGGTGGGAGACAATGCTGTTGGAAAGACCCGCCTCATCTGCGCCCGGGCCTGCAATGCCACACTGACTCAGTACCAATTACTCGCCACACATGTGCCCACAGTCTGGGCAATTGACCAGTACAGAGTTTGCCAGGAGGTGAGTAAGCAAGCTCATAATGTTTCAAGATTATCTTTGTACTTTTTACGATGTGAAAATGTTTTTATAGGACTTTAATCTCGGACCAATTCAACTAAATTAAATCTGAACATGACGCATTCATTCACTCATGATTTCCCAAAACTGATGCTTGAATATTCCCGAATGTGTCATCCAATATTAGGTATTAGAGCGCTCCAGAGATGTGGTGGATGATGTCAGTGTGTCCCTTCGCCTCTGGGATACTTTTGGAGACCATCATAAGGACCGGCGTTTTGCATACGGCAGGTGAGACATTGCAAAATTCGATGTTAGTCTTAAAGTAGTTGTTTTGTTGCTGCCTGAGTTGAGAGGATTTGTCCTGCATCTTCCCCTTCAGGTCTGATGTGGTGGTACTGTGCTTCTCGATCGCCAACCCAAACTCTCTGTACCATGTGAAGACCATGTGGTATCCTGAGATCAAGCACTTCTGCCCCCGTGCTCCTGTCATTCTGGTGGGCTGTCAACTGGACCTGCGCTACGCAGACCTGGAGGCGGTGAACAGGGCACGGAGGCCCCTAGCTAGGTAGTGAATCTTAAGTGGCAGACAGAATTTTTATGTGGATGTCAGAGATTGTTTGAGGTTTGTTTTGATTTACTCTTCTCTAGTGTCAGAATTGCCTTTAATATACTCTATTGTTTTCCAGACCTATTAAATCCAATGAGATTCTTCCTCCTGAGAGAGGCCGGGAGGTGGCCAAAGAGTTGGGCGTGCCATATTATGAAACCAGTGTTGTTGCTCAGTTTGGAGTCAAGGACGTCTTTGACAATGCTATCCGAGCCGCGCTCATCTCGCGCCGCCACCTGCAGTTTTGGAAATCCCACCTCAGAAATGTACAGCGGCCTCTCCTTCAGGCGCCCTTCCTGCCACCAAAACCTCCACCACCTATAATCACTGTGCCTCCTCCCCCAACCACAACCGAGGAGCATCCAGTCGGTCTTTTGGAGGACCCACACTGTGCTGACGTCATCCTGGTCTTGCAGGAGCGACAGAAAATCTTTGCACACAAGATATACTTGGCGACGTCCTCCTCAAAGTTCTATGACCTCTTTATTATGGACACACAAACTGAGGAGACGGAGAGGCCGACTCGTGGTCCTCTCTCTGGCCGAGAGCTGCTGATGCGTGCTGCTAGCTTCGATGTTTGCGAAAGCAGCGATGACGGAGACAGGGCCAACCTGAGGGCTTGTACCAGTGATGGGACCTTGAAAGACTCCGAGGGGGCCCGACGGGGCAGAATGCTCTCCTCGTGGAGCAGAGCTTTCGTCAGCATCCAGGAGGAGCTGGTGGATGACCCTGTTACGTACAGCCCCAGGCCCATGACTGTCGTGCACATGGACCAGTCCATGCAGCTCGGGCCTTTCCGAGCAGTACTTCGCTACCTGTACACAGGTCAGCTGGACGAGAACGAGAAAGAGCTAATGCACATTGCACACATCGCTGAGCTGCTTGAGGTCTTTGACCTGCGCATGATGGTGGCAAACATACTCAACAATGAAGCCTTCATGAACCAAGAAATCACCAAAGCCTTCCATGTTCGGCGCACAAACAGAGTCAAAGAGTGCTTGGCCAAAGGCACCTTTTCTGGTGAGCGGAAGTCATCGCTCATGGTTTTTTCTTGATGTATAGCTGGTACAGGTGTAGGTGAGGTATTATTAGTGTCTCATCTCTGTATTGCAGATGTAGTTTTCAAGCTGGATGATGGGACCATCATGGCCCACAAGCCATTACTCATCTCTAGCTGTGACTGGATGGCAGCTATGTTTGGGGGGCCTTTTGTGGAGAGCTGCACCAAAGAGGTAAATTAATCCACACTGTTTGTTTGTTGTGCATTGATTATAATTTCTATTGTTATTTATATTGCCTGTTGATTAATCAAGCAGCTGCAAGTGCAATAGATTTGATAATTATGCAAAGCAAAGCACACGAGTGTAGGAGAGATCACTGCATGTACTGAACCAAGCAGAGCACCAGTGAACTATGTCGGCTGTGTGCGAATGATAATTTAATCATAAAACAAGACTCTGTGATTCAAACATACTGTATTCTGTGAACTTAGTTGCTTTGTTTTTCTAACTCGAGAGATTAACACTCATAAAACGTCATACATGTCAGAAATACTTCCACAGGTAGTTAAGAGTTTAGATATAATCATTTTAAATGACTTCAAATCATATGACTCTTCAAAGCTATTTTTAAAAGTACTGGCTAATTATCAGCTTTCAGACACTTAATGATGCTTTTCTTTTTTGCTTTTATTGTCAATGCAGGTAAAGCAGAGCTGAAAAAGTAAAAAACAATAAAAAAATAACTAGATTTTTACCTTATTCACAATTTTTAAAAAAAGATTTTTCTTAGATTTTATCCACATTACATCATATGAATGAAAATGTCCTCTTGCTTTTCACATACAAAGGTGCCTTTAAATAAAACATATTATGTATTATTATTATAATACATGCAAAATGCAGCAAAAGCCTCTGGACTCTTAGTCATGACTGTGTCACATATTCCTGTTTTAAAGGTGCTGTTTCCCAACACAACTCGCAGCTGTATGAGGGCTGTGCTGGAATATCTGTACACGGGGCGCTTTTGTTCTCGGCCTGACCTGGATGCGATGGAACTTATTGTTCTTGCCAATCGTCTTTGCCTCCCTCACCTGGTTGCACTTACAGGTATTACATTTGTACTTGGATGTAAACCACAGGGCTGTATTACATGCAGCCATTTGCGACTCCAAGTTAATGTCTGTGGTGACCAGCTTTCTCTGTGCCTTTCAGAGCTCTACACGGTAACTGTATTGACGGAGGCAGCGATGATGGGGGCTGACATTGATGGAGATGTGCTGGTGTACTTAGATATGGCCCAGGTAATGTGATCTGCCAGTCATTGCTAAACAGGGACGACACTTATAGCTCTTATATAATACTGTAATGCCTCAGCAAATTGGATTTTTATTAACAAGGGCATTTCTGAGGGAAGACCCACTCTGGAGGCGGAAATCATCTTTACACCTTGTAGGTAGAGACAGAGAAACAGTTTTTCAGAGTGCAAGTCAGCTGTTTGGTAAAAATGAAAAGCAAAGAATCTTTGGACTAGTCGGGCATTTAGGACATTTGAGTTTGGCTCAGCAGTTTCGTTCACCTCATCATTCACACCCAGCTGTACTTCTGGTCCAGCTGTATTTTTGCTTTAGCTTGAACTTATTAGTGTCATTTTCAAGGCTTGATTACCAAGCATGCAAAGACCCTCAGGGGGGCCACATGCTCATTATGCGGTTGTTTGATTAATTGCTAATTATTCTTGCAATTAAAGCACAAAATAACACATAATTAAAGTGGAAAGGCTCTTAAGTCGTTTAATGTTTTTTTTTTTTACTTCTTCTAGAGGCCCCGTCTTATAAAGGAGCTTAATGTTTAGAGCAGCCAGTGGGTCAGTGTGGTACAAGTCATACGTGGCTACTTTGTCAGGCTCAAGCATGCTTTGCCACCTTAAGCTGCACTGTTTCAGCTGCCACACTAACGCCAGCATGTTAAAATTAGCAGGCTTATACTTACATGCCGCTGTTAGTATTACGGTTGAACTACATGAGTGAAGCTCCTGAGTGCAGCTAAATAGCAACTTTCTAAATGCATTCTCAATTATATGCATATAAAGGTAGAGAAAAGTATAACCAAGCAGATGTGAACATAAAAATCTGAACCTGAAGCCACCAAAAATGCCCTCTGCACACCTGTTAAATATGAAAAACAGCTAAAGTTTTCATGCATGAATTTATGACCAATGGCTTTTCAGTTCAGCTCATTTGAGGTTCCGTCAGAACCTTAATGAATGTGTTTGCATCCAAAACGGCAGGACTAACCCAGAACAACAATGCATGTGCAAAAACGTACAAAAACTGTTCCTAAACACAAAAATGACATATAATGTTTTTGTATGTTGACAGTTCCACGGTGCCCAACAGCTTACTGGCTGGTGTCTTCACCACATTTGCACCAACTACAACAGCGTCTGTCGCAAGTTTCCCCGAGACATGAAGGCCAAGTCAACAGGTAACACACAGGAGATCTGGTTTGACACGAGGAACCTTCCTGACACACATTTTGACACAATGGAAGCTACAACTCATGAAGGTCAAAGTCTTATTAGTGACCATTTGGATCATGACAGCATGAAATAAATACATGTTTGATAATCTTTAAGAAATGTTGGCTAATTAAATACAAAATCCACAAAAGCAGATTAAGATCCCTTTCTGTGTCTGTGTCAGACTAATATGTAGTTTTTCTCACAATGATATTTATATATTCAAAAATATCTTAAAAAAATATTGTCCACACTGTAGTAGTCTGTATTAGTTGCATCAGTTTAATTAAACAGTTTAAACAGTAAATCTAACAGTTACTTGGGATGTATTGCTTGCACAATTTTTATTGTAAAAAATATCCAGATATCACTTAAATTTGTTTCTCTTAAGTTGTATGTACTTCAGTTTGTTGTTGTGACTATTGTTAAGTAAAAACCACTGTGAGAAAATGGATTCCTAAAGTATCCTAAAACAGTTTCTTATGATGCAGAGAACCAAGAGTACTTTGAGAAACACCGCTGGCCACCCGTGTGGTACCTGAAAGAGGACGACCACTACCAAAGAGCACGCAAAGAGCGTGACAAGGAGGACTACCTGTACCAGAGACGGCAATGTAAACGCAAGTGGCTCTTCTGGAACCTTCCCTCCTCCCCTAACTCAAACTCTCCTTCCTCTGGCTCGTCCGCTGTCATCTGACCTCGTGGTAAGGCCAGGTCCACTCCGCAGTACGTCAGCGTGGATGCAAGCGGGGGAAAAAAAAAAAGCACTGCTGGCTAAGTACGCCTCAATTTTTCAGGCACACAGTTTCTCCTCCTGTTTGTTTGCCTCTGCAGTCAAACGGCACTCCTCCAGGTTTGCAAGGTCAGCTCGATCTGGCGGTTTAAGTAATGAGTTTTGTTCCTTAAATTTTTAGCTTGAGACTCAAACCTCAGTGATATGAACCTCACTGACAAATGGCACAGAGCAACTGGCGCAAGTAAACAACTCATATGTATTGCTGTATGTTCCACTATCTTGAGTTTTACGTTTTGAAACCAGGACTCTGCTGGCACAGATCTTTCCACCTAATATCATAATAATAATTATTATCAGTTAACTTGTACTGATTACCAAGTGCTGCTTATCAGCTGCAACAACCAGCAATTCAACATAGATCTTCTCAGTCTCAGAGATATAACACTTTGCCCTTAAGTGTTTGTACAATCTACCAAACCATGTGTACAGTATGGACTCATTAACGGGATGTAACTATGATATAGCCTGCCAGGAATCAGTTATCAAGGTCATTCACTCTAACCATGCCAATTATGATAGTGCACGCAAAAAACAAAAAAAGAAATTACTGAAAAAAGTCCAATCTTGTTTATTTTTTGTTCAGTACTTCTAGTTTTGAATGTTTGTGTACGGCTTGCACAGCTAAAAGTGATGTGAGTCTGGACATGCTCAGCATCTATGTATTGTGATCGTGTGATTTGTGGCCTCTTGTCACAAAAGGGCTTTAGTTTACATGAATGCATTCAGTGTCCTGAGACACGAGATATCCAAAATCAAGGAAAATGTCTATTTTCTGCAAAAATGCCAGCAAAAACAAACCAGATCACTATTATTTCCTATGTGTTGCTTGATGAGGCTTGTTAGCACACATTTCCTGAGTCCTTCAGTTTTACATTGAATGGGTCCATCAGCGCAATCACTGTCATCATGGAAAAACAACACAACGATGCATCTCAGAGTCAATAGCAACATTTTCCAGAGCTAAAGTGACCAGTGTACGTCACCAACCCTCTGTGACGGCATGCTTGGCGCATCCGTCACAGGCGGTGATTTGTCTTTTAGAGATTTATCTTAGTTGCTTAGAGGATGCCCCCTGACTGTCTGCAGTTGGCCGTTGTAAGACTTGAACATGCAGGAGGCTTCCTCATGCTTGGGTGAAGTCATCCATACTCTTCTACACACCTCGAGCACTTTCTGGACTCTTCTCCACAGAGACACACACAAGAACCTCCAGTAGCAGCATCCTGATGAGCGACACTAAAGACAGCAAGGTGTCATGACAGGCTGCGGCAAATGTAAAGAAAGGAACTGGGGAAGATACAAGACCCTGCTCTTTAAAATGAATTTAAAAAAAAAAAAAACATTTTAAAGAGGTTTAGATCAAATCATCTTTCATGATTTGTTTTGCACACCTCACGGTACATGTTCAAGATTGTCTACTGTCGTACTTGATTGTAGGATGGACTTGTAAGCATGGTGTCCAGTGAAGAATGAAAGTATTGTAAATTGTATAGAATATCAGACGAACTGCAAGTAACTTGCATCACTCTAATGTGCAGTTACCTAGTATTGTGCACTGCAGGCAGTGAGCAGAATCGTACAGTATTTCTGAGTAATACATTTATTGAATATAGACTTGACTTATCCGACTTGCATTTAGTTAATGTGCAGCTACAAACTGTTGTTGAAAATAACTAAATACTCATTGTGCTGACCTCCAGTTACATCTATTATATACTGTAGTATACATGCAAATTACAGGCAGTTTAAAGGAACAGTTGACTTATAGTAAAATAGGATTACTGTGCAAAGTAGACACATTTTTATATAAACCACATTATAAAGACCTATAGTACATCCAAAAAACATGCCATTGTTTTTGAAAAAAGTAGGTTTTTTGATTGCAACATTTGCTTTTGCAGCACAAGTTATAGAGAGGCTTGCTTTAATCCTGCATTTGATTGGTTATACTTTTCCATACAGTTTTTTTTAACTTGCCCAACAAAGTGGTATCAATGAATTCAGTGACAAAACCAATTTTTGCTCATAGTTACTCCTTAATCCCTCCTAATAACTACACTGCATGAACAGAGCTAGCCAAAATAGAAGATGTTTATTCACTGTCATTTAAAGTGTAAGATATGGATTAGTAGTGATGCTGGTGCTCTAAGCAGTAGCTTTAAATTGATTTAAATTACACTGACTCTCATCTATCTATAGCTACAGTTGATAAACATAAGATTTACAATGCTGAATATCTTAATTGGTCGAATCTTTTGACACACCTGGTCAAACATTAGGTGAAGGGATGGGCCTCAAAGTGTATTGTACTTTTTCGGAGCCATCTTTTATCCTAATTCTGAATGTTTGATTTATGAATTCATCTGACTAATAAATGACAATGTCCAGTTTTTACCCAGAATACAGTCTGTTGTAATAGTTTAACAGCAGGAGGGTCTTATAATGCTATAATTTGCCTTGGTGGTGTGATTGAAAAAATTCCTCAACATGCATTTCATTCCTCAGTGCATTGCATTTATCAGTGAATCTTCTGCTGATGTCTTGCATCAACAACACCTCATGCCTTAATGTACAGTGTAGTGTATGGTGGTTTTGAATGTAAAGTAGTGTTACTGGTGTTACTAGTTTGTTTGCTATATGTTCAGTTACCATGGTGCTCTCTAGGTTGTGTGTGTATCTGTAAATGTACATAATCCATCATTTGGATGTAAAGCAGTCAGTCTATGATTTGGGAAGTTCGGTGTGTGTACTTTACTTTGAACACTGCGTAGGATTTATGTTCTTTAAAGCCGCGGGCTAAACACAAAACTAATTAAAGACTCTGACCATCAAGGCCACATTAGACTAACATAATGACAAGCCATTAATTGTGACATTAACCATGAAATGAATGCAGGGATTTCAAATTTGTTTGTTGTTAAATTCGCTTTATGCTAATGAGCTCCAATTTGGGAGCCTGCATAAGTAAAAAATGCTGAGACACGGCAGCCACTGGAAGTTAGATTGTAACTCAAACATGTAAATAGTAAATGTGTGATGACTTGCAATTCAAACCTTGGCATAGCGATTGATACAAGCTATTGCAGTTTAACATAGATACTGTTTTTGTACTATGCATTCTGAAATGTCTGACTTTGAAACTACAAACTTGCACTGCTTTGTAGCACCAGGTTCTAAACAAATTGCATTAGAGGGTATAGCAACATCACTAGATATGTAGACAACATCAGGTTAAACAAAAAACAAAAAAAAAAGATTAGATCATAAATTACAAAAAAAAAAGGTTGTTACTGGGGCCCTTTTCCATATGTTTGGGTGCTAATATCACCGCTGCAGAGAAGCACAAACCAAAGGGAGCTTTAGCAGCACCAGGAATATATTATATGCTGCACAATCACTACTGCATAGTTTAAGAGGCCTTGTTCAGAAATGGTTGAAAATTAAATAATAATAATAATAAAAAAATTAAAAGAAAAAAAAGACTTGAATGTTTTCTCAGTGTTCAAAGCCTAGATGACATTTTCCTTAGTCATCAGGTATTTTTGTTCTCAAGAGCTGTTTTTATTGTTTGAGAAATGTAAATCTGAAAATTCTGTAGCATGTGTTCTTGAAAAATGTGTACATAGCATTTAATAAATAAAAAGAAGGAGCGACATGTGCAGTTTTGGGTATGGCGCCAGTCTTTTTTTTAAAAGCCCTTTCAGTTCAGTCATATGAAACTTTCGCAGCCTGCGGGATCCTGAACTGCGCAGAGGCGACAGGAACAACTGCGACCTGAAGAAACCTGCAGCAAAACACAACTTCAGCCTCATCGTCAGAGATGGTAACCTTCATCACTGATGAAAGTAGCTGCCCTGTCAAGAATATAGTTCGTATACTGTTAGAATTAATGTCTGTTCTGGCTAAACAGACGATTTATAAATAGTACGGTCCGTGTTTAGTACGATCCACTGTGTAAATATAAACCAGCTAACACAAGTGGCGGCTAACTTTAAGCTAATGTGACAATTATACAGCAAGTTAAATAAACGTAACTTCTTAATTTATCTTAAAAGAGTCAAGTGAGAGTCGTTTTAATATGACAACCGTTATGTTTTGTTACGAGGAAGCAACCGAAAGTAACATCTCGACCTATTTTGTAGCCAAATCCTGCTTTTAAGTTTAAGTTAGCTAAAATTAGTAATATAGCAATACGTTTATTTTGCTGATTGTCACGTGACGCCCGGAGATGAAGCGGAATCAGCGCGCTTGACCCAAATAAAATATATTTAATAGTGATAAAACATTGGTCTTGACTCTAACAATGAGATGCCAAACAAGACCGTGAGTGTTTTTAGGTAAATATGGATCCTTCATATTAAGTGTGCAGGATGTGACCGACCAGTCTAACAAGTTAAAGCGGGTCAGGTGTCCAAATTATGGTGATGGGAATTCCAGCTGGTTTTACTGAGCCGGATCATTTGACTCAGCTCAGAAAATAAGAGCTGAGTCTTTTGGCTCCAAAATTCAAACGGCTCTTTTTTAAGTGCCTCTTTTGGCTTTGATTATTTCAACAAACTCACGTCTAATTCGTTGTTTGGTATGTGTGTATATATATATGGCTGGCACACATTATTCAATGTAACATATTTACACTGAACTTTATAGCTTCCAATGACAAATCATTTACATTATGTTTGAACTTTAGGTTGAAAAAATATATATAAAAACACCAAATGCATATAAAACACATTGGTATTAAATGTTTTACCTGTATTGACCTGCAAATTAGCTTTGGTCTCGATGCTATCTTCAAAATTATGGATTGATTTAAAGAATACTTTGTAAGTTATTCTTTTTTGTATAACTGTTGGCTCTCAGCTCTAAAATACTGAGGTTTTACTGCTTTTCTCAGTCTAATGCAGTTTCTTTAGCATTAAAAAGCAACATTTTTGTCATATTTTGTCATATTTTGAGATCTGAAGAGCGTCGTGTAG
>JAQNCA010000027.1:20859144-20880870 GCA_029783725.1 Acanthurus tractus | reverse complement strand
AATTGATAATTTAAAACCTCAAAAGCATCTACAGTTTAAAGCAAGTAGGATATGTAATGGCTAATAGGACTTAATTGACAACATGACTTGGTCACAGTTATTCTCATAAAAAGTTAGGAAAGTCAGCTTTATCTGTAGAGCACATTGTATTACCAAGAAACTCTTTGTGCTTTACATTAAAAAAGAGAATAAAAAATACAAATGCAAAACAAAGAAATAATACCCATTAAAGCCATGCACACACTCACACTAACACAGTTTATAGGCTTAAGGAAATAGGAATGAAGATGAAGATGAACTTTAAATGTTGTTAACAGTTTTTAGTTTTTTTCTGATCACAGCTGATCAGAAATCATTTCAAACAGCAGGTTCACAGTAAATAATTACTGAAGAATAATAAAAGGGAGGTAAGATTAAACAAACTTGACCATTTTCTTTCATTTGAACATGTTTTGAAATTATTGTAGTAAGTCTCAAGTGCTGAAGGTCACCATGTTAGTTTTAAAACACTCAGACCTACAGAATGTTTTGTGCTAATGTTTATGAATGAATGAACATCTAATTTCTACAGCAATTTAAAATGTTATCTGCTTCAATTCCAGTGAAAGGTTTTCAAAAACTGTTCCATGATTGTACAATATAGATAAAGAAAAGTTCTGCACTTAAGGATGAAGCTGATATTTTTAGGGGAATGTACAATGTAAGTCAGATAGGAATTAATTAAATCTAGATGTTAAACAATACTGATTTAGTGGGAAAACTTGTCAGAACTACTAAAGATCCCTATGATTGGTTAAAGCGAGACCTATAGCTTTTCCTGATTGCAGTTGTAATATAATAGATTACATTGCACAGCAACCTCATAATTGGTGTCTCTGTGAAAATTAGAGTCAATACTTGAATTTAAAAAAAAACTTTGCTCGTTGCTCTGGTCTCAAACACTTATGTATTTTCTTAGTAAGAACCGAGTATCTGTTAACCTCAGTGTAATTAAAAACTGTTTAAACAATTAAATGACAGACAGGAGACAAGCTGCAAGGTTTTGTAAACCAAACTGAGGACTAATAGGCATTTTGACATATACACTGAAAGAATGGTTCCTGACACAACAAGAAAATAATAATCAAATCTAATCAGTGTTAGACCCCTGAGAGGGAAGTAGCTTTCACCCTTACAAAACTGTGATATGAAAATTTAAAAGATAAGTATCTGAAAAAAGAAAAAGAACAGAAGAATGCAGTCATTTGCAGACTGTGTTGCAAAGTGATAACAGTTTTACAGAGTGGATCTCAGTCCATGTAGTGATATATCCAGTCATGTGTGATACAAATTTGGTGAACTTCACCAAATCCTTGATTGTGAATGATTCAGCCTTTAGAGGATGCACCTTTCACACCCAATCATGATACTATTATCTGTTATCAGTGAACCTGTTTAACTGTGGAATGTTTCAAACCAGAGTTTTTGGAGCATTCATCAACTGATGCAGTTTTTCTTTCCTCAGGAGTTTTTATGAATTAGGTCTCAGAGGTCAGGAAGTCATCTCACAGTTGAATCATATTAAAAAGAACATGCCTAGCTGTGATTATTGGGAAGTTTCAGTTTTAGTAGAATCCTTATGCCTGTACAAAAGATCTTTTTGCATGTTAGACTGCAATGCCATCAGATGCAGATTAATTATGGACTGCTGGAAGTAAATGTCAGAAGGACGAATCAACCCCTTGTCCTGTTTAAATTCTAGACTCTCTGTGTCTCAGTTCAACATCATTCGGTGTCTACTGTAAATGCCAAAATGCTTTTAGGAATTTTGTTTTTTCAGAAAAAAAAAGAGGAGCTGCATGAGTTTTTCATGTTGATACAGTCTCTTTTGAAAAACCAGCAAACTTGGCCAAAGGACAGAAAACCTGTCAGATCAAGCTTTGCCTGAGGAAAAGAGTAAAAGAATAGTGAAAATTAAGAAGGCTCCAAAAATAACCAAAGAACTCTGAACTAGAAAGGATTAACAGCTCTGTATATATTTGGCATTCAGGTGTGCTTTCGGCACAACTAAAGAATGTCTAAGCGAGTTTTTCACCTTCTTAAACCATCAAAAACATTGTGTTTAATTGAGCATTTAATGTACTTTGCAAACAGCCTGATCACAATTACTTTAGTTTGAATTTTTTTTGCTTGCAGGACAGTTTTTTTCTAATAATACACACACTGCAAGATTTTTTGAGATATACATTTATTACTGCCTGCATCCCCCCTGGTCTCCAGTCCTTGTCATGAATTAACTGATTAACTTATTAATTTTAGAGGGCAGAGATTTGTATCTCATGTGCAGCAATAAAAATATTCTCATGTTTGGTTTCTCAGCTGAGATCGCTGATTAAGTACGCTATGTGTTATTTCAAACAATTATGAGTCTTTGTTTTGATACAAACACGCTCATCTTTCCTCGATGTAGTCGGTGTAAACAACACAGGCCACAGGAGCTATCTTTACCTCATAGTTATTCCAAAAGTGGAGACAGTTTTGGAGTTGTTGTTTTCTTTTTTTTAGTAAGGACCATAGCCACAGGGCACATTCTTAGACATGGGGGATTTCAAAGCCTTGTTTTTGGGTAGAAATTTTCTTGCATCTGGTGGATGGAATGAGGGTTTAAACCATTACTGCGATTAGAGCTGCCTCACTATGATCTCTTGAGCTTGCTTACTGCTGCTAATAGCTGTTTCCTCTCTATTTCCCTCTATCTTTTTCTTTTTCGCTTTCTCTCTCTCTGTGAATGATTTTTATGCTTTGCTAAAACATGTGGGGGCGTTGGGAGAGGATTTAAATGCAACGATCCCCCTCCTCTTTTTTTGGTGAATCTCAGCGTTCTTTTCTGCAAGCCTCTGATGACGACAGGGCAGCTTTAAGCCTGGCAGTGCCCACGGCAGGCTGCCGTCTCAGCGCTGCCCACTCTCCTCTGTGTTGGCATGCTGGAGAAAGCGAG
Organism: Acanthurus tractus; assembly: GCA_029783725.1. Lineage (NCBI taxonomy): Eukaryota > Metazoa > Chordata > Actinopteri > Acanthuriformes > Acanthuridae > Acanthurus > Acanthurus tractus. The sequence continues at coordinate 20,877,893 of JAQNCA010000027.1, read as the reverse complement.
GGTGGGGTTCCTCTTTAGCAGACCCTGTCATTCCTAGGAAAGCCTACATGTCCACCCATGCAGGATTCCTGATAGGTCTCCATGTTGGGGATGTGAGAGCGCAAAGATAGGGATTTTATTTTTAAGTAGGCGATGGTCTTCATTCAGCGGAGAGTCAAGGATGTATATTTAGATAAAGAGGCCGGGCACTTCCTTGAGCCTCCACATGACAGCAAGGGTCAACGAGTGAAACATGTTCTGTAATATCCATCTAATTGCATATTCAGAGTCATCAGGTGGGTGTTTTTGGCTCTGGTGGATTAAATCAGCGTGCTTGGCCAAGAATCAGGGAGTTTATTTCCTTAGCTAATGTTCCCCTTTGTCATTCTAACACCCTGTTAAGCTGACCCGTGTCCCGCTTTATTCAGTCATTGCCCATTACTACACAACATATATGATTTATGCAGGCTTCTAAAGAGGAAAGAATTACAACCTTCTGCTACCAGGAGCACTGGATTGATTATACATATTCACTGGAATAAAGAGTGGCAGTAAACCTCCTAAGCCACCTTTCCACACAGAAGAATAATAATTTGCACCTTGGGAAGCATGTGTGTGGCATGTGGGCCACTACAGGTGCAGACACACTCGTGCAGGCTGTGCTACAAGGTTTAAGTCCTGCCAACTGAAGGAAGGGATACGAATGTCTCTCATGTATAAGTCATATTGCATCTGAGACCTTAATGTCTCATAACCGATATTTGGATATTTTCTTTTTTCTCTTATCTCCGTTTCTTGTTGTCTTCTTACCTCCACTCACTCAGGCCTTCACTTAACACCCTTTTTTATTTTTTTGAAGCTGCCCTTTTGTACTTTGTTGTTGCAGTAGCATGGTATTACTTCACTTTACATTTGGTCTAAGAGCGTAGGCAGCAATACTTTTACTCTGTGGCTTTGAGTAAAATATGATTTCAATTACCATGAAAATGTATTGTATTATCAATAGGAGGATAAGAGCAGATTAAGGAAGCTCTGGGATGCTCTTACAGATGACAATGGTCAGGTTTCTATGCAAGCAGTGGTATTGGAAAAAAATGATAGATTTTTTACCGTTTGACAAAAGCTTTGAGGAAAGAAGGTGGTTCAACATGTAAAGCCGACTCAAGAGACTCAATATGTTTAAGATGAGGTTTTAGTATTGATGGAAAGGTCTTTTTTTACATAGCAAACTAATAAAGTAATAAAAAGGCAACTGTTTGATGTTGAAAGAAAATCTGCATGGGTTGATTTCCACATTAGAAAATGTGCAAATTCTCACCTGAGACTACACACGACAATTATGATATTCATCAATTACATCCAAATTTGCAATGAGACTTCAGCACAGGGGCAATAGCAGAGACTTAGAGAAGCAGCGGATCTTTAATAAAAATACCGTCTGAACCTGTGCCTCATGATTATTATTCAGTATTCACACAGAAATTCTATCCTCTCAGTTCATATACATTGACGGCAAGATCTGTTCAAACAGAGGTTCATAATCTGCATGGGAAGTGCATCTGCTGCTGTGGATACTTAGACAAACATAAAAGATTAAATTTCTATTTATATGAGCCTCAGAAACCTAACATTTACCAGGGAATCATTGTAAGATCTGGAGTCAAGTCGGTCGCACTCTGGCACAGTAAGAAACTTGTACGTTTGATTAATGTGATCTGTCCAGCAGGATAATGTCTGCAGCCTCGTGATCCAAAATATATCACCTTGAAAAAAGCAACTTAGTGTATTTTTCATTTTGTCCTTTTACCCTACAAGCTGTATGATGTCAAAAAAAGTCTCAGGGCCTCCCATATCTGGATTTTTTTAGGAGCTCCTTCTTTAGTGAGAAAGTTCAGGAAATATAAACCTTTACTTAGATTCCTAGTTTTATGACAAAAAATAAAAAGAGTTTTGGAGACACTCCTCTTGACTTTATGGACAGGATTACTGTGGTACTTACGCTGGAAAACAAGGTGATTGACTTTATTTTAGTTTGACAGCCTCTTCTTTCTTAGAACTAAGTAATCACAAAGTTAAAAGTGATCAACTGAAGTTTACTTAAGACCCAGATGCTGAGCTTAGTGGCATTTTGCCAAAAATGTTTTTTTTTTTCTTGATTCTCATTTGTGGTCAGGCACAGGGTTTAGTTACAGTTGTATCCCAATCCTCTGATTCACCTTCTTTAGGAACAGCTTCAGGGCTTCTCACAATGCTTAACTCTCCATAATGCCATCCCCTTCATCTCCCCAGTGGTCTTATTGTCTTAACTCTGGATGGAGAGACAGTGTTAAGAAAAACAGGTTAATACACGTTTGGCACACTGAAAGTAAAGCATCTTTTCAAAGATGCACTCTATTCAGGTTTGTCTTTGGAGAATGTTTTTCATCAGATGTTTTCTGTTTCTCCCAACTTGTTTAGTTGCCTCTTGTGGCCTGTTTTTCACTTTTTTTTTTTAGATTTATTACCAGTGATTAATTTTGCTTCTGACATTGAAAGGCTGTCGTTAATAGTAGCAGCAATCAGGGGTCCATTGATGCGTTGATTGATCCCAGAACAGGGGATGATAAAGCTGCCTTTCCCGTCAGTTTCCTGATCCTGTAGTTTGGAAGCAGAGAAAATGTTATGCAAATGATTTGTTAATCCCTTTACATTATTTGTTCCATTTCTCCCTTTCATTTTCACACTCAATTTCTAGCACAGCGTGCTGACAGGCGGACACCCTCAGATTGCTAATTCTTGAGATAGAAAAAAAAAAAAGTCAGCCGTCCATTTTGTATTTGCAATATATTTGTTTCAATTAATGAACTTTACTTGAATTGTTTACCTGAAAAATGCACAAATAGCTCCTGAGAACCTGTCAAGTACTTCACTTTAGAGACCTTTAACTTTAGCCTCTTTCTCTTCCTTTTTATGCACGAGTCTTAAGTCTAAGCCGAAAGAGCAGTGGCACATGTGACCAGTGTTTTTTCCCATAGTTTTGTTGTCCCAAAGGTTGGTGTTAAAAATAATAAGAAAGAGGTGGGATGGTCTTAGATTCAAGAAGCTTAAAATGCAAAATCTCAAATAAACCCAATTTTCTCTAGCCAATCGCGTTGCATTTTGGTGGGTTTGTGTTGATCGTCTCAACTGACTCACATACCGCCCCTCCCCAAATAAAAACACTACAGATTTACGTGTCTTTTCAAAAAATGTATCTAGACATTTATCCAGCTTAATCTTCTTAACATATTAAAGTGATTTGCTTTACCCTGAAGTGGCTGAAGCTGCGAGCTCACCGCCCCTCATGGCACTAAGACCTGAGAGGCATTGTGGACATCTTTCCGCTCTTGAATAAAAGAGAGGTGGGCAGAAGTCAACCTGCTTCTCATCTGTAGAGTCGTGGCTGTCCCCGCTTTGCGTCCATTTTAATTTTTTTGTTCTGTTATTAGTCCAACTGTTGCACTCAGTCAGTGTTCTTAAGCACATGGCTCTGCCAGAACTGCCCACACTGTGGTGTGGAGGTTTGGAGCTCTCAGCTTTTGAGCTGAACTGAAAGAGCTCTCTCACAGAGTAGGTGTTGGCAGGATGCTTTGTTTCTTTCCGTGAATGTCATGAGAGGTATGGATAATGAGAAAATTGAAGCACAGTGATGGCATGATTTATCTGGGTGCCAACTTTATGCCTGACTGCAGATCTGGGCATTTTCAGATAGACGATGTGCTTAACCTTTTCTTAAGACGCTTCAGAAATGTGAGAATCAGTTGTGACAATTACAATGTGTTTTTCCTTAAAACACCACTTCACAGGCCGGGCAGCTAAAAGGTCTTGGTCAACTTCAAGTACTGCCAACGTCCTTATTTGGCATAATGCTCTATGGATGTGCTTAAGGGCATTAGCTTTGCCACATTGCATCAGTAGAACCGTAAGTTTAAACTTGGAGACATTCATTGTAGCTGAAGTCTGAGTCCATTTATTGTCTTTGTGGTATTTAGCTTAATGTCTGTCACAGTTAAATCAAACAGAATTGAGTCAAAGTAAATGTGGCTGTGCTAGAAGCATGATTTATTTTATTTAAATAAGGGTTGCCTAAAATATACATGCATTTTAAAAAGTAATCTTAAAAAAAAATGTGTTTTCATACATTATTTTTACTGATAAACTGCAAGGAGTTTTTGGTGAAGAATTAATATGATAGATACCAAAATAAGGCAGCCAAAGGACATCGTACCAAATCAGGAATCAGAGCGTAGGGTGATCGCAAAACTTAAAAATCTGTTCTGTAAAGCCTAATACCTAATGCCTTGATTTTTTTTTACTTTATTTCTTTATTTGCCTCCATGCTTGTGACTGCTGTGACCTGAGGCATTACGTTTTCTTTTCTGTTCATCTATTCCATTTTCACTAATCCAATATGTCAGGAAAGCTTGTGAAAAATTCTCGAAATTGAGCACAAATGTCCACTTGAACTGATTTGATTTTATAATTTCACGCAAATGTCTAATAACATAAAGTAATGAAGTAAGTACATTTTACATTCAAATGGTCTTTCATGTATGTAAAACTGAAATTAGAATGGTTGGCGGAAACATATGACCACAATGCGGTAACTCTAATTTTTAGCAATATAATTCTTTGCCTAAATAGCTTTGCTTGCCACCTTGCTGTTCACAGCAGGTTTTCTCACTTTTTCACAGACTTTGGCTCAAATGCTGTTGAAATTTTACATCTTGAAAGAAGGCATTTACATTATATCACTATGACCCTATATAGTAACAAAATATCAGAAAACAGTTAAAATATCTATCATGATTTTCCAAAGAACAGGGTATCAACTTTACACTGCTTGTTTTGTTTGACTAACAATTCAAAAGCCCAAGATATTCACCTGTCACACAAGATCAACAAATGGATTCGTTTTTAGCTGGGAATACAATCTTTCCTTCTTAAGTTTCTTGCATCAAGCTGAAATAATTTTCTCCTGCCTGCATTTGTTTTCTACATTTCATCCTAAACTCACCTAGCCATTCAGCGCGTCCTTATGCCTGGGCCTTGCCGGAACGACTGTCTCTCCTCCCAGGAAAACACCACTGTTGTGATTACACTCTTCTTACACCCAAGGCCACAGCCATTCCTTAGGTTTTGCAAAACCCAGATTTGAGTCCCCCAGTGTTACAATGACAATCCAGGTCTGTATAAAGGCTTTTTGACTGAGTTTCCTTTAGGCTTTCAACTGCAGCCATCATCCTTTAGAACTGAACAAGCCAATTTAGTGTATTTTATTTCTCTGGCAAAGCTCTGGTTTGGGCTACTGCTCGATGAGAACAGCAGACGGAGGACTGTGCAAGTTTTTTTCTGAGGAGATGAAGCTTGTTTTTGATCATCCTGCTGCTGGACGATCTGCAGCTAGGCGTTTTCCTTTGTTCTGTCTCAAGAGCATCATACAGCTGCTAAATATGCTCTGGAGTTTGACTGTGTGGCTGCAGAGAGCTAGTGGGATAGTAAAGATGGCCTTTTCATCATGGCCTGATGAAGTAAAGGATGGGTTAATGGGCCGTAATTAGAGAGATAATCTGAAGTCACTTGTCTCTGGCTATTTAAATCGACAACAGGATTCAATATTGGAACAAACAATAGAGACTTGATAGTGATTTAAGTGCCACTGTCTCAAGAGGCCCCTTACTCAAACCCTTTTACACAGTCTGTTTGAAGGTGGAAGTATTCACTGTTATTGCACCTCACTGTTCTGTATGAAAGTTACAAAGGTAGAACAGGGGATCGTTGTTGTTCTGACTCTCAGCTGGCAAAGGAGGGCTGTAGTAACAGCCTCAAATTGATGTCTGTGTAAAAAGCTGAGCTGGGTGAACTAAATCGTTCTCCCTCTCTAAGCTGGTGTCTGCAGCCATGGTTGTTTTCTTCAAGGAGGCTCTCCAGTTTGGTTTTATCCGTCCTTCCAATTCACCTGCTCAAGTTGGGTTTTTCACTGTGGAAAAAAAGACAGAGGACTGGGTCCTTGCATTTTTTTGGGCCCTGAACAGGGTGACCACTAAGAATAGGTACCCTTTACCTCTTGTTTCTTCAGCGTTTGAGTCAGGCCTAGAAACTATTCAGTGTCCAGTGTTGTGTCAGTAGAATTTATGCAATTGAGCTAAGTAGATAAATGGAAAATGGTCTTTAATGCCCTGAGGGGTTTGCAAATGTCTAAGTTATATTTCAGAGATTTGATAATGATATTCTCAGACATCGGAATCACAGATTTGTATTTGTCTACCTGGATGACATCATGTTTTTTTCTTTGTGATAGTGCTCAAGGGGCTCAAGCAGCATGATTTGCCCTAAAAACTTGAAAAATGTGATTTTTTCCACACTTCAGGCGTGTCCTTGTGTCTTTTAGCAGACTACATCATCTCATGTTCAGGCATTCAGATGAAGAAGATTTGAAGAGAGGCTCAGACAGTGCTGGTCAAGAGATCCAGCTTCTCTCCTACTTCACTGTCCCCTAAAAACAGAAAAAATGATCAATCTTCTAACCCACAGGCTCATGCTATAACGTAGGTTTGTCCAGTGTTTTTTAACTGATGCTTTTGCATAATTCCCAACTGTCCCCTCCCTCTCCTTCTGCAGCTCGACATATCGCTGAAGAACCTACTTACCAGGTTCAGGGGTCCCTGAACTATCTCAGAGTCCCAGAGTTTGGCTTCAAAAATAGGCTAATTTGGAGTATTATGAAATAGAGGAGTGCACGTAGGTGCAAGCTTGTGACATCCTTGATCCCAGCATTATTTAAACCTTAGTGATTTTTTTTTCATTCCTCAAGTACTTTCTAGCTTTTTAATTTTTTTTTAACATACTTCTATTTATTTTGCTATCTGCCTTTAACCTTTATTAAGTTGAGACTCTGTTTTTTCATGCATATAAGTCAAAGTTCTTTAGAGAGAAACAAACATTATACAGACTGTTTCATAAAATGTAAGTCAGAAGAATATAAGGCTGTTCTTATTTGACAAAGAATGGTAGTAGAAAAAAAACCCAAACTAAATGACAAAATGAGGCATAATGTAATTGATAATAAAAAAAGTCTTCTGTACCTGTACAAATCTGTAGAAAAGTTAAGCTAAGTTTGCAGAGAATACAGATATAATTGCAAGAAATTTTGCTGCAAGCTAAACAAAATAATTTCAATTGTTTCACAATAGAAAACTTTGTAACACTATATGCTCAATTGCTTAAGAGTGCAACAGCAGTGATGACTTACTTTTCCACTGAAAATACATGTATCACTTTGTTAAATGTAATGCACTATGGTGATTTACCCGGGATATGTTCCTATTAATGTGTCCACCTGTTAGGAAAGCTCATGAAATGAAATGTAGTGTTTTGTTCAGTCCCTTCCCTTATTCAGACTGGCAGGTACTTGACCTCTCGTACTGATGTTAAAATCATACGCTGAGGCTGTCCATACAAAATGTTGTTGAACGTAGCAGAGCTCCACACAGACGAGCACTTCAAACAAACTATGAGTGGTTGTTTCTCTTCATATCACAGAGAATAGGAGAAATTGATTGGAACTGGGAGGCTTAGGACTGGATTTTCCTCAACCATAATATTTTGTCTTTAACAACTGCAGCTTAAATTTAGATTTTTCCTGGCTTTGTTTTTTATTTCTTTGTCCAAATCCTATCGAGTGGTGCTTCAGGTTTTTCCTTGAGTAAAAAGTTGATATTGTTGTTGGGAGGGAGAAAGGACTTTTTTTCATGTGTGCAGGAATGTAGATTTCTTCCCCCCGTGAAATCCTAATTGTGCCTTGGAGGGCTGGTAGGGTATCTCTGCTCGGCTCAGCTCAACAGGATTTGTGTCTGTGTATGTTAGAGTATGTCTCTTAGCTTGAATGCGGATATAACCCTTTCATTGCACAAGCTGCTGATTTTTCATTTTTGCCGATAGGCTGATCCTGTGCATCCGTAGCTTTTTGTGGAAGACATTGAAAGTTTTTGTTTAGGAGGCTTCCATATTTATATTTTTTTCCTTAAATATTTTATATTTGTCAAGAGTTAATGCAGATAACCTCTTTCTAGACCTCTTTCTGTGGATCAACCGTATTTGAAAATTAAGCTCATGAGAGCAGGTCTTGTCAATAGTGTACGGTCAGATAGAGAATATATCTCAGGTCAAAACTCTGTCTGTCCCATGTGCTTCTTGAATTATTGCTTTGCATTTATCTATGCAAATCCAGGATAAGATCCTATCTGCCTGCAGCGACATATCCCCCTGGATTTGGTGTATGTGAGTTAGGCAGGTTATGGTTGACAGTTAAAAAGGAATTGCAACAACACATATGTGGAGATTATTGCTGTAGTCATTAATTGTTGCTTGAAAAGGGATTAGGATTACCAGTCCTATAGAACACTCTAACACCTGTCCTTCCTCGTATCTAACAATGTGACTTCAGTTTTCCTTATTTCAGTATCAGTTCAAGTTGGCAAAATAAAAAAAGGCTGATTTATTCAAATGAATCATCAACGCTGGAAATGATTCAATATGTGCCACATTCAGATGGGTGATATATTATTCCCTTGGGGAGAGGCAAAGATGGAGCTGTGGAGCTGTTTCATTTGTGCTGTCTTTATCAGTGTGTCAGGCAGAGAGGCTGAGCTTGTTCTCAATGAATGGACGAGCCCTTGAACCATAAACCTGTACCTCCTCTGATAACAGTTTTTGCATTGTGATATAAAGTGCCATTCTCTGTGACGTCCTCTCTGACAGCGCTAAATATATCAACATACACAAAATGATCTGTCAGATGAATTATTTTATATCAACCAGTTTTCCAAAACTAAGGATTTTCAGTGCTGCATGCGCAGTGTGTATTTTTGAGGACATACTGTGGATTTTGTTGGGGATTCAAAGCAAAGCGCAGTATTGTGGCTGCATTTCACCAGGCTTTGCTATTCATGCTCTTAATGTTTGGCCCTTAGGTGATCATTTTTTACTGTACTTTTTGTCCTCCATATTTCGTTTATTGCTATTTCTGCTGCTGGGACCTTTCGACTGCTCTGACGTCTGAGATTGCCACATCTTCTAAGGTGATAAGAATGCTCCTTGAATTACTCAGAGCCCGTGTGATGACATGGCCCCGATTGTCAGACGGGTGGGCTGGTGACACTGGAACACAGACGGTGCTTGTCTGTTTGAAATATTCTGTTTCAAGCTTCCAAGCCCTGGGCAGTCCTCTCTCCCAGTCTCCCAACACCCAGCATCGCCCACTGAAACAAGACTCTTCCATACTGGAAAATCTGGCCCTGTCAACTGGCAGTCTTGACTAGGTTCAGCCCACACGCCAAGCACCCCCCACCACCACTTCCACCCCTTAATAGGCACTAGAGTTTGCCACCCCATGTAGATGCCTTTTGGTCGCCATCCATGAATGGCGTCAATAGCATCTTCCTACACAACAGTGACTGAACGGAGGGCACAAGAAAATGTGGGAATAATTTACACTTTCTCACTGTACTACCATCAGAAACCATAATTAATCATGATAGAAAAAATGTGGAAGCCATCTTGGCTGGTGAAACACACAGTGCCTGTGAACAGGCCTGACACCTTTAACAGCTCTGATGGCCAAATAGAAATTGGTGTCAGAGTGCTTACAACTAAGCTCCCTTTATGGCAGCATGTATCCCATCATCTTCAGAACAGTGTCTGCTGCATGATGGTTCTCCGTGAAGTGAACCTGTTGTAAGCCTTTCATATATTTTTATATTTAAATAAAGTCATGAGTTTTTAAAAAATGTGTTAGTAAGTCTCAAAATAGATGCAACAATAGCCGTTATTCTCCCATGAACATGAACAGACTGATCATTTTGCTCACGCTATCACTCTCCCCATTCCAAACAAGAAAATGGAACAGTTGGTTTCCATAAGAACAAAGTAGCTGCCAAAATAAAATGTGATGACCCACAAAGTTAATTTTTAGGACACATATTTAATATAAGCTTTTTTGTACTTACAGCTCTGAGATCTCATGTCATGTCCTGTGTAAACTTATTGTTTTCAGGTGCGCCAACAGTACAATAACCAACACATTCACTAATCCCAATAGATCCTTTATTATTTTCCCTCTTTCTCCTTCAAATTCCCTGTTGTACTTTTAGAATCAAAATAGTTGATTTAGATTTCCAAATCCTGGTGAAGTAATTAGAATGTGCTCACCATTAACTTTTATAGGCTGCACTTGGTGGTAAAAAAGCAGATCTCTGTTTTCCAGGGTGTGACATGCTTGACAGACTAATTATGGATATGAGTCCAGTGCTGTAATTTGCCCTGTTTGACTGTGTTGTGTTCTCAGCAGCCAAACTACATGACAAAAATATTTCCCTCTTGCCTCATTTAGCACGGGCTGGATGTCAGGCTCATATCCCAGCGCCTGGCTGCATGTTACTTCAGAGTACCTGTTAGTGGTAGTTACTGTGTTTGAGCATGTGCATTTGCAGAAATGCTTTCATGGCAGTGAGTAGGTGTATGTGTGTAAAGCCACAACTAGAAAGTGTTGAAAGCCTCAGCTAGCAAGATCGCATCCAGGGTGACTAATAAGCTTAACATGAGCACGGCTGTGTTCGCAAGCATGGTGCAGTGAAAGAAGTCTTCAATGTTGAGAGAAATGCAGAAATGGTTCCCTAGGCTGCTACTAATTCCTTCACCCCCCTCAAGCTTCAATCAGACTGTGAACCATCTTACTGTTAGCTATGGCTTCGTAGCAGTTCCAAACTGCAATGTGAAAGTACAAGGCTTGATAAACAGAGTTCAGGACAGACTGCAGTTAAATGTTTTATCACTTCATCAGAGAGCTGTTTGTTTTTGGTTTTAGAGGCCATAATGAATGGATTTTTTTTTTTAATACTTTGCCATGACCACAGACAGATAACAGTTATATTTGAATGTACAAAATCTGTTGTCTTAAACAAAATTGCCTGATTTTTTCTAACCTTCTGTCAAGTGTAAATGTGATCAAATGTAGCATTGTAATACATGTTTTTCATGTTCAAACAGAAAAAAAAAAATTGTTAATGAGATTATGTAATTATGTAAACTTGTATTTCATATTCCGCTGCCATTCCTCTTGAACTGCTGCCTCCTCATATTGAAGCTCACTTCTGTGTTTGGCTACCCAGCGGGGATCTAGTAGCTGTGTTGTCTTTAGGCCTAGACTATGCATTTCTATCCACATGTGACTTTCCTTTGACCATGTGGCTCCTCGAAGTGTGGATTTATAAGCCACTTCACACTCCACTCCTGTGTGGGAGTGAGGCTGAGTTAAAAATAGGCAGGTTTGGAGGTAGTGAGCAGCCCGCACTGTGTGAGGCGCTTAAGAACACACTGAGGAGTATTGGCATTCTCTTTGCATATCATTTATATGTGTCAATAACCACCTGAATGTTAAACCACTAACTGTAGTACCCCAAATCATCTTGTGTAATAGTTTCAGAAGCATCAATAGCACTTAATTTGGCCCACAGTGGCGAGAAGCACTGTAATTGTGTGTTATGGAGGTAATATCAAATGATCTTGCATTCTGTTATTGGCATTATATGTATGCACTGTGTTTGGATGATTTGTGTCTTTAATATCTATATCTAGTTAATATACAATTTTAAGGTGATTTATTTCCCCTTTTATGAAGTTGAGGGACTAAAAAAAAGAATTACAAAATTTTAAAAAAGATATTCTCAAATTCTGTTTATGGAAAACATATTTATTTTGCTAAGTACGAGTAATTGCTGCCTGGATTGCATTCAGTGCTATAGAATTTACAATTAAAGGAATGGATTTTTTTGGGGGGGGGCATACAAAGCACAGGACTGGGACACTAGTGACTGGGGTTAGTATTCTCAGTACCTGCTATGGAGAGAATTAGGCAATTTAAACATTTTATGTTAGGTTAAGAGAAGTTTCAGTTAAATGTTACAGAAATAAAAAGTAACTGAAGTTTTTTTTCTTTTCATATTTAACCCTGAACTTGAACTTTCTACAAACTGATTTGTGCATCTAACAACCCAAAGATAAATACCCAGTTGATTTTATGACCGAAAGTACTGCTATAATACCTGGTTTGTCTGTTTTATGTTCAGGACCTTTTTACATTACTAGAATTATATGGTATTATTTGACAAGATTTCTATGAAATTTGCAGCCTTTATTTCTTTATTTCCAATTCCTTCATTAAAGATTACCAAGCTGCTGTTTATGAAAGAGGTTTTATAATGGTGCTTGCAGTGAGGAACAATGAGGTTTCAAAGCTTCTGCAGATTGGGGGGGGGGGCTGTTATTAATGACAACAAGGACCTTCTCACCTGCAAGTTTGGTGACCTCTAGGTGAGTGCCACAGCCCCCCTTCTATCTCCATCTCATTTTAGGTCTATGGCCCCCCAATTTCTGGTCAGGATTCAATTACTGCTGCCTGGCTGACCCTTGACCTCCCTTAAACCAGAATGAACCTCCTCTTCTTACCCTGACAGTGGGACCACCACTAACCTTTTTCATAATTCGCTCCTGCTGCTTTCCTGCTCCCGAAATGAGACCTTATTACTTTGTCCTTTGTATTAAGGTCCACACATCTTTGCTTTTTGAATTCACTTGATAGAAGATCATTCAGTTTCATTTAAAATCTCTTTTTAATACTGTTAAAAATTTGAAAACAGTGCCATAGCTGCTGGGATGGATTTATTTATTTGTCTGAAAAATTCCCTTAACAGCTGTGTTTTAGAGTTTTTATTTGACCATATTAATACATCGATCTTACAGCCTCGCTCTAAGCTACAGTCCATGATTGTTAAGCCATCACCGTCTCTTAATCACAACACAGATACCTGTTAATTACCAAATGAGTTCAAGTGTTTTTGCTACTTAAACAGGGATTTGAGATCGATGCGTTGCTTTGCCCTGGGTCGAGCGCTGAGCACAGTTGACCATTTAATGAATCATTGTGGGTTTTTTGCACAGAGGCTGAAGGAGATGAAGAACCGGGAGGATAAAGCGATGGGTATATTAATAGGCAACTGCACGGATGACACTGTTTGGGTATTGGGTCAGGGATAAAGCGTGAACTTGTAAACTCACAGAGGGGCCTCTCCTCCATCCCTCCCTCCCTTTCGCTAACTCACTCTCGCCCTTCGTGGTGTCATCAGTTAGCAGAGCTGGGCTCGATAGCCCAGGCAGCTCTACGAGAGCAGCGATTAGACATCTCTCTGATTCTCATCCCCAGCAGAGTTCACTCAAAGGTAAGCCAGTAGTTTACATCCTCAGAGACACTCGTCTTCCACTGCCTTTGTTCTTTGCCGTCTTCTGTTTGCAAATACTGTATCTATTCGATGCTATTGGCATGGAGTGGGAGTTTCATGTCATTTCTTGGAAATGCAACAATAGAAAAATGTATTTAAAAGAACCACATCTGTATTTATATGATATATATAATCATGTATTTAATAAATGACAACCCCCCTATGTTCTCCATAGGTGTCACCCAAAAAGAGCACCTCTCCCTTTTTCTTTCTACCAGTGACCAGCGGCCGCGACAGAGGCGCCCGGTCGGCTGCAGGGTTTATTCCAGCCGCCTGGCGTCTGAGGTGTGGTCTCAGTGGGCCGTTTTGCTGTGATCACAGCAGGCAGTGGGAGGTTAATCCCAAGAGAATGCAGGCTCAATCTCCCCCCACCTCCAGCATGCACCCAGGAGCCCCACATCCCTTCCTGTTTAATGGCCCAGTGGAGCTCAGTGGTCTGAGGCTGACACCTACCCAGATTTTCACTTCTGCTCTGAACTCTCAGATTTTTTAGCAATTTAAAGTCCTCTACATTACAGAGCATTAAAATGTGGGCAGAAGTGTGTTTTCACCTCTTTCACAATGATCTAAATTAATTAGATAAAAGAGATTAAACACATTAACATTTAAACAATATAAGTTTTTGCTAATAGTTTCCTCCTAAATATAGAAAATGAACTGTAATCAGTGATAAATTCGATCAGCTGAAGTGTAAAAGCAGATCTAAATTTCAAATTATTATCAAGACTTAAATGTTAAGTTTCCTCATTAGCACTGGTAATTAATACTAATAACATATTTCTGGAAAAAGAGTGTCATCCAGTATCCAGCTATGAGAATTAGCCCCCGTTAAAACATGTTTTGATATACATTTAGTTTGTTCGAGCCCTGATAAATTATTTCAGATGGCAGAATATGCATCTGTTTTTCCCTGGAGTCTTTCACACATATCTGTGCGTAATTAATGTGGATTTTGACAGATGGAGAAAAAAAATGTCCTTGTAAGAGAGAAGGGTACATGCCACAATGTGTGAAGTGCAAGCATGGAGGGAGCCTCTTGTATTATTTGCTATCCGTGCCAGCTGGACCAGCCAGATTCTTACAGGTAGAAATTCAAGCACTAAATATGTGCAGAAATCATTGAAATTCAGTGCCCACCATAAGTAGGCCATGTTATTCATTGTTACAGTTAGAATTGCATGTTAAATGTTCTTAATGTTGTTCTAAATATGGCTTTGGGAAAACTAAGCCTGTCCTATGCAGTGTATCTCCATCCATGGTAACTTTCGTGAAATATCCAATAAAGTGCTATTCCTTTCAGTGATAATTGTGACTGGAGGTCATTTTTAATTTAAATGCTTAAAATTGCCTTTTAGTCTGTGTGTGTGTGTGTGTGAGTGAGTGTGTGAGAGTGTGTGTGTGTGTGCATGCTGTTGTTTGCAACCATGTTATTTCTGAATACATCAGGGTCTGACTTAAATAATAGTGTAACTACATTATCACAGTGTCTTTGCCTGGTAGCAAACATGTACAAATGAGGATTACAACTCTTCAGAAGGCAACAGGTCATGGTTGGTAAGCTGCCCGGGGGGGTCACTGATATAGAGTCACTTTTGACAGGCTGTGGAGGAGGCTCTATTGTTGCTGGTGTGTCTGGATGTTACCTGCAGGCACTATCACTGAGACTACAGTATTATCCTATTATTAGGCTTAGTTGTTTACGCTTATTACTGCTTGTCAGGTAGGCAGAGAATCCTTCTGAAAATGAGCATCTGCAGAAAAATACATGACTATTTCTTTATCTCATTCAAGCTCAAGTACATCGGCTTACGATAATTTTCAGAGGCCTTTAAGAAAGTCTTGATAGGACACAACAAACAAAAATTTAACGTCTATGTTTATATGCAAGCATTTGAGTCTGTGAAGCACCGAAAACAGACAGCGTTGTTTGGCAGTCGGTGTAAGGATGTAAGAAACGCTGCATCTGTTTCATATGTATTAAAGCTGATATCACTATGGTCTTGCTTCAGCTGAAAGTACATATACTGTAAGAGGACATCGTGAATTGAAACAGCCTCGATTAATGTCTCTGTTTGTAGAGGAAGTGAACAAAATAAAAAAAGCCCATCATATGGTCTGGCAGATTTTGGGCACAGGACCAGGGATGACAAATGTGCTCTCGCAATAATTCAATCTGCTCTCATAATTCTCTAACTTTTAGGGACAGACAGAATGAAATTTTTCCGGCAGTTGAGCCGCCAAGTCAACGTCCAATAACTGTGATCAAGTGTTAGTTAAGATGCTTTTTCTCTCACTTTATCTATTGACAGATTGAGGGGTACAAAGATACTGGGTAAGTGGCAGAAAGTTACTGTGAATATGTTAACGAGATGATTTGGTATCGGATCCAAAATGTTGTCATTTTATTGATGTCACAGTAATGATATTAAGTTTAAGAAATAACACAGTCGAGACAGAGCTGTACTTTTGCTGTGTGTGTACAGCAGTTGGCGATTCGCATGGCTAAAGAGTATTTCTCATGTATCTTTTAATAACAGTTTTATTTCATACTGTTTAAAACAATATTGTCTCATGCAATTTTTTTTTTTTTTTTTAAAGAGCAACATTTTTGCCTTGACAGCTGAAGTAAGTGTTAAGATTATGTGTCAAGCCAACAAAAGGCAAACGCAACCTACTGGTTTGAACTGTTTGTCAGCTTTGTGTTCTCAGTTAACAAATCCAGTGACTACGTAAAAACCAAACTACACATTTTATGAATAGAATAAAAATTCACAGTCCGTTGCATTTCTAGGTACATTATGTTAAAGCTGAGGAAAAAAAAGTATAACATCTTTTTTGATGTATTTTAACTATGTATTGTCAGCTGCAGAGATGTCTGTCAAGCCTTAGGCAATGTGATGCACAAACAGCTCGTGGCTGCCTTTAGAAAGCGTAAGGGATCAGGTACCGCTGTTACTGAAACTGCCCCTGGGCCCCTCACAGTGTGTGTGTGGTACTGTCATAAAGCATTGTATTAAAAGTAATATATGAATCTCCTCTTCTGTTTGCAGGAAAAGATGTATGCTCTGATGATGGTTGATCCTGATGCTCCGAGTCGCACCAAACCTACATCTGCTTACTGGAGGCACTGGCTGGTTGTGAACGTGAAGGTACAATAAGTCTGCAATAACCTCTGCTCTTACTTAAAAAGAGCCTCGTGTGTTTTGGTGATGGTGACACGGGCAGCATTTGTTATTGGATTTGAACTCATATGGCACAAATTTATGAAGTAGTGTTTGGATTTTTTTTTTCTCCAAAATTGTGCATTTTCATAATCTCGGGGTCTCACTTGGCACGTCTTGTGTTTACATCTGCACTGGGGCCGATCGCAAGGCTGAAAAATTATGAATGGTTTTTAAGCCTAACTTGGTGAAAAAAGGATGCCAAGTTCAAAAAATGTTAATTTTTCATATCATGTATCTTGTGCAGTAAATGCCTGTGACAAAAGTGTGGGAGTAAGTCTTTCTAAATGGCTGTGAAAGTTTGCAAGGCCCTGTCAGCAGCAATTTCCCTCTGCTGCAGAGAGCCTGGGACGTGTCAATGCAGGCGTGTGAGACTGAGATTGAGGAGAGCAGCATGCGAGGCGCACACTCTTTCTCCCATAGAGCTCCAGTCCCTTAGCTCCCCCTCCAGTGGAGAGATCTTGGCAGAGTGTCCTCCCTTCATCTGTTCCCCCAGGCAGAGCAGCTCCCCCAATGATCCACACTTCTCCATATTTTACACCCCCGAAATGGGCACGGCTCCGATCCCCTTATTTCTCTTCATATTTCACTCCTTTTTATCCATTCGTTTGTGTGTTTTCACAGTCTTGCATTCTAACGCCAAATGCGTGTTGAGTTGTTGATTGCCTCAAATATTTGGAGGTTTGCAGACATTTTATAATCCCGCGGGAACCAGGAGATCAACCCAGTAGATTAAGACTAGTGGTCTGAAAAACAAGCACACAAAGACGCCTCAGCAATGTATCAACTGCTCCCGTTTCATTTTATAAGGCGTGCTCGTACACTTAGTTAATGCCACATTGATTCAAAGATTCTAATGTGATGTATCTGGGATATTATATTTAGCAAACCTTTCAGTGGGTATACACTCAGAATTTTGTGATTCAGTTCATTGGTGCTGCGCTTTAGATGATTTATTCAACCACTGCTGGCAAGAATATTTACCTCACATTACTCACATTTATCAGTTATGTAAAAAAACAAATCATTTTCACTTTATAAAATTACATTAAGCATCACCTTTGCTTTTATTTTTAAGCCCATAAAGTCTGTCTGGCCGTGTGACCAGCTGTGAATAAACAAATGTCTTTCAAGTGCTCAGACAGACCACATTCTCTCTAACAATTCAATTTCCTGTCACTTGTGTGGGTGTTGACCTGCGTTGCCCATGTAGGGATTGGCCAATGTGACGGGATGTGTTTCCGATTGTGACTGGTGGTTGGTCAGAAGGGTTAATGAGCCTTTTGAGTGATGCCAACCTGTAGTGGGAGGTGTTTAATTGACCAGGGTGGCTAGGTGACATCACACAACCTCAGTTTTGTTTTTTCAAGTGTCGGTGCGCATGTGTTAAATTTTGTGCAGTTGCAATTTTGACAGCAATGCAGGACAATTTAGGAATTAATGCATATATATAAATATAAAATGTAGCCAAAAGGATTGAACTAATAAGTAAAAATGATTTAGGATTGCCTCATTTGTTCTCTGTATATATCATCTGAACATGAGGTAAAGAGAGTGAGGTACTATGCAATAACATGTTTGGCATTTAAATCATTCTTTCTGGCAACATGTTTGATGGTAGATTATTCTCTAAAGCAAAGCATTTTCTTAGTAAAGTCAAAGGTCACGCTATCAAATGTCAAATGGATCAACATTTTTATCCTCGCTCGTCAAACAGCACGAGCTGCAGCTGCCATGTTCTTTTCGTATATATTCATTAGTCCAAGGTCATGCAGTCTTGCCCTAGATAGTAGTTGTTTCCATAATTAGTGTGCATTCTTTATCCATAGATATAAAGGTATAAAATTCCCTTAATTTAGCTGAAAGTGAAGTGAGGTCAGGCTGGACCTGCACAACACAGCCCCGTAGATTTATGCTGATTGTTCAGGCAAGGTCTCATTAGAGAAGCACTGATAACAGAACAAGGACACCCTGGACTACGCCGCATATTACAGCCTCATCACCTACCTTGTTTTGAGCTGTGTTATGTAGCTATCTCTTCACTTGTTAAAACACAAGATGAGGATCTCCTCACTATTTGTCCACTACGCCAGAACCCTCTCAAACCACTTGAAGAGGTGTTTGAGAGGCTGATATGTGTGCAGCACAGTGCCTCGCATACATACAGTACTCATCCAAAAAGACAATGTGAAAACAG
>JAQNCA010000027.1:20834483-20853913 GCA_029783725.1 Acanthurus tractus | reverse complement strand
GGGCTGCTGCTCTCACTGTTCTCCGCCACCTAAAGGGAGAATTACATAAGAATCCTCCGCTCATTTGTCAGCTCCATCCCCCGTCCACATACAACAAACACACACACACACACACACGCACGCAATATACTCACACAATACTGTAGCTGATAACCTACCAAGCCTCTTGCCATCTCTATAACAACTGACCTCCCTGCTTTGGTTGCCGTGGTGAGATGATTGAGGAGGTTTCACTGCATGAAGAACGTGAGCTGCTATGGTTTCCTGTCAGAAGCTCTGAGGGAATAATCATACATAAATTAGACCTCACACGGTTGTCTAATAGTTTTGTAATAATTCTTTTAGGAGAAAGTTATATCGATTGATTTTATCATGTGAATTAAGTCTTTTTCACAGTTAGAAAGAAATTCATATGAGATTTCTTATTGTTAAAGAACGTAGGCCTACTGTGTATCAGTGTGCTGCATTCATTTTTAACCTGCACACTGTCCTGGATATATCACGATTACTCTCCAGGAAAACAAGGACAACCTGGAAAGCCCTTTTTGATCCAGTCTGTCACACTATAGCCTAGTAGGGGAAAAAAAAGAACAGATTGGACCCTCTCCATGCAAATGCAGTTTAAAAACCAGTAGCTCTGCACACATAAAGGCGCTTCTTTTAATATGTGCCCCCTTTCTTCACACCCACGACCATTGTGTATAAAATCCTGTTTTTCCTGAAAAGATTTCTAGTCGCAGCCGCAGACAATGTTCCCCCACACAAGCTGTCGTCTTTGTCATACCCCCCCTCCCCTCCACTTCAGTCAGTAAAGCAGGATCTCTGGCAGTCGGCCCGGCGTGCGAATTCGTGTGTTTCAGGGTACAGGTGGGGGGCTTTCCGGAGTCTGCCTACCTGTTCCCCTGTAAACTGGTCAATTTTGACAGACATGGATGGAAACCAGAAGGGGGGAAGAGAGGGGCGGGTAAATGAACAAATGTCAGGGTTAGTGGGGGGTTGCTGGGGCCGCGGCTGTGGAAAATGCTTCCACTCAGGGGTGTCTCCTGATAGGGTACGGTGAAGGGGAGTGAGGCATGCTGATAAAAACAACTTCCTAATAATTATGCGCACCTAAAATAGCCCTTACTTAAGTATATAGCATGCTTGCCAGTTAATTGTACACAAAAACAAAGACTTCACAAAGGACCTCCTGCAGCCAATGTATTTTCTTGTATTTTGGCATGATAATTAAGTGTGACAGCTATGAATGCAAAGTTGGCAGATATTATAGTGGCCTGTCTAACTCTACGTACTGATTATGATTGTTTGTGTTCCAAAAGTTACACTAAACTATAACATTAGAGAACTGCAGCATAGTGCAAAGAACTCTCGTTATATAATGAACAAATAATTAGAACTGGTACGAGTAGAATTGTACATAACAAAATTAACATTCCAACAATCTATCATGATTTAATAAATCAGCTTATAAGTCTGTCCATCATTGTCACGAAAAACTTGGTGATGGAGGTTTGACAGTCTGTAAATAGAAACTGGAGAACAGAGCTCTGCTTTATGAAAATAAAATAATTGTTCCTATTTTTGTGAGTATTTTTGAGTACTTGACAATTACAAAAAAAACAACTGCCCATTCTGTGCAGATTAAAGCCCGTGTTCTTTCCTAACTAAGCAACTGAGTGCATGGGATTTAATGGCAGCGTTCTTAATATGCTCAGAAGATAATGCTTTTGACAATGGCAAACGAAAAGCCACCATAAATACAATGCGTTCACTAGAAGCCAACATTTTATCCGTGTTACACTTGAATAATTTGTGTACGACTGCTGCATTTCCTCTGAATTGTTCTCTGGATTTGTTCAACTTGTTCTTATTGATATGCTGTAGGACTAACAACCATAAAATCTACTAAGACCTCTGATCTGTACTATTGACCATTATCATAGCCAAGAGGTTTCTTACAATGTGGTATTTTTATGCTACAGTTGGTGAGAAACCTGTTTACATTCCAGGGTGCTGTATAGTTCACTTCTCTCCGCAGCTCAGTCGGATTCCAAAGCACTGTATAGATTTCTTTCAGCTGATGAAATTAAAAAGACAGCAGTGTGTGTGTGGTGTGCCTTCCAGCAACGCGATTTGCCTGTGAGTTCACGATACGGGTTGAGAGGGGAGTTCCTTTGGGGGGGATTAAATAGCTCCCTCTCTTCCTTCCCTCCTCCCCTGCCCTCCATACTTGCAGAACACAAACAGCTTGCAGGGCTGTACAGTACTTGTACACCATGTTTGCCACAGTGCTGCTCACAGGTAACAATAAGCCAAGGTCAAAGGTTAAGAGGGATTGTGGAGCTTAGATTCTTGTGTGTTCCTCTGGCAAACATCATGCACACAGGCACAGGAAACAGTGCCCATAGTACCGCTTGGAGTCAGAAAGAGTGAGAGACAGAGAAACCAAGCTGGCTCAAAAGAGAGAGGGTATCAAAACGTACAAGACCAGGGCAGGTTTCACAAAGATATGTTGGATTGGACCTTAAGGTTAGGACCCGGGTACTCTCTTAGACTAGTCTAATACCTGTTAGATGCACAAAAATAAAGACTGATGCTGAGCTTAAAAAGAGCAAGGAATTACCAGTATAGACTGTTCTTTCCAAACATATGGCAGGATTGGTGGCTTGTTAAAACCAATTAAATTATTCATGTCTATGTGATTATAAAGGCAGGAGGATGACTGATGCTTATTCGTGACTTTTACCATAGAGGTAATCTTTCTCTAACCTTAACTTCACTGAAACAAGATTTTTTAAATCTGTCTTTATTAGTTACTTAAATTAGAAGATGCAAGAGGGATTCATATCTTTTACGACTATTAAAATAGCAATAGCACAATGAAAAAATATTTAATTTTAAACCCTTAATTTAAAATATAATTATCACAATGTAATTGACATCAAAGTAAATGTCAAAAGTATTTTCCTATGCAGCAGAATTGTTACCTTTTAGAATTATACACTTACATTCAAGTAGTGGTTTCTAAACTTTTTCGACTTGAGATGTGAAAAAAACTGGTGTCTCAAACTTACAAACACAAATCACACATTGCAGTAACATTTAAATTTATAGGCAATTGGTAAAGAAAACAACAAACCATACATCCCCAATCTCCATACATTGTTTCTAATTAACAATGGCAATTAATATATATATTAATCAAATTTGCTCAAGTTTCTTTTAAACTCATTTTCAACTTACACAGTGAGAGCACAGAATTAGTAATGCACTCTACTTTCAATGTTAGCTGGAGTGTGGAGTAGAATTAAGTGAATAAAGCACATTAAGGATATAAATAGATTTATTATATTTATAATATGTAAATGTTATAATGTTTATTGTGCTGCCTACTTAGAAAATATGTACAAATAATTTTGTAATACACTTAAATGATAAACAAGGCAGTCCTGCTCTCCTTTTGATTTTTCATTCCTTTCTTTCCTCCTTCTTTCTTTTATTTTCCTGACTTATTTTAAAACAATGCTGACCTGACACACTAATAGCGATATAATATTTCATTTTTGGCACCATGAAATCTAATGAGAGACATGCAGCTGGTTGAAGTTTTCAACAATCTGCTGCCAACTGCAGTCTCACATATTAACTGTGAGACTTGTGCAATCGATACATTAAAGCCTAGCCTCTGCGTTTCAAATGGCTTTAGTGAAGCCAGCGCATGTAAACTGCTCCTTTTATTTTCATTTAGCCATCACGTCGCCATGACGCTCAAACTTAATGTTACCCCAGTGAGAGAGCACAAACGTTTTCATGACCCTTTTCATGACTTTACACATCATAGCATTATTTTGCATCTTACTCTGACAATCTTCAACCTAGTAATTTTCAAGATGCTTGCAAATAACTGTAAGATTGTCTTCTCTCACTGGAAAGAGTTATAATCAACCCATTTTTTCCTATATTCTAAAAGATTGTCTAAAAAGTACAGTTTTAAGTAACTGATGAACTTGGACGTCTGTCTGAACTGTGACTGTCGGTTAGATTAAAGCCATAGTGAAAGTCTATCTTTGTGAAACCAGATTCCTGCCTCCGTCAGGCTCCTTGAATGGAAAGGAGATTATCCATTTAATCTCTTAATCATGCACACTGTATACACAGTTGGTCCTGTGCCTAAAACCTCTGTCCTGATCAGATGTTAAGGAGCCACCTTTTGCAAAGATTCCCTCTAACCCACAGACCAATTCAGGTTAGCACTGATACACTAGTTACACATGTTCCTCTCGAGCTGTCAATATATTATACCCTTGGTGCCCCGTTAAAATGAAATCCAGACCAATGGTGCATAAAATAGAATGTGAAAATATGTAGATTTAAAGCACAGCTTTTTAAAAATCCCTCATTCCCACAAATGTATTCAGAATAAAGGCAGATGTTTCATAACATCAGCTTGCTGTACATTTTGCACAGTATATGTTCCCCAAAAGTAGGAATTAATAATGAAGATGCTTTTTGGCCTGAAATTGCTATTCAAACAATTATGTACTTAGTTTCTTCCAACAAATGCATTCCACATTATTGTTTTGCCTCATAGCAAAGCACCCAAAAGACTAAAACCTTTCATTTCAGCAAAGGCCGCTATTGGTCACCATCAATAAAAGCATAAAAGCATTTATTTCCCACGTTTGTCAAATTAACAGCATACTCCATCTCCCATAGGACTTGTAAGGTTCATTAACCTTTCTGTGAAGTGGGACAGGTTTCCAGCAGTTACCATAACCTCTGTCTCGCTCCTACCTCAATTATAATAGAAGAATTAAACATCCAGTGATTCAAAACAGTAATGCTGCCTCTTAAATCCCTTTGTACCAGCTCTCAGTTGTTAATGACTAAAGACACTGAATGAACTATAGAGTTATCAACAGATATAACCGCGGACAGAAGCTTATCAAATGGCTACTTTTAACAGCAGGGATTACTGACTACGCACGTTCAGTTTTTGTTTGATGGCCACATTTTACTGTTTCTAAAATTATTATTCAGTTTTAAAATGTAGGTTGCCTTTGTTTTCTATGAATTTTTCAGAACTGGATTAATGCTCCATAAAAAAAGTTATTGTTGAATTGGAAATCCATCCATGTGGAAACACTTGTGACTGTTTGTTTTTCGTATTTCACCAACATTTTCCCATCTAGTTGCGCCACGGCCCACCGTCCCTCCAAGGTCAAAAGAATGGGCCGACCTTGAACTAATTAAGTGGTCAATTACACGCCTGTTGATCTCTTTTAATTTCTTAATAATTAAATTAATTGTGTGGGCAAAGAGTTCGTTCTCTTGTCCACCTACTCCTACTCCTCCTTCATCCTCCACTCTCTTCCCCTCAGTTCTTTTTCTCCTCCTCCTCCACGTTTAGGCCCACAAGATTTTTATTCTCATTTATTTTGTGTCACCGTTGACACTTCAAAAACTATTTTAATTCTATGCCATTGAGTGTTTTAATAAGCTTAATCTTCCTCTTCTCTCCCACCCCCTTACATCTCACCCCCATTCTCTCATGTATTAATCAAAATCCAGCACGTGCCTGGATGTATTTGTAGGCATACAGCTCTATTATAACCTATCAGTTTACTATCACCATGGAATAAACGGTCTTACCGCCGGAAACTGCTGCAGCCATGGAACAGTGAGGCCTTGTGTTTGTGTGTGTCTTCTGATGCTACTGGTAGGCAAACTCAGGCTGGGATTTTCCAGTGCCACCCCCGTTAGTGGGAAGCCCTATATGGGGACATGTCAGCGCCTTGTTTGCTTGTTGTGCTGATGAAGCTGGGGGTGGGGCGAGTGGGCAGCCTTGTTCAGGTTCCAGGATTCCCTTCAAATGAGTCAGCCAGCCCCCACTCAAACTGACTGTTACCTTGGGAACTCAGGCTTGGGTTTCCCTTAACAGTACTTAAGTAGAGACTCATCAGCACCCATACTCACGAACACACACACACACTAAAGCTGTGAGTGTTCAGAAGCAGCATCCATGTTGGGAGAAATTACCTCATTAAAAGACTCTCTTTGGCCTATGCTCTGCCCTGTTAGGCCCAATCTGCTCTTTGAGGATGAAATGACCGACCCGGCACGGCCACTTTGTTAAGGCGAATTTGTAATGTATGCAAATTAAGAATGAATAGATGAGTGTGATAATGAGTTTGGGTGGCTCGTTTCTTAAGTCAGTGATTTGAGTAATAGTAGGCTTCCCTGCTAATGAGCAAGGCCAATGTAGTGTAGGTTTGGTACATGACAGTGTGTCGGGCGATGTCAGTGATGTCTGGAGTTCACTTAATAACTGGACTGTTTATGTTTCCAACTCAGTTCATTACCAAAGCCAAATGAGCTTCTTTACTAAAGCCATTAGCTATTGTTAAGTGGGTTAATTTGTTGATGCACTGAAGCAGAACATGGGTGACTCCCCCGCTGGCTTTCACCCTGTCCTGCTGAGGCCAATCCACCCTGCTCAGCTGATCTCCATTAGGGTTGCTCTACCAACCAGTCACCCCAGACTCATCCCATTAGGTTCACACGGCTCCTTAACCATTATAGGAAACTCCAGAATAAAATTATAAAAAGGGTTGTTTTGATTTAATAGGGGTCAACTTTAACAGTGCAGCTTTTTATATTGATGATTAAAAAAAAAAAACCTGCAGAAAATGTATGAAAATTGGTTTTTAACCAATGCATTACTATTTATATTATGTCTTTAATGATCTGTTAAGTGTAACTTAGTGGTATTTTCACATTTTTCCTATGTAAATACGTCACCAGTTATACACAACACATCGTTTGCATCTTCTGTAACTGCCATACACCTGTACCAGCTGCTTGAGCCATGAAGTACAGCTGACTTGTATCCCACTTCATGCACCACAGGACTGTGACAGTCTGTTGGTGTGCCAATCTTATCTATGTGAGCAGATAAAGACTGACCTGCACAGGCCACATACTAACTTCTAGAAGCACCTGAGAGCTTACAGCAGAGGAACATGATGTAGCAGTGAAAAGGTGAAGCTGAGCTCTGCTGGTTGCGTTCTGCAGCACCTGGTTTAGTCTCTTCACCGTCCTCAGTTGTAGAGCCATTTCTATAAGATCAATGCCTGGTTCCCCTGTGAATTTTACAGTGTTGAACTAGGGGTCTTTATCTATGATAAAAGAAACCTTCAAGCAAAGCGTGACACTAGGCGTTGGTTGCAGTAAACTCCCCAGAGACCCTCCTTCGCCTCCTTAGCAAAAACTATAATCAACTACAAGGCTAAGCATTGGTAGACACCTACACCATGAATCCCATCAAAGAAGTGCTGCCATGTCCTAACTAGTGAGAAGGTGGTCTCTGATGATGGCCCAGGCATTGCAGTGCAGACTTAAAAGATTCTGACTTAATTTGCCCCAAAATAATTTCTAAATGTTAATCAATAAAATTATTTTAAAAGCAGTGCATTGCCCCGAAAAAACCTTAGCATACATGCAATAGATTTATCTAATAGAGCAATCAGCTCTAACAAACTAGACCAGCTGACCAAAACATGCTGCAGCACTGAAAAGCATTTAAACCGCCTCTGAAGTGAAGAAAAGAACTCAGTGCTCGGTCTGTTTCACCTCAAAAACCCCGCGCCCGCGAAAATGTATTGTATAATGACGGCTTTCCCCGGAGGTAACGGAGGAGCAGAGAGGCTACTCTCCACCGCCGGAGACATGAGGTTAATAACACAGCCGAACACTCCCCCTCATTTTGTTATTCTCATACAGGCAGGAGACTGTCAAATGCTATACATAATTTAAATTCATATATAGAAATCAGGCTACATTACGATGGATCTATAATTGTTTTCATCAGCATATTATAGCCCTTTGAATCAGAATTAAATAATGAGGTGCCTAGAGATACCCACCCCTAATGAGGTTGTAGGGGCTACAAACTCGAGCTCAAAAGTGTGGAAACCTCGTACTAGGTTCTTCCCGGTCACCAAATCTTGGGAAATATATCGACATACTTTGCTCTGCTCTTTATCTTCTTCTTGCGGTCAGCAGAAACTAAGTCTTGCACTTTTAAGAGCGGCAGCACATGCGGGGCACCGGCAAGGTGATCAAACATGAGGCAGAGGAGGGACTGATGGCTGAATGCTTATTGGCCTTTGATATAAGATTGTTGCATCATGTGTCAGCAAGCTCAAAAGTCAAATGATCTCACTTGTGTCATATGACTCATTTAACAAAAAAATCCTGTCCTTTTAAATTCAGAAGTGGCAGGTTACAGATAAAATCTTGCATTTCTAACTTCCTTAAGAGAATAAAAATCCCCCTAGTTGAGCAGTCATGTGAATTCTCTCTTCCACTTTTGGAAAAAAAAACTGTGTCTAACCTGTAAACGGTAAGGTTCCTTGTGAGACACAGACTTTTAATTCACAATAACCCTGCAAATGAATGGGCTGATTACTGAGGCGAAGATGAGGAGGCAGTCATAAGCACTTGGCTTGAGTGGAATAGGCAGGGGGGAGGGGAGGGGTGGCTGTGGCGGTACAAGTCCAGCCTCAGAAATAGAGCTGTGAACACCATCTGTCATGCTCTCTCTCCCCGTCTGTTAGCCTGACTGCAAGTAAAAGGGAGAATGATGCTCTCAGAACTGCATTAGAAGAACGTGGGTGCTGATTGTCGTAGGTGTGGGTTTACAGGGTGTGCAAGGGAGGAGGAGGGAAGCGGTGGATATACAAGGAGGTGCATGAGTAACCGACAAAGGGAAGCACTCACCCACACAGAAAAGGAGAAGGGTTGTTGGGCAAGTGGGTATTCCTGGTGAAACCGCACCCATGCACCCACCCACCACCTCCTTGCGGACTCCTACCTATTGGCTCTTGTCAGAGGATTCCTAGCGGAAGTTATGTAGACACGTTATACAAACACAGTTCGTCATCTTCTCGAAGGCCTGAAGGAGTTAACGATGTAATATTGAGTTTAATGTCAAATGTTGAGCAAGTTTACCTTGATATCTCTACTACCTGTTCATATTTGCAACAGGAGGGGCTTCAGTTTCCCATAAAATATCATTTTCAAGCATTTTGTTATGAATAATTGCCATCGGCTACTCTGCTTCAATTGGCTCGTCCATATCAGCTTCGGTTTCGCTTCACTTTAGACGGAGAGCCGGAGTTACTGTGTTTAATGTTGGTGGTTGGAGTGTCAGGCGAATACGTGACCCACAGAAAAAAGCTCTGCTGCTTTGTTTTTTTTGTTTCTTTTTTTTTTTTTTTTTGCAAGATTTTTTCAGAGTTATTCATTGCTCATAACGTGTAGGTTGTTCGGGATCCTTTCTGTTTTTGTCTGAGTCACAGTGAGAAATGGAGTCAGTAAAACATGAAGGCAAGCTGCACGATGAACAACAGGGAGAGGCAGGATGAGGCGTCCGTAACGCTGCAGCTGGACTATAGTTAGATTTGGTACCTAAAGAGGTAACTGGCTCCTATATTTGAACCGAGCAAGGACGGATTAAGAAACCTCCAGAATCAATTGTTTCTGTAACATTTGGATGATGTATTTGATAAATTCTTCATATGGTAATTTTTTTCATGTAAATCGAAGGTGCTTTTCCCCATGATTGCCCCCCCACAGGAAGAGCAAATGTCAGGGTATACTATACAAAAGCTGTAAGCAACCTTTGGCCTTTTCACGGGCCACCGACCAGGACACATCTTTTCTGTTGCAGGGTTATAAACTCGGGCCTTTTAATGTGAAAGGTGGTGTCCCTACTCACTACACCCCCTGCTGCCACAAATACATCAGTGGAGGGTCTGAACAGTCTCCAGCGATGTCGGTACTGTGCAAACAATGTTGAGCTGATCAATGATACCATATCTACACCGACAACTTTGATTGATTTACAATAAAACACAGATAAATCTGTCTTTGGGCTACCAAACTTATTTACTTTTATATTTGATATGTCAGAGTGAATTGACCACTGATATAAGTGACTTTAATTGTCAGAATTTCTCTTCCAATCCTGTTCAGTGTTTAATCTCCAGCTCTTTGTTTCCAGTATAAAAAGTATAACTCCTCTCTCTCCCTCCTTTCTGCTCTTTGTTGTTCTTTTCTGTGAAGTATGTAAAACAGTAAACAGCCATTTTGACGCTTTCGTTTTTTTATCTCTCTGTCAGTTTCTGCCTCTCCCACACTGCTCCGTGTGTGATTCACCATCACAGCTACAAGAATGGGTATTCCCCTTGTATGAGGAATTCAAAGTGTAGTCACATTTTGTTTGACTTCATAAGTCTGACATAAACTCAGTCCAGGTAATTTATGTCACTTTCTGTGTTTTATAAGCGGTTGAGTAAAGAAAAGGTTTGGCTTGTCCTACCACTGAGTAAATAAACCTAACTACAGTATTATTTTATGCAAGGCATTGGTATATTTATTCAGGCAAACTTTGACCAACTTCTATGCTGTTATCTTGATAGATGAAACCTTCATTGTTGTCAGGGTTTAAGGTTTGGTAGCAGATATTATTCATAATCAACGTCATTGAGGCCGAGTAGTTGGTGCTGATTTGTTTATCTTTTGTGCTAATACTTTTGCACAATGTTCAAATGGTAAATGTGGTTGTTTTGTAAGTGAAACTGAGCTTTAAACTCCAAAATCTCTCTCTGGGTTTCTTATTTGCAGAATTCTCTGACCTGACCCTGATATATGAAACATGTATGTAATTTTTCAAACATTTCACACGAACAGTTTAAAAAGCAAACTGCAAACTAGTGCAAATGGAACAGATATTTAATAGGTACTAATTATTATTAAATACAATTAACACAGATTTCAGATACGTGTGTAGAAGAGTGCGACATATACAATGACAACCTCACAACTAGGTTATGTTGTATATAAGCTGCTTCATGAATTATTGAATGATTAAGAAATTTAGATTTTTTTTATACTCATGAATATTTGAATTTAATCTGTTGTGCCCCGATGAGAAAATATTTTGAAACTGATGGTGTGTTTCTTAGTAACTGCATAGATAATGAAGCAGTTTCTCGTTGTTTTCAACTTTCAGCTGCTGAAATGACATAACTTGCAAATTTCCAACAGATGAAACAATGACACAGCAGCTGTGAGTACTTTGTTGGACTTTTGTGGTTAAGATACACATTTTGTCCGCTTCGGATTACACAGGAACAACTAGCAACTAGTTGATATACATTTTAACTGTTTTAATGGAAAAGCTGCACAGTGTGCCTCGCATTTGGTGTTATGAGCAAACACGCTGCACTTTAACAACCAGCCGAGCTACTGTTTTTTCTGACATCTGCCTTATGTAATGTAACTTTTATCCTCAGCTTGAGGCCAGCACAGACAAACCAAAAATAAAACAGCTCACAGTTGGTCAGTATATGTATGCATTGTACAGCAAAAGAGAGTTACACCATTTATTCTTAGTGTGTCTGTTTGAAAATATGTGATATAGATGTATAATGTCTGTATATATACTGGAGAATATAGTATAGAACAAGTAACAAGACACCAACATGTTTGCACTACATCAGATTTTCATATTTTCATGACATTCATCAAGTTAACTTTTATTCTTTAGTGATGTCTTAGTTCCCACCACACTTGATATGTCCATTTCCATAATACAGGGGTCCTAATGTATTTTGTGTATATTGTTTTGTTCTTACATCGTCTCAGGTGTTTCCAACAATATTTGCAGAGAAATCTGTAACTTTATTCAAGGCTGGTGATTTTATCGTTTGTCATCGGCAGCAAGGGAAGTGTCACATGATTCATCAAATAGTGAGGAAGGAAGCCTACGAAAATTACCCTGGTCAGTTTGTAGCGGCGGCTGATTAACAATGATAACAGTAACTCCCATCACTTCACGTTACTTCACAATGTCATTGAACTTAATTATTTGCTTTCATTGTTTTGTAGTAATTGGTTAAAACTATAGTAAATAACAACCTGTGAAATAACACTTGAATCAGTGGAGTCATAATATTAATTTTCAGTGCTTCTACATGTCATTGTTATATTTTAATTCCTTGCCCACAAATTTAGCCGTACAGCTAAACATTTATTAGAAAATCTGCAAGTTTATTTATCGTTATTTAAAATACTGCAAGAACACAATAAGACACATTTTAAAAAACTCCTGCTTTTAGCTGGACCCTTCTTAAAACTGACAATTAACACAGCAAGCAGCTGTCAATCACTTAGCGGTCAGAACTTTTCACGCTTTGTGCCCCGCCCCCACAGCAGGGTCCCTGAGGGAGGCTGCCCACCATGTGAGAATGTCCTGTAGATTAGTGTGAGCGAGTCCGTCACTCCCCAGTGAACATCAAGAGTCAGCGACCTTAACACTTCCCTGCCCTGTCACAGTTACTGTGATACCAGCTCTGCTCTGAATAAACCCCTCTCACCACCACACTGATTGTTATTAAGATTCTGATATCTGTGAATATTAATATTAATATATGTTATTCTATGCGAGTTCTGCATGTGATTGACTTGTCTTTTATTATTTGGCTGAATTTCAATATTGCATTGATTTGCTGTTGTTTTTACTCTATGTATTATAATGAAATTAAAAGGGCAGAGGGTGCCGTGGAGAGTGAGCGAGAACCGAGCATTAAGATGTGGGAAAAATGTTGCACGCTCTAATGTTGACTACCTGTTGCTATGGCAATGGGTTTGGATCCTGCAGGCTGTAGGACTCTTGCTATTTCTAAATAAAGCTTTTTTTCTCACTGATCAGTGGATGAAGATACTCACAGTTGAAACTAATCTTCTGAATTTTACCAGTCTGTGTAAACACTGATGCTCTGCACACTAATACTTGCTGCTAAACCTCCTCAACAGCAGTTAAAGGATTATGGATAAGATGAATCACAGTAGAGGACACATGCTTTTCTAATGCTACATGTTTTTTATTGAAAGAGTCAAGCATAAATGATAAAATTAATATTTATAAATGAGCCCTTAGAGAGTGTCTCTTAGTCATTCTGGCAGTCACATCATGTTCTTATGACTATGGAGTTGTACTTTTTTAACGTTATGGGTCTATGCTCTATATTACTATGGTGTCCTCCAGACAGAGTTTCATTAGCTGTCACAAACAGCACTTTCAAAAAAAAAAAAAGTCAGACTGTGATATATCTACCTTTATAATCCCTTGTTTAACATTCATTTGAAAGCCAAAAAAATCTTTAGATTTCCCTTTCATGAATATTAATATCAATGATAACACATTTTTTGTTAGATTACTAAAATGGGTCAATTAACTTGTCTTTTTAACAGTGTAATGTTAAAATCATCCCTCTTTCAAAAATGGATCAAATTGCTGAGTGCATATGTGTTTGCACTGTTTCCAAGATCACAAAAATAAAATTGTATCTTTTGAGTACCACATCCCCAAAACACAGTGCAGATTAGTATTTTTTCACAGCTATAAACTGTATTTTGTTTGGCCCTATCATCCAGCAAACCGAAGTTTCTGCTCAAGGATCAGAGGAGATGAGAAAAAAAAGGCTCCTTTGTCCTGCGTGCCTTTTGTCCTGACATGCTGTCTAGTAACACAGTACCTTTGTCACCCTGTGGGGGGAGCCTGTGTGTGGAGAATGGAGGACAGAAATAGGTGCTGAGACCAGATATTTGATGTCTGTGATGGGGACTTCCACGCTTACCTCAAGTGGGTTTTGGGCCATTTCACAGACAACATATTTAGTCCTTTTTCCTCCCACTCAAGGATGCAGCCGTCTTGCAGTAAGCAGCCAAGTCTATTAAACAAACATTTCTGTGTGTTTTGCAGCGTGAGGTGCCTGCCTGTGTGCTTCCTGGGGATGAGGGAGTTTAACCTGACAAACATACAGTGGAAAATGCTTATGAAAAATATCTACGCTTCACATCGGGCTACATGTCTGTCTCTAGGCAACAGGAAGTTAATATACAATTAATAATATGGGAAATTGCCACCTGGAAATCTACTTAGTGATTTAATTTGCTTGGGAACTGCCTTTTGTCTGGGAATTGTCTCTTGTCTTCAGACGTTATTATGACAGACCTTTTATATATTTTACTTTTTTATATTTTAACCTGCAGTTTCAGTGCAGTGAAGCTTCCTGAGAGGTTGAAAATGTACATTTCTTATGTCAAACGATTGTGCTTTCATACAGTCATTCCTTAAGTCTCAATGCCTGTTGGATCTATAAATGCTAAAATTCCTTGGTATGGCAGTATATTTCTAATTTAGTTAGACTATAACAAAATTGGCTCCAAATAAAATTGGCTAGGGAATTAAATGGCGTCTCCAGCCTCTCTCTAGTTGGTACAGTGGGTGCTAATTCAAGGACTGACCGCTGAGCTTAGCGAGCACAGAATATTTGGCTGTGAGAGCACAAAACTAGGGAAAAGAGTGGCATTATATTTTGTGTTGTAGAATGCAATGTACTGTCTTTCTTGTCAAATTGTTAGTTGGATTGTTGTTTCAGATTTGACCTAACTATCCTTCATCTCAAATGAGTTTGCGTGACTGACTGTGTGTCTAAATTACCAGGGAAATACACTGAAGAAAGGAAAGGTACAAGGGAAAACCCTCACTGGTAAGTCTGGTTTTCAATTGACCACTCATTTTGCAACCTTAGTTACTGTATTCAGTCCATCTTGGTTTACTTTAATGACACAAGTTTATCTTACTCATCTATGTTGTGTAAGCTATACAATGTACTGTGGTAAATTATAGTTTTAGTTGGAATGATTCCACGATATTATTTTGAACAATTTAACTTAATTATTGTTTATGTGTTTCATTTAAATTTCCCCTCCATGAACTCTGGTTCCCAGTCTAACAGATGTAACAAGGTAGTCTGCAGCAGTAGAGCTGAGACACAGATGTGAACTCAGAGACAGTGGAGTTACTACTAATACTGTCGTACACTGTTACTCTTGGTGTTGTTTGTGTCTTTGTGCTTCTCAAAGTTACAAAATTCTGCCAAGCAAAGCAATTACTGTCGCTGAAAGTCGCTGTAGTTTAACCACTTCTTTTTCACATGTTTACTTTCAAGGCATCGTCTAACAAATAAATCTACACACAGCAGCAGCAGCAGCAAACACATACTGGCAAGAGTCATGGAGCAGGCAGGACTTTGGTGCAACAAAAAAAGCCAACTAAGCCAATGTTACAATATAATGTTCCACAAAAAGCATCATAAAAAAACACACACACGCACAAACAACTCAGTTGGCCTCAAATGAGGCTTAATGTTGACACAACTTCTCTTATACACACTGACTTTCTCTCCAACATTTCTTACCTAGTGGGCCTGCAACTGAAGCTAGCCACATTGGTTGCATAACATGGCTAGCACTAAGTTAGCTTGTTATGCTAAAACACAAAATAACATCGAATTTGTGAAATGTTCAGCCTCCAAGATGGAATTTAAATGGATATCGATCCATCCTTGAGCTTCAGTCTCTAAACCTTCTTTTACTGGCCCCCGTTAAGAAACAGTTTTCCAGTGGTTGTGGGCACATTTCAGTCAAAAATTAATTTAATTCGCAAGGTTTTAATATCCTCAGATGATGGGAGAACATGGAGACTTTGTGAAGTCGGGAATAGCAAGCAAACAATGGCAGACAAATATAGATTCACAATGTTTTCAATCAGCAGAGGAGGTGCTAAGCTAAAAAAGCCCGATAGGACGTCACATGGAGACTCAAGTCAGAGCGGCTTTTTGGAAAACACAATGCATGACAGATGTGGAAAGAAACAAACAGAGAAGATGGTCTTTTCTCATAGTTTGTGGGTCACTGGATTCACCAGGGACACATTTTTTGTTTGAAAGGCCATGAAAAAGTTAATCCAAAGGAAAACTGGCCTGAGTGACTAAAGAAAGCTAGGAATTTAGGGTTACAGTTTTATGGATCTACAGCTGCCACTGGTTTATTGTAATCTAAAAAAAATCCATGTGTATGAAGAGGTTCTAAACTCACTATTTGAAACCTTTTACAATGTAAAGAGTTGGGATATCAAAGATTCAGGCCCACTGTTTGATCTTTTTAGTTGCATCACTATGTTAATGTATGCAGCATATATTGCTATGTTGACCCATTCATCAGTGTCAGTGCTGCTGATTCAGATTCTTTGTTTTTTCCATGCAGACTATTTTCCTCCGACTCCGCCACAGAAGTCTGGTTTGCACCGCTACCAGTTCATGTTGTTTGAGCAGCCTCCAGATGCACCAGTGTCACTCAGCGAGACGGAGAAGTCGTCCCGCGGTAATGACTCCACAACACTGTCGGCCACTGAAGTATCATCTATCATATACCAACACTGAGCAACACAACCGCTAACAGCTAGTTGTTGAATCAGCACTAAAAAGATTACACCGAGGCATCGAAACTCGAGGCCCAAACATTTCCTCTCTTAAATTAACCACGATTGTTTTTTGTGGCTTAAGGTTTTGTGTTTTGGGAACCTTTACAGGCTCCTGCAGTTATTTTTGTGAACATTAGCAGGTAGATTATTCCGTTTCCTGGCATACAGTAGGAAGTTGTGTCATTTCACAACGTTAGATTGATTTAGGTATTGCATCATTTGTTTGAGTGGGCGTAATATTTTATTTAGAGTGACATTTTTCTATATTAGATTTCAACAAATGTAACCATGACACCACTAAAGCTGCTTTTTTTAGCGTTTTTATTTATTACATAAAGTCCCAAGACGCTCTAATCTGACTCTACTTAACTGCTTTAAGTCCAGGTCCTGGTTTATGACTGTCACGTCATGACACATAATACACAAATAATTATGAGGATTTGATCCGGGCATTTGGAGTTGCTTTAGAAAGATCTCTTACTTCAAGTGCTTGAATTTAACAAGGGAAATGTTAATGAGGTTAGTGAGTAAGTGCGCTGCAGTATTAATGCCTGCAGGGTCGAGACAAGTATTGTCGGCTCCCACGCACACCTGCACGGGTCTGCCTGACCACGTCTTGTTTAACCTCAGCCAAACCTGAAACCGTTGACCATTTCAGTGCCCGTGAAGTGTATGTTTACTTACAACGCTGATTGCCACTCGTATTATGACCAGATCATTTTCTTAGTTTGTTTCTGAAAAGATTACCGTGTTAGTCTTGCAGAAAGCTGTGTTGTTGTTCTGTTTTTACTTCTGGTTTTTCCGACTTTTCCTCCTTCTGAAGAAAAGTCTCTCGAAGGTGGGCAACTGCACTTGGATGTACAGTACAGTGCTTCTCAGGAGGCGTATCCGTCTGTCTGTTCTTGTCGGGTCACAGCCGGTGATTTGAGGGGAGATCAGGGCGGTTTGAGACATCAAGCGCCGCGGCCCTGAATGAGTGGAGCTGCCAGTCTCTGCTGTTTGAAGTTTTGACAGCTATGTCAGCAAACAATCCAGGCACATTAGGCTGAGGTCTGTTTGATGTTGAAATCTCTGGAAAAAAGAAATGTCAAAAGTAATGTATTTTTGAGTATTTTATGTATTCAGACTCACATTTGGGGAGCCCGAGATGAACTCTTATCAGATTGTTACTGTATTCAGTGTGTCAGAACTGGTTAAGACGAGGAAAATAATAGCATGAATAATAGGCTGCTATTTAGAATATTTTAATATATTTCTTGAGCAAAATAAAACTCTTTCGCATTCATTTTCTGCTACCAGCTCTGATACAGTAGTTGCCCCCACATTATGAAGCGATTGAGCTGAGTGGATCCACCCATCCTTAATCTGCTGGATGAGTTTAACTCCCTCTGATATACTTCCTCTCTTCTGCAAACTGTTCTCTCTATTCAAGGGAAATTAAATTAAGAAATGCCCTCTTGGATAATCAAATATTTCATTTGATGGGTCAGTTTTGAAGAGAATAACTGTCCTTCTGAAGAGAATAATGTAAATAGACTCGGTGTGACATATTAGGAATAAAAGCCCAGTCATGGTTTATGGATATGAAAAGAAAATTATTCAATTTTCACAGTCATTATTGGTTTGGCTGAGTTCAGTGGTGTACCTGCTGTATTATTATCGTCCTCCACTTGGCCATGATGAGCACGGTATTCCCGCACAGACAAGAGGAACAGAGGGAATCCCATGTCTCCCCACCTCCTCCGTTAAGTATGTTCACTTATTAGCGTCTGTCCTCCCTCCATGTGGTATGACACAGAGAGCATTTTTCATAGCCCATGACATTAATTGATGTGATTTGCGAAGGGAGAGCATTTAGTCGTGGGTGGGAGACTCCTAATGATCGTTTTCCACTTCCAGTAGCGCAGTCATTGACTCAATTTTATCGCAAATTTGTCGTCTTTTTTCTTTTCATCTCTGGACATCACTTGAGTGTTGAAGGGGGTGGACAGCGATATGGGTGGAGCAGGGCTGTTGTGAGTAACCGTGGGAGTCTGCCGTGCCTCCTGTGTTAAGGTTATGAATGTGGGTCAGTGAACTGATGGAGACAGCTGGTTTGTTACACAGGGAACTACAGGGGGGCTGCGCTCTTGGCACCGGGCATAGGGGCGTGATCGTAGGGAATCCCCTTCGCTCTGGCTCAGGAAGGCTGTCCCTGTCTGGAGGCTGCCCCTGTGCCAGGGTGGGGGGCAGGCGTGGGCACACAGGCCCTTGTGATACTTGTTAGCCACTTGGCAAGCCCTCAATATGTCCTGCTACTGTTTAGTGCTGCCGAGTCAGTTTGTCAAGGGAAACAGTGTTACAAGGCCGGGGAGGGAAACGCCGAGGCCCTGAGAGATGCTATCTGTAGTGTTGTTTCAGCCCGCGATGTAGTTTTGCACATATATTGTTTACACATCCAGCCACGTGTCTCCTGACTGGAACCTCCACTGATACTTTAGATTGATCTGAAACACAAAAAAAAAAAAGTCAAAGAAAAATTATGGCAAAGCTTGAAAATTAAAAATATATCACTCTATGTTAAACCCCCCCCCCCTCCCCATTTTTTCATGGTCAATTACAAGCGAGAGGATGTACGGGACGATCATGTGGTGTGAATGAATGGATCGCAGTGGAGTTAGCTGCTGGATGGTGCACGTTGCTCATCTTGCCTCCTAGAGCCCCTACTGCCAGCTCAGCACACTCCACAGTAATTGAAGCCATTTGCAATGTTGCAGTGTGGTAATGGGCAGATCCATGTCTACCACCCACCCACAGCCTCTACCATTAATCAGAGCTGCGTGGAGTCAAGAGAGCCAGGATTTGGTAGCTACAGCAGGCCTGAGTTTCAGCCAGGAGTCGACTGCCTTAAAGGAACACTTTGACGTTTAAATTTTTGGCAGGGACTTTCTTTTTTTTTTTTTTTTTTTTTTTTATAAAATTGAGTGGGGGGTTGGGGGTAAAAGTTTTTATGTTTTCCCACAAATCCATTTATATTTTTAATGATAATATTTGG
>JAQNCA010000027.1:20806500-20834383 GCA_029783725.1 Acanthurus tractus | reverse complement strand
TTTTTTCTTTTTTTTTTTTTTTTTTTTTTTTAACAGATGCTTGTCAGGTTCGGGGTAAAAGTTTCTAGATTTTCCCTCAACTTCCTTTATCTTTTAATAGCTTCAAAGTCGGTTTTAGATCCATTCACAGTATCAACACAATTAATCTATTAGATGATACATAACAAAATAAAAAAATAACTAATTTAATTTTTTTTGTCATTTTTTAAGTGAAAATATTAAATATTCACAGTTTCCAGCATCTTAAAGGCTTTAAGAAGTCTGATTCACCTTTTATTTTTGTCATTTGTGAGAATAAACCGAATGTTTTTGGACTTTATCAGGTTGTTGGACAAATAAAACTTGGATTGATGATGTCATTTGATGATGTTAGATGACACTGTAGGAGACTGGGATTCTATATTGTCTAATAATGTATACATTTAACCAGACAGCACTCACCTGTTAATCAGTGAGGAAAATAACAAGCAAGTCAGTTCCACTAAGAGTGGAAATGGTAGGTTAATTAATCAGTTGTACGATCGACAGCAATATAATTAACAACCAGTCTTAACAGTTGATAAATGGCTTGAGTAACGAAGGAACAGTACAAAACATAATAATAATAATAATAATAATAATAAATAAAATCCAACATGTGTTATATCTCTTTGAAACTGAATATGGCGTCCCTGGCAAACCCATCGCAGCTATACAGACGACAGGCTGTGAGCTGAAATCGGCCGCCAAACGATGTGACACCGTCCCTCGACCCAGGTCTCTCCACAGAAGTTATCTGCCCTGCCAAATCATCTCAGATGGAGACATTACCGTCCTGTGTCCGACACCTGACCTCCAACATCCTCAAAGAATCTCACCCTCATGATGTTAGGATTGCATTATTGCGACTGTGAATTTCATATGATAAAGCTCGGCGGAGCTCTTAGCCTGATATGGCTCCTCTTACCCTGCTGCGATGAACAGGATCACTTGGTTGTGAGTATTTTTGAGAGTCTATAAGAGGTTTAACAGGGACACCGCCCACACCACTAAATGTAGCAGTTCTGTGTCACCTCACAGCAGTCCTGATCTTCCTGCCATACCCAGACGGAGACGCAAGGTGGAAACAAAAGGGGAGGCAGGAAGACTTTAACATCGCCCTCAGGTCCCACACTATCTGTCCTTTCCATGAGCAGGCAGATGGGAGAGGTGGAAACACGTCTCTGCACTACAAACAGACATCAGCCTATTTTAAGGTCACTTGTAAATCTAGGCATTTGCAGGGTACCAGCCAGCGTGATAGCACCCGATATTGTGAATTCGCCTCGTTTTGGATTGCACCCAATGATTGCACAGCTTCAGACAGGATTATGGGTGTTTAAAGCTTTACAAGCGGCGCCTGGTTTTGACTCTCCGTCTGATCGTTAGTCTACAATAAAATGATCTACAGTGTGACATTCTGCGGTAGAGGAAATGTTGGCTAATACCACTGTAAGGCAGGTTCTCACTAAAAAGGGAAAGAGGAAAAGGGAAAGAGAAAGTTTGACTATTAATGCATGACTGTCATGAGAGTAATGGCTGTCATGAGAGTCAAATCTGCCATGACTTATGACTCATGAACTATAACCTATATTTAGTATAAAGTTTGTTGTCCGTCCCCCCCACGTTGTCTCACCCCTTAGCTAAGTGCTACTGTTCTGGACATGCAGGGGAGTTCGGGGATCTGCAGAGGCGGTACATTATCTCCCACGGAAGTGCAGGCCAGAGGGGCCACTGGGGCCATGCCCTACCATACAGACAGGTCACTTGACTCCATTGCCCTCACTTGATTATCGGAGCCCTTTCTGCAGGCAATCCTCATTCACAGAAAAAGACCTGGCAAGATTCAGGTACTCATCTGCTCGTCTTCCAGATATTATTCATCATCTTCCCCAGAAGTGCTCTGAACTGACCTAGCCTCGTGGCAAACCCAGACACATCGAGGTGCTAGTCTCATAAGCTAATAATGTAGGGAGGATCCGGGTGTGTGCGCGAGCCTGCAAAAAGTTGAGTAATGATTTGTTAATACTGTCATTTAATGTAAAACTTTGCAATTAGAACACATTCAAACAAATGACTGAAGATTTATAGGAGTTAAATACATTAATATATTCTCCAAAAAAAAAAAAAAAAAAAAAGGCATGAGAAATCACAGCTTTGAATAAAACATTTTGTCAGAAATGTAAATGAATCCTTTTGATTTTTGTTTCTGCATTCACGGGAGGTGAGTGCACTTGATGTGCGTGGCAGCGGCAAAGTGTATTTCTTCTCCCAGATCCACGATGATGAAGGATACAAAATGTGGCTCCCTGATGGTGAAAACAGCCACAGCGAAGGCCAGTTAAGCAGCTGCAGCCAGAGGTGAAAAGCAGTAATGTTTCTATCCAGGCAGAGTCAAACCTGAACCCTAACTGTGAGACCATTCTCTCTACAGATTTGGACCATTTCAATAGTTGGCTTTCCTTTAAAAAGATTAACTTTCCTACCCTATTCTTCAGCATCTGTAAATGCAGTTACTCCACATACGGAAATACCAGAATGTCAGCGATTCCCTGGATTACGGAGCACAGCATTGTCTTATGTACACCCAAACATTCACTTATTTTCCCTAGAATCTGTTGAAGTTTGCAAGTTTAACGCATGCAGGGTTTTGTTGCCTTGGAATGATAATTGTGAATTTGTCTTTTTTCTGCAAAGGGAGGGGAAGCTGCAGGGAATCAGCGGTTGTCAAAATCTAAGAAGTGATATTGTCATACCAGCCGGATGGCCGTCTGGTGTTTGTTTAAAAGGGGAGGGAAGAAAAAAACAGTGCAGGCGATTGAATCATATCTTCTTGCCAATACGTCCTTGCGTTCCCACCTCCATCATTACAGCAACATGTTTTATTTTCAGCAGTGCTGTTCTCAGTGACTCACATCCCAGAGCCATGTGCTGCTCAGTTAGGCCTCAGATCCCTTAAACATGGAGCTAGCGGTCATGAGAAATGCTCTTGTGTTGCACCAGAGATTGCACTCAGACAGAACTAAATTTATGTACAGTGTTGTTGGGTTAGAAACATGTAGTGGAAAAATGTGAGGTTTTTCTGTTTTTTTGTTATTTTAGCTACGTTTAAAGTTCATTCCACTTTCAAGTGTCTTCTGATACTGATAAATCTATGTGTCATGTGTCATTCTGCTCTAACAGGTAAATGGGATCTTCAGGCCTTCATCAAAAGATGTCATCTCGGGCAACCTGTGGCCTCTCTGCAGTTTCTCACCGAAAACTTCAAAGACTGAAAAATGCTCAAATGCCTGTACAGTGCATGCCAACACTATGATAAAGGAGATGTTTACCTATTTTTTCCTGAATTAAAAAGCATCATGTCTTCAAAGCTTGCAGCCCTCTTTGCCTCTATCTTATCGTCAGGTTGGAGAGAGAGAGATTTCCCCCTTTGTGTTTCACCAGCTGCTTTGGTCTTGATGTTGCCGTCTATCTCTGTCGCGTGGTCTCGAAGCAAAGAATTTGGGAGATAGATTTTGACCTCACAGGGGATTTCTTATTAGTTTCCGAACGCTGTCGGCAACAGAAGGAAGACGGCCTGATATCACAAGTCTGTGTGGAAAGAGTTGATTCTAATTCAGGGGCGGAAACACGTCAGGGCCAAAAAAAGGAAGTGGGAGGTGAAACCAAGACCGCAACACAGCCGGATGCCACAGTGGAACTTGAACCAAAATACTCTACAGAGTGACAGGGCAGGGGGAGGGGCTGCCTGTGGTGTATTGGTGAAGGGAACTTGCTGTTTGAGTAATTGTTTATCATATTTCCATTGACCACTCTCACCCCAATTGGAAACATTGAGCTGCTTTCAGGTTCTTGATTGATTTTTTTTTTTTTTTTTAAGCTGCTCTGACACGTGTTGAAGTGTCCTTGAATGTAACTTTGGGACGATGAACCCGTTTTGAACTTTGAACAGTTGCATAAGAGGCCCACCTGGCAGGTCTGCAGAGGATGGTGCGGATAAACTTTTCAACCCTTTCACGAGGAGATACTTTTCAGACTCCACGGGTCTTTGTAGAGGGTGGGTCAGCGTGCCCCCCCATGAGGAATATTGGTTTCTAACCAGCAACCCTCCTCGGGGAGGGGTTTGTATCAATACCCCAGATGTCTGAAAAAGGCTGGATTTACATGAGGGACTTTGATGTTCTGATGATCAATCTTTAGTTGGTGGTTTCATTGACCCTAGTTTGGTGTCTCATCAGCGGGCTAGGCAGGAGTAGGTAAAGGAGGTTTTTGTTCCTTTGGTGGTTAAGCCAGCCTTGGTAAACCCCTTTGTGCCCCCTCCATGAACTCTGGGAGATCATTGATCAAATTGTCCTGCATCTGCTTTGTTTGCTTCCCTGACTTAGCAGTCAAAGCGTCCACATGCACAAACAAAACAAGCCAAAACAGTGCAGATGAGCAGACACTCGAACAGATAGTCCATTGCTTTAGAACAAATGTTAAGTATCCGT
This sequence comes from Acanthurus tractus, assembly GCA_029783725.1. Classification (NCBI taxonomy): domain Eukaryota; kingdom Metazoa; phylum Chordata; class Actinopteri; order Acanthuriformes; family Acanthuridae; genus Acanthurus; species Acanthurus tractus. Next base: position 20,829,875 of record JAQNCA010000027.1, on the reverse strand, counting down.
CAGTCGGAATATCGCTCTTGACCTTGATTTACCCATCTTATTTGACTTATGAAATCACATTTTGAACAATTGGCAGGTGGTGTATAATTCCACACTCATTGTGGAGCATGCCAAGTTGGAGAGCATTCTTCCAAAAACACCACCTACTTGAATCCATCAGTACGCCATTGAAATGCCAAGTTTTGTACTTCCAAATATACTGTGCATTTTTTTTTCTCTCCTTTATATCTTGGAGAAAGCCTGCCAGAACAGCTGGGTTTTGCCACACAGCTTCCTTGAATGTGTTTATTTTTACTCCAAATGTCAGGAGAGTTGAAATATTCTGATTAAGAAAAACTGACAGCTGTAGTTCAGCGGTGCACAGTATATTGCCTTCTCTGAAAAAAAAAACAACTCCTCACATCCCCTGATGATATGGGAAAGGCATTTAATATTTTCTTAATTTATTCAAACTTACATTAATTAAAAGGAATTTGTATAATCAATTCAATTGCCTAACCGACGCTAAGTGATCTAATATGCATATGATGACTTGAGTCTCCATTCTTTTTTTACTCTCTCTCTCTCTCTCTTTATCTGCTACTGAAGAAGTATAAGAGATTTATTCCACTGGAGAATTTCAGCAGTTCATTATTTGTTCTAAGCAGTGGTGAAATGGATTTCAGTGTGACATCTGCCCGTTGCGTGTCAACACTATGGTCTGCTGACCACTTTGTAGCATTTATTTCCTGCTCGTTTGACCCCAGCAGACGGGTATTGTTCTGCAAATCTGACTGCAGAGATTCAGCGCAGATTCAAATCCTTCCTCTGAAAAAAAAAATTCAATGAATATCCTTATTTTTTGTCTAAGTGCCTACAACCTTTTGACCTCTAACAGGCCCATTTTTTTTCCCAAAGTATCTGCATTAGTCTTGTGTCTTAAATACATGTTTCTGTCTCTCATAGTAGCTGTGAAATGTTACACTCCACACATAAGCAGAATATAGCAGTGACTGGGCACAAGCTCCAGATGTTCGGTTTAAACAACTGTAAGATACCACCTTTAATATAAATCTAAATAAGTACACTTGTGTGGATGATATGATTTCGTGTAACTATTATGCTTTTAAACATGTTGTCATGTAAAAAGCATGTAACCTGTTCTTAATTACAAGCAGATTCAACACTGTATCACTTAAAATTCCATGTCAGTAAGCTTAAATAGGAAGCTTTCAGTGTTTGAATAAGTAATAATTAGAAGATATGAGGACTTTTAGGGAGCATTTAGTAATTACAGTATCATTTTTTTGAAGATTAGTCAGCCTAATCAGGAAGTATTTCTCAACATTATAACAAAAAATGAAGGAATTTGCTTCAAAAATATGATTAAAAATAAAGGATGCAGTGTTACTGTTAGTATAACTGCCAACATTTTATCTGTCCAGTTTATCAGGAACAGCAAGGAACAACAATTTCAGCCTTCCTCATGAAGCTTGGAAAAACAAAACTAATTTGAATATATATCCACGGTGCCTAGTGTTAGTTTTCCACTGTTCTGCAAAATTAGCCCGTGCTTCCATGGAATCCCTGTATGCAAAGGAGCCAGGAGGCTGCCGCCAAAGAGATCTACCGCTGCACACCGTGGACAAACAGCGCAGGCCTGCCACCACGTGACCCAGCTCACAGTCGAGGAAATAAGCCTGCTTACAGGTAGGTGTTCCAGCTGGGCCGACCAACTTTCCAACCACAGAGCCACACAAACGCCTCCTCGTAGGTGAGACACAATAGTGCAGCAGGTCACGCCTCTCACCTGAGGGGATTCTCTCAAAGCTTTGCATCCATAAACACAACAGTTGATGCACCCTTTTTTTCCCATTGCATTGATCAACCCGGGCAACTTCCCAGGGTTGTCACAACAACAGGGAAAACAGACAATTATACATTATGATGAAATATCCCTATAATAAATTCAAATGTGCTGAAGCTTACAATGGTGTTTTCATTTAAACTGGGTCATTTATGACGCCAAAGGTCACAGCATTACTCAACGTCACATTATGTTGTCAGGCCTTCCTGTTATTTACTCTAAACCAAGTTTATCTAACACATTCCTTGGTTCGGTTCATTTTTTTTATGCTACATAATTAGGAGATAAATTCTTACATTCATGTGCTTTTCACTCTACAGAGATCAAGAGTTTAGTGTTCAGTCAGTTCAGAGTGTATTTCACCATCTAGCACTGATATTTATCTGTTTATTTGTTTTCACTGACACTCTTGATAAGCTTTCTAAGGCTGCTGTGTCTCATCCAAGGTATGTCTGTCTTTTCACATGAATGTACAGGTTACAAACAGATACAACACAACATAAACAGCCTGTGACACGTATAACTGCTTTCATTCAGATTTGACAGTCAATCTAAAAACAAGGACATAAGATATATGACAACAAGATCCCTAAATTAGTGTTTTAATGATAATCTGAACATATGCAGACTGGAAAAACTCTTACCTTTGACTCTGTGAACAGCTCAGACACAAATGAGGTGCCTTTTGACCTGGACCAATGTGCAAAAAAGTGATTCAGAGACCTAGTTTACAGAGTGAGTCAGTAGGAAGCAGATGATGAAGTCAACACTGAAAATCTATCTTTGGTTGGACACAAGAGTACTGAATTTTGAATCAGGTCTGTCAAGTTCTTTGCTATCCATTGTGCTGATTGAAAGTACCGGACTGGGAGCAAGACAGGACTCTTGTTTTGCCTACCGGTATGACTGCTGCTCATAAAACACACACACTTACACACACACACACACACACATATAAGACTTGCCTGTGGTGGAGAAACACACAAGATCACTAGCTGCTCTGTTTGTGTAAGCCCCCTAAACACAGAGCATGATTCAGACTAATTCTCCCACACATTCTGTTTACACTTCTGGTTCATTGAGGTACTATTAATTTCTCAGGTCTGAATATTCAGGCACTGACATTTCATTCAATATTTTCTGTAAATTTTGCAAAGGCCTATGTGTTTGGTTTTTTTTTTTTTATGTCATTGCAGCCATAGCAGAAAGTATAGAGAATCTAATTAAAACTTCTATACAAAACTATTAACCCAGAGAGCAGAAGCTAGTGACTTAGAAATGATATAGAAACATGTGAATGTGTGAATGACCCCGCAGTAATTCTTCAGATTTTTTTTTTTATTTTTATTTTTGGTTACACAGTAAACAAAAAAGGGAAATGTCATAAATAGTTTAAGGCAACAAGTGTAGGTACTTTTTCACTAGTTGCCAAATTGGTGAAAAAGCGAGCCATGACGCTTTGTCCACTGACATCTCTCTGAGCGTCTGTGGCTTCCGATCACTTTTCCACTACTACTTCACCCGGAACTCACATGTCCAAATACAGACACGAGGGGGCGGGGCCGGACACTGCCTTATTTGGAGTTTCCACTTAAAGCGGTCACTTGGGCTCCAAGTCAAAGCAAGCCTGTGGATTTTACAAAGCGCATGCAATATTTACAAGCGATTAACTCCGCCAATTACTGTCTTTGTAAGTGTTGCTGCACGAAAACGGGCTTTGGAATCAGTGTTCTGCAATACAACCGTGTGCATATTCACACTAGTGTGTCCAAAGTCATTTTTTTCTGGCAAAACTTTATTAAAAAAAAGTTTTTTGAAAGTGATGCCAACAAAGACAAATCGTCCAATATGAGGTGAGTATTTGCAGAATATAAAGCAAACACTCAGTTGATAAACTTGTGAATAATAAAAAAAAAAAAGTAGTCAGCCCTTATGTTCACAACACTGTCTTTCTCCCTCTCTCTCTCTCTCACACACACATACACACACTCATACACACAGCTGCATGAAAAGCTCCCAGTGTGCCTGAAAGTCCACGGTGCTTCTCCTGATGTCTGACAATAACAACTAGAAGATAACACGCCGTCATGTTTTCCACGCGGACAGGAAGAAGGGGAGAACCGTCGGCTCGTCCCGAGGGAGGACGCCGCTGGAGGTGACATGTAGATTTTTTAACTTTGTATCTATCTATCTGTCGGAGCCTTTTTGCCTCCACTGTAGTTTCCACCGACTGACGCGCGGAGAGCCTGGCGCTGGGTGCTCTCTCCATATATGGTCATCTACGTCACGCAAATGTTCCATCCCCCTATTTAATACAGGCAAACTGGAGTCCCCTAACCAGCAAGTAGAGCCGCTCTTGTGCAACCAACACCACCACCTCCTCCATTGATTCACAGACTTCAAATTCCCCCACAAACAGCCCATCAGCTTCCACAGTGATCAGATTAATAACAACAATAGCCTGTGATCACACAGGGGGAGATAACCAGCGCTGCTCGTCCTCCGCGGGATACTTGGATAGCTACAGCAACAGGATCCATCCCTGCTCCTCTCTCCTTCTTCTTTTTTCACGCCTGATCCACACCTGTGTTTTCCACTTTGAGAACACCCGCTGTAAAATTTTGTTTTTTATTTTTGTGTGTGTGAAACTACTTGGATACCTGCGCGTTGTCCTTTACAGGCTAAATGTCGGACTGAATATAACTGCTATGACAGGGAAACTAGCGGAGAAGCTCCCTCTTACCATGAGCAGTTTAATAAACACGATCCCTGACAGTCTCTACCCAGAAGAGGACATCCCGACGTCTATGAATATTTTCACCAATACGGAATCTATTAACCACTATTCACAGATGAACACAGGTAAGATTTTTTAAAATTTACTTTTTTCCGCGTGTGTGTGTGTGTGAGAGAGAGTGTGTGTTTTCGTTAAAGTGGTTCAAACTGCGATGTGCGCGGAGGGCAACAGTTGTCTTGGGGCTTGTGGAGCACCTGTTTGCGCTCTGGCTGTTGCGCACAAAGGCAGATTCCCATGCTGAGTACTTTTTCGGGGTCAGGTGTAAAACTGTCCGCTATGACCAGATACACCTTTAAAATGAGACACTTTCAGATCGGCTGTGTGCGTGTGTGTGTGTTTTTTTTAATTCTTTTTCTTTTCTCCTTTGTCCGTAAAGCCGAGATGTCAGGATCCCGAACGCAACATGAAAAAAGGCAACTGGACTCATATCAAAACTTTTTGTTGAATTAAAAAACATCGGCCGAGATATCAAGATATTATAACGAGGCAAAATCTTTTACCGTAATTGCAGTGGTTTAAATTCTCCAATGCTGAGGCGTGTTTGAGGAAATGTGTTATGCACGGCTGTGGAAAAAAAAAAGGCTGTTTTACGCAAAATGAAGCAAAAACGCAATCGGCTGCTGATCGAAACTGAAATCCGTAGGTTGTGAGAAAATGTGCCCAATTATTGTGGTTAAGCTATAAATGCAACTGATTTATTAATCTAATATCCACCCGCAAAGACGGGTCAACTACTTTAGACAATGACTTTCATTCACAACTCTATTAACATGTCACAGATTGGATTTTAGTAGGCGTGTGTGTGGCTGCTTTTCCCTATATGAAACAAATTTAGACGCCAGGCCCCTGAACCGTCTTATACTCACTAAATTGCGAGGCCGGAGATGTGGATTGATTTATTGCTTAGTCCAGATTAACGTATTTTTCTGAGTAATTCAGACGCCTACATGCTGATGACTTGTGTGGTTGTGCAGGCTCACCTTCTGAGGTGATGGGTCAACGCTGCACGAAAGATTCAAAATCTTAAGTTTCCTGATGTGCTTGGGAAGATCAGCATGTGATGCATTGGCCACAATTTGTATTTACTTCGCCGAACTTTGTCCATTTATCTTTTTTAATATATATTCAAGTGTTTTTGTTCACGCATAAAAATAACATTTCGGTTTGATTTTAACCCGAAGTATGTTCCTCTTATTTACCTGAGAAATGTGCGTTAATTAAGCATCCCAGCGCCATGATCTTAAAGAAAATGTATTTTAATTTGTCAAAAATAAGTCTATCAAAAATAAGCGATTTGAAGTCCATGACGTGCATGTCATATATTACATTTTTCTATCAACACGGCAATAAAATGTATTTTATGTGACCTCTGTCAGGAGATATTCAAACAAATGGAATAAAACTGAAGGAAAAATCGTGTCGCAGGGTGCAGGTGTTAGATTTATCTGTAGTCTTGGTAAAATTCACAATTTAAACTCCCAAATTTATAAATTTGTTATTTTAGCATATGTGTTATTTTTGGGTTAATAATAAATATACTTTTTTAAAAATAGCATGCTGTAATTTTACAGGTTGAACAAGTGTGTACTGTGCTCTTCAGAACTGACCTGTAAGGAAACAGTGGTGATTTAATGTCATGCCCCTCATTCTGTTTTAATATCCCATTGCTGAAATTACACCCAAAAGACTAAAGGTTAAGAGTAAAATGATTTTACATCAACCCAGACGTCTTTTCTAAATGTCATACCCTCCACGAAATAGAAAAAAAAAAATTCCACAAGTGTCATTGTTCCTATGTAGTTCATGTGTTGAATGGTATTGTGCAATATATGTAATTTTGCTTTGTTTGTTTCATTATGATTTGCCTCAGCCAAATTCCAGCAGGCTGTAATTACTGGGAGTGAGTGTATAAGCACCCCTGTGTATGATGCCCTGCAAATGAAAAGAGACGTCTATTTTAACTTCTGTTATAGAAAGAATTCTTTGCAAATGTCTTACATTAAGCCTCAGATCATGATCAGCATGTGCAAAATGTGTCCTCGACAAGAACATCTGCATTTCGTGGTTTTCATGGCATCTTTGGAATAAGTTAAACGTGTGTGTGAGACTGCGTATTCACTGCGAGGCACTCGATTCTGTTCAAATAAAATATCAAGAAAATTTGTGAAATTGTAGTTTTGATCACCAATGCAGAGACTGGATGAGGAACACTTAAAAATTTTTTACCCCTTTTTAATGGGCAGATGTTCTTTGCTGCGAATGTGGTTTCAATCCTTGAGCATGATAGATTTGGCGTCTGGCTTATAATCCTCCCTGCTGTAAAGAAATCAGATCTTGCCATTCAGTTTGGCTGTCCTCCTGAGGGACACAATGACTGGATCAAAGGGGGTGTTTAGGTCTTGATTTATGAGAGCTTGTGGGATCTGAGAGAGAGAGACACACACCACTGTCTCACATGCAGCAGTCACTCATTTAACTTACAGGTCTGACAGCGCTCACATTTCTTTATGAACTGTATTGGACTTCTAACATTTTTGATCTCTTGTTGGCACACTCTCCCAGAGAATATGCAAAAAAGCTGAATTTCGGACAAACCACTTCAAGTTCATTAAGCTTGATAAAGTGAATTTTCTAGATTTTTTTTTTCAAAACTTATGCCACACTGTTACTTTTATAGGGATTATATTCCCAAATGATTGCATTTCCTATTCATGTTCTAGAAACCATGTGAATGATTTGTTCATGATATATGTTTTTTTTTTGTTTGCTTTTATCCAGATAATATCATGGATCTGGGCATGGGAAGCGAGAAAGCAGCTGCAGAGATTCAGTATGGATCCAGCTTCCAGTCCAACCGCAGCGGGCAGACTGTCACTTATCTCGGGAAGTTTGCCTTTGACACTCCTCCGTCAGGTAGCATTGGTGGCTCTGGCTGGTGCTCTGATAACAATATCATCAGCCTTGTCAGCGCGGGGATCCTGGGCGTTTCTCCATCACCCGGCACGGTAACGACGCAGACATCATCCTCCGCAGCCAGCATGGGTGGACAGACGTCAGATATGGAGCAGGTATATGGTCCACCGCTGCCTGCCTATTCCACCTGCAGCGACCTGTACCAGGACCAGGTCTCCTTCCACCACAGCCCTGCCACCAGCACGGCTCTAGCCTACCCTGGCAATGACTATCACTCCACATCCAAAGCCTCCATGGATGGCAGCCTTTTCTCCATGATCCCAGACTACAACCTTTTCCATCATCAGGGGGAGGTTGGCGTGATGGAGCACAAGCCCTTCCAGTCCATGGACCCCATCCGAGTTAACCCTCCGCCCATCACACCCCTGGAGACCATTAGAGCGTTCAAAGACAAGCAGCAGATTCACCCAGGTTTCATCGGCGGGCAGCAGCACCCTCCCCAGCATCACCCGCCGCCACAGACTCTCACCCTCAAACCCATCCGACCTCGGAAGTACCCCAACCGTCCCAGCAAAACGCCCGTCCACGAACGGCCGCATGCCTGTCCGGCTGAGAACTGTGACAGACGCTTCTCACGCTCAGACGAGCTCACACGTCACCTCCGCATCCACACAGGTCACAAACCCTTCCAGTGCCGAATATGCATGCGCTCCTTCAGTCGGAGCGACCACCTGACCACACACATCCGCACACACACGGGCGAGAAACCCTTCTCCTGTGAGTTCTGTGGACGCAAGTTTGCAAGAAGTGACGAGCGAAAGAGACACGCAAAGGTTCACCTGAAACAGAAGGACAAGAAGCCAGCTGATAAGAGCAGTGGGGCAGCTGGGAGCCACAGCTCGCCACCCAGCTCCTGTGGGGGGCCAACAGTGGGAACATCATGACCGTCACTACGTGCACTTGGACTGGACCCTCACCATGCCCCATAAAGAGACTGAGGAAAGAGGGATCACATCCACTATGAGATAAATAGGTGACTCTTTTCCTCTCTTTTACATCCCACTGCTCTTATCAGTTCCTTCTATTTTGAGATGGATGCCTTTAGTTTAAGTAAGAGGGGTAGGGCTGCTACGCCCTTCTCTTTCAAGTAACTCAGAGCCTCAGCTACTGTAACACAGTGCCAACACAAAGAAGGGCACCATGGCACATTCTGTCCAAAAGGCCACTGTGTATCTTTAGGTTTTGGGGTGGATACACTTTTGTAAATTTTACTGACAATTTCTAAATTGGAGGAAGGTCAGAATCCATCATATGAGTCAAAACAGACTAAATTACAATGGAGCTTAGTTTGAGGGTGAGTTGTCCTGGAGGTATGCATTAATTTTATTAGGCTGTTTAAAAGTGCAATTGGTTATATTTGTGTATTGTCATGGATACCTTATTAGTGGCACTTGACTGTCTTTCTGTTGTTTTATTTTTGTTGAGGTGTCGTGTTTTTTTTTTTCTATTTGAATGTTGTTTTCTCAAAAGAATGTGCCAAATGTGTTGTGATGATACAGCCAACCTTGTTCTTATTATTGTGCCTGACATTTGCCAAACATAAAAGTGACATCAGCTTAGCACACATGTTAAGAACAGATTCAGACAAAGTATCTCAGATTTAGATTTATCTGCACAATTTTGTTAAATCTAGATAATGACTGAATTGGGTTACACAAAGCAAACCATGTCTTGTCCTGTAACCTGTACTTATAAAACAAACATGCCTGCAGCAATCAATGCCTTTGCCAATACTTATTTATTTGTAGTCACTGAGAGACACTGTGTATTTTTGTTGCCTTTCTATATGGTGGCTTTATGTAGTGTTACCAGATATAATTTCTCTTGCTTTCTTTGGAAAAGCTCACCAATACTGTTCGGTTTTTTTTCAGTTTTCCTGAGTTCTGGAATTATATGCAATATATTCATGACATATGTCACACACCCGTAAATCAAAGAATCTATGAGCACAGTTAGACAGACTGAACTACTTAATTAAATGACACTAGGTTGCTAAACCAGCAGTATATAAAAGCAAAAATGGATAAGGATCCACGCTGTAAAAAGACTTAACTACCTGGTTTAAGTCACCAAAAGACAAGCTGCATATGGTAAGAGAAAAATAAAGTGTCCAAATCCATGTTTACACCTCTTTTAATACAGTGAGACTGAGTTGTAAACTAAGGAGTTGTGGATTTGTACAGTACACAAACATGTATGCAGGTAGCTACAGTAGAAGTTTCACTTTTGTACTCAAATGTCAAATGCACCATAACTCAGTATTAAATTGTGCATATATGTGCATGCCTTCATGCACACTATGTAAATACAAATGTCTGCATAAACAAGAACTTTCAATTGACTGAATGCTTGTGCGGAATGTGTCTTAAAGCTTTTAGTAATGTAGTTATAATACAGAATATTTTGTTGTCATAGGTCATTGCAAACATTTTTTGGAGCACTACAATAGTGCCAAATATGGTGTATTATCTTCCATAAAAGAAAAAAGAAAAATAACATTCGCACCAACTGTTCGCTTTCAAGTGGTAACTTGTTTAAGAAAGCACTAATATGTTCTCTTAATAAACCACAAGGGTTTTTTAAAAAAAAAAACATTTTGTGTATCTCCATTTTAGCTGCAATCAGTTATTTCAATTAACACATCTCTCCCATTGTATAGAAAACACAGAATGTTCTCAGAGACTAAATGATTGGAGTCTTAAAAAGATATTCACAGAGCAATGCCAATATTTTTCACATGTGGTTCTTTATTGAACTTCGTCCTGATAGGAGCAAATACCTCTAAAATCATTAGTGACACATTTTGTTTAAGCTAATATCTTCCACTGGATCTTAAAAGTTTATTGACTAGACTAGTAGACTAAATTTGATGAAACTCACAGACACCAGCATCGCTTTTTCCCCCAAAGTACAATGTTTTGAACTTATCTCTGTGAGGGTTTTTTCCTATAAGCATGCATTACGGCACAGTAGAGCAAAATCAAAAACATCATGGCCGAGATACTATTGTGACATTTTTCATATATTACAATTAACTTACTTAACTTATGGTCAAAACTAATAAAAAACTTTGCATTTTGAAATTTGCAGAATAAATAATACTGAAGTTTAGATTAAAAATCTTGAGGTATTTACTCCTGGCAGGGCTAGTATAAAACCCATATGTCAAAAATATTGGCACTTGTTTTAGCAAACTAATCATACACATTTATTTATATTCTTTTATTGTTTAAACTGAGTAATAACCCTGTCTGTGTGCTGAGATAGTTTCTCATTTTATTATTTAAGTTTAGTGCTCAAATACCAGAACTTTTTTCCTTCTAAAAGAAACGTTCTTTCTCTCTATCTGCTTTGATTGACAGTATTTCTGGTTATTGGCTGAGCTCTATTAAGGAGTGTAGGCTGGATGCGAGGCAGAGGATTTATATAAACACTGTTATCAGCTGGAAAAAAAATATATTGTACAGGTCAGTAGACACAGAAATCGGACTTAAAGAGAATATTGAGGGATAAATGCAAAGGCCAAATAAAAAAAAAGGTTCAGATAAGCAGTGCCACAGAGATCACAGTGCAGACAGAAATGAGCTTCCAAGGCCATGCTTTCCCTTTCCTGTAACAACCAGTTTTCACTGCTGAGCTTCCTGGCAAGTGTCCACTTATTTTCCAATTAATTTGGCCTCAGAGAGTCTTTTCTCAACTCATCTACATGGTTAAATGAACAGACCTCTCTGCACTTTTTCAGACAGTTTAAAAGTTTATACGCCCTGTAACATCTAACTGTAAATCAATAATTTTTTATCATAAAATTGTTATTTTATTCCATGGATGGTCACTGAGAAATGGAAAATTTCTGAGCTAATCCCCATAAAATGAAACTGAGATGAAAATCACAACTTAACAGCCTTTAAAAAACACAAAAATTTGACTTTTAGCACCTCACATTACGCAGCTTTCTCCTTATATTACACAGCATGATAATTGCAAAGAATAAAACATTAGATTAAAATTTGCCAGGTTATGTCTTGCAATGAGTAATGGCCTCTATTGTAAACATCATGTAGCAGACAGCCTCATGGAGTAAGCACAAAGGAATATGTATAATACATGAGGTGATGGGAAATTAAAAAATATATATATCTTTAATGTTTACTTGGAAAATTTTGATGTTAAACACTGACCATCATAGACTCATTTAGATCTTCTTGACTGAAAACCGTGTGCTAATGATTTAACACTTTGCTGGTGAGAATGGATGTTTTTAAATTATAATATATAGAAAAGCAGCTTCCTCTCAGAGGTAACTGTGTTAATGTTGCTTTTTGTGAGGAAAGGATGCAGATAAAGGCGGAGACTACACCAAACTAATTCCACATCTAAATGAAGCCATGTAATACAACTTTGCAAAGTCAATATTTCATCAGTTATCATCTCACTGTGTTTGTCACTTTTGTTTTGTGACGCTTTTGTAATGAACAGATAGATTTTGTAAAATTTATATGATCCCCCCCCCCCCTTCCTACTCCCGCAATATAGTCTGTGGTTGAGCAACAATACAGGCTGCACCATGTTCCTCTGAACAATAATCCCTCTGTGTAATGTGTGAATGTTATAGATATACTGTATGTCAATGAATTGTTAATCTAACTCAGAAACAACCCCCTCTTAATAGTGCTTCTCCAAGAATAATTTATTTTATGTTTTTTTATGTTCTATTGTCCAAAAGTGGGCGGCTGAACGCTCTGAAATTGGAATTTGCCTCATCCTCATTCTCTGCTCCATGTTGGATCTGAGCCAACATCAGCAGCCATCTTTGTGCCAAACTGGGTTGCAGGGTTGGCTGATCAAAAACAATATGCGGTGAGAACTCCACAGGAGCAACAAATCATAAATGTGACCTCAGTCCGCTTGCAGTTGAAGGCAGCCTTGTGCTAATGTTTGTGTTTAACTGTTTGATTTAGTCTCCATGAAGTTGGCCTTGGGCAGGGCAACAGTCTTGGGCGCATTAATGACAATTAATAATTACAGCGTTAAAAAAAAAACAACACGTTTGAAGAGATTTCAGTAATGTGTAGATATTATAGGCTACTCATGTCATTTTATGGACTACAGGGTGGCTTCAGGGATTTTGTGGTCTTCAACAGTGACACTCGTATGGAGTCGATGCTCACTGTTTTCTGTTGTGTTGTGTTTCCTTTTCATTACAGTATATCCTCATGTTTGCATGTGCACGGAAATGTTCCAAAGTGCTACCCTCAGATTCTGTGGGTGGTGCTCATTTCTTTATTATGCATGAAAATAAAATTCACATTGGGTGAAATGGGATGAACCCAACAACAATTCAAGACAGACAATTGAAAACACACACTGGGATAACTGTTCCGTTGGCTTTTTTTTTTCCTTTTTTTTGTAAGAAAACAAGGGGTCTTGTTTAAAATGTTGTGGATGTCTTTAGCCTATTTCATGTTTTTATTACCTTATAATAAGGTCCTTTTATGATGAGCTGAATATTGAAATGAATTTTACTATATCCTTGTGATGGGGAGTTGTGCTCCCCTGTTTACTTGGCACTTCAGTTTGTTGTAATGCAATTGTTTTGTTATTTCTATGTAAGTACTTGAATAAAGAAAAATATCACTTGCCTTCATTTTACTTTGCTCTCTACGTGCACGCGCACATGTGCACGCCAGGTCGTATGAGCAACACTCACACGCACATATGACATTTATTGATAAATATGCTGACATTAAAAACACCCATTTCATAAAAACATGTAAGCATTAGCCGTAAAGTATTTTAAAGCAGTACAATGGTTGGAAGTAATATTGTTTTGATAGTTTCTGTTAGAAAAGAGAGAGAGAAAGAAAAAAAGAAAAGAAAACTTCCTAAGAGGAAACGCGAGCGGCTAAGCTCCGGACTTCCTGTTTGCTCTACTGTTGACTGGTAAAAAAGGTATGAGGTCCTCGGATGATAATAAAACCACCTAATGAACCCGGAATAAAAGTTCACTCAAAATGAGCTGGTATGTATATCCGCTGCAATATTAATTTAACCTTTTTAACTAAAAGTGTATCCGGGAAATGATAATTTGATAGTGACCGAGGAGAGTTAGCTTGTCGACCGGGCTCTGGCTATTTCCTGGTAGCGCTACACAAACAGTAATGTTACAGTAGAACAGGAGTTAGCGTTAGCTTGTTAAACTTACGGCTTACGAATAAAACCTTTGCTTGATACGTTTCTAACATGTCACAGGTATACAGCAGTGTCATTTTTAGTCAATAGTTGTTAGCAAAGCGGTATTTGTTTCGAATATATAACTTCGCTCGAAGAATGTTCGATGAAGTCGAGTACATAGCTAAGTTGTACAGCAACTAACGTATGTTGACGCTAGTCGGCTGAGTAGATATAATATGCTAAAATACAAATAACTTAAACTAGCGCTGCTATCTGACGTTTTAGCTGCTCGTTTCCTCTGTAAGGTTGTGCCTTGAGCATAATATCGAAACTTGGTGTGGCTTATTGTTAGGTCAGTAGGGTCAACGCCGAGGCCATTTAAAAAGATGTGATCATCGGTTAACAGAAGCCAGATGTTACTAGCTAACGTGAACTTGAGCATTTTGACATGTTTAAGTTGCTTCAAACGCAGTTGGGATTTTTATTCCCCCCCACTTTTATTACTTCAAAGTAGGATGTATGGTGTTGTTTGGTTTTTACATTTGTATATGCAAGGTGGTGACGAATTTAGTACTGTCAGAGAGGAGGTGGGTAGGTTAGTTTGTTGACACTCCTAATCCCAACGTGTTTATTGTTACCAACAAATATTTGGATTTTATCAGGAAGCATTTAAAGACACGCTTATGTTCACATGTTTTTACTAGTGTAACAAAAGTTCAAAAAATGTGGAGCTCTTTGGCCTTTTTGGTTTACTGACCCACAAATTTGGAGTTAACAGATAGAAGTAGGAGAAGCCTCTTGACAGCTAAGTGCAGTTGAATATCAGGTTTTTTCTGGTTTAACTCTGTTGTTTGCACTGGACTGTGTTTAGCTGGGAAATCTTTCATTTGTCGGTATTGCCACAATTGAAGTGACTTAAATGATTAGGTAGTCAGTTAACCAAAAATCATACAGTAGCGGTTATGCAGTTTTTATAGCAAACATTCATATTTTAGCATTTCAAATGTAAAAATGTGCTGTTTTTTCTAATCTAATGGCAGAGTGATTTGATATGTGCAGGGTTAGGACTGTTGGTTGGAGTTCATTTTGTTATGTCACCTGTTGTTGTGATGGGCGGTTTGCACCATTTTCCATGAAGATTAGTTGAGAAAATTATTGTTACAGTAATCAATAATGAAAATAATACTTTCAAACCTAATTACCTTGGAATATGGCAATGATTACCATGTTACTATTATAATATAATATTATATATTAAGATACACTTTTAAACCAAATTGTATCAATTTGAAGATTTGGTAGTTTTAAGTCTTCTGGTAATTTTCTATGGAGCCACAGATCATTTTGGGATTAAGTTCAATGAATGAAAAGAGTTGGTGTGAACAGTTGGTCTTATGACATAGTCTGCATGGATGATCTCCACTGATAATGGCTGAATCAGCACTTCTTGTAGTCAGAGAACTTCCATCCAGCTGGTGATCTCCCTGAGAAAGTAAACAACAGCTAATAAGGCAGTGCTGAGTGTGCATTTTAGCCAAAGACATCAAGAATTTTTTGTTTTGTCCACGACAGAATATGTTTTATGCATTGCTGATTCTTGACTCTTTTTCCAGACTAGCTTATGTTATTTAGATAATACATCTTTATGATACACAGTGTATCAATGGGCTTCGCAGGCTTCTAGTTCCTGACCCAGACTAAATTCCTTAAGATAAAGAGGAACCACACCCCAAAACCTTTGCTTATGAGAAAAAGTCCCCTCATGAGCGTCCAAGACTTGATTTATCATTGACTCCTACACATCTCCTCATTTTGTAAAATAGTTGCAATCTGAATTTGTAGCATTATGTACTTTGTACATGGTTTGTCTTGACAATTGGTTGTTACATGTTTATCACCCCAGAGTAAGATATTCACTCATATGATGTAATCTGCTGAAGTCTATGTCCATCACTCCCTGTATTACGTTTTTTCTCATAGATGATGAGATGTTAAAGTCTTGAAAAATTACTATCTGTGGTACCATTGGTTTGCTTAGAAACTGAATAATCTTAAATAATCTCTCAGAAATGGTAGTTCAGATATCAATATCGCAATTGGTGCATTGTTATCATAATATGGGGTTTTGAGCTATGAAGGCAATAAATCTGAGCTCTTCCTCTATTACAACTTCTCAGAAGTTTGCAACCTACAAAAATCCACAATTGTTTAATTTAGTCTTATTCTATGACTAAATTATATATTGTTCACTCTGTACTCAGCTATGACCATTGCTGTTTTTAGCAAATATAATAACAGTCTTCATTTCTTAACATTCTTGAATGATGTTCAAGAGGAATAAGGAAGAACTTAACGTGTATTATGAAAAACTCTTTCAGCTCGCCTATGACGTGTACAGTAACTCACTTCATAATCCGTTACACATTCATAGTGTCATTTTCATGGAAGACAGGAATCAAATAGGCAAGACGGCGTCACTCAGTTCAGTCAGACAGTCAATAGCTGGCAAGCAATGCTTTTACCAGCATGCACCGCCAAACATAAGGTCAAGAGTGGGGTGCCCAACCAGTGAAAAGAATCCTTTATGGGCTCTGCTGACTGATGCATTCCAGTAGGGCCTGCACACTTGCTTCTATGACGTGAGAGGTTTGACTTTGGGGTCATCATCAGAACAATTCCACTTCCCAACATTTTCAACTAGCCCTCTGTGCTCCATGGTCCAGTATCCAGGGTTGAATGATGCAGTATCCCTGTAATGGCGTACACATTTGTAGTTTTGATGAAAAGCCATCGTTTCTTCCAGTCGGTGCATAATGTGTCCCTGATAGAGAAGACTGTCACGTCTTTGTTCTTGCCTACGCGCTTACTCGATGGAGGTGACGTGTAGCCTATTACAGCAAAAATCAGATAGCTCTGTAAATGCAAGTTGACCAACTAACTGACATTGACAGCAAATGTCAAACAGGATTTTTTTTTTTTTTTTATGAATCTTGGCCTGAAAATGGGCATTGACCACATTCACATTCCTTTAAACCATTCTATTTGCATATGTCTTTCTTTTGTATTTACTAAGAACATCATTTTTGGTCAAGAAAATCTTTGGAATTAAGCATTTTAATATGTTAATACCATAACTATAGTTTATATTTTTCAGTTTGTCCAATAAGTGCTAAATATCTGGACAGTATTCAGCTAACTTCTATGCCTGCATTCATTAGGCTTCGAATTTTTTTCTGAAAAAAATTGGACTTCAGCTGGTGTATCACATAAGTTTTCTGTCTTCAACTGTGTCGGGCCTTTGCCATGTCAGACACAAGTTCTGGGTTCACAGGACTCGACTTACCAGTGTTTCTAAATGTGACAGCCCCTACAGAAATATTGCTGTGTGAAGAAACATTAGAAATGATTCTCACAGTGGCTACCATCCACCCTCGTTCTCATCTCTCCCTCTGGTTGCCTGCTACATTTTCCCTCTCCCTCCCCGAAGCACACTTCACTTTGTGTGTTTGCCGGTTCTCATGAGCAGTTGAAGAGAGTAACCACTTTTCTTTGGATTGTTGTAGAAGTGGATATATTTTAAATCTTTCAAATTAAGGACTTTCTTTAGTTTTTTTCCCAATTAAGTAAATACTGGGGTACATAATACAGAAAATCTGCCTTAATATAGTGACACTTGGAAAGACACTATTAATTACATCAAGAAATAAATCCTCACATGGTCAGCTTTGCCAAAATGTAGCAACAGAACATTAAAACCAGCCATTTACCAGTACATTACGTGGTGCATTTATGGCTGAAACACTATGTTTGTACCAAAATCTTCCCTTTGGTTTCATGCTATGAATGTTATAAATTTCCTCCTGACACACCCATCAATTAGGAGCAAAAATCAAAAGCTGTTGCCATGGAATATTGGTAGAAAACCAATTGTCCAACCAGAAAAACATGAACTAATGCAAATTTGCACTACTGACATTCTCCATTTAAAAGCACATCTAAAACATCCAATCAACAAAGGGACAGTTTACTTGTCAGTCTTCTTTAATTAAACCAGATAGAATGTTTTATCACTGTGTATCCTTGTGTCCTATTTTTACTTTACAAGCCTGATGTGCTTGTTAATTGTTAAAATGGACAAACACTGCTGCTGTACATATTTGTCAGTAACCTTTTTATTTTTATTCTGGAAGTTTCATTGAAAATAAGACCTCTTTTACAGGCCAGACCTTAGACATATTACATTTTTATTGCATGTTTATTATCATTATAATACAAATTAGTTGTATTGGTTGTATTGTCCAGCAGCCATGAACACACAGAGACACCAATATAAATATGCATAATATTGGTGAGAAAACCTAAAATTTAGTTAATGAGTCACTTTTGTAGCTGTTTGTAGTTTTTGCCCGAATTACGGAGCCATTATTCATAAAGACTGGAAAAATATGCCTGTAGAGGTCTTAATAATGAAGGTAAATGCTGAAATATAAAACAAAGGAACACTGATTCAAAAAGAAGAACAGTGGTCACAAGTTTTAAAGTAGTTAAGTTGGCAAGACATGTACTGAACAAAAGGCACTTGAAAGGCTAAGAAAGGCAAGTTGTACTTTTAGTGATTGGTTGGTATATGTCTGACGTGGCTGAATTAATTCTTATGTGGTTGTTTCCAGACTTAAATCTCATTGTTAAAACCCACGTTTTATGATATAGTCTGACTGTGCAAGATTACTTTTCCTTATCACAGCTCTGGTGCTGATTTATCTCCAGCTTCAGTTTACATTTTGAGAACTCTTTGTTAAATTATGCTGCTGTTTTGTTTTGGAAAGTTACATACGTATGTTTTACCCAATATGACGTTATAGTATACTGATCAGGTAATCAGAGAAAGGTGAGTCACTTAACATGGCAGTGAGTAATTTCTTTGGTTATTTTCCATGTTGGCTCACCCAAATGATGACACAATAGGTGAAACTGCTTTACTGAGCCAAAAGCAACACCATGTTTTTTGGACCTTAATTATCTTTTCAGATTTTAATGAATAAAGGATTAATTCAAAACTTTAGTCAAGATGAGGTCAAGACAGTTGTTACCTGATACAAGCTAAAACACACAACAGCACGGAGCCAGCAAATAAAAGGAAATCTTGGTACCTGTGCCACTAGTGAAACCTGTTTTTTTTCTTTTTTTTTGTTCACTAGATTAATCCTGCTGTTATTTGACCATGTTGAGTTCTGTGATTGAGCTGTCATCAAAAGGATCTTCCCCACACATCAGTAGCATCCCTTGGTTGCACAACGAGGCCCTACATCACACCCTCTCTTTTCCATCTCATTAGTCTACACACCTTTCTTTTGACGCAGCTGCTGCCTCACCCTGCCTGTCAGCAGCAACTGTCCATCATATAGCTTAGATTTCAGGCTATTAGTGCCACATCAATGACAACCTACAGCCAAGCACATTGGCAAGGCATTGTATTCTGTCTTCTGGATTCCCAAAGCACTCGGCAGCAACTTATTAAGGCAAAGGAAAGGTTTTGAAATGGGGATAAAAGATTGTGTTTTAACTAAGAAGGAACAGGTTTCTTTTTCTTTTGCCAAAACTAAAGTCAGGATGTCAGCGTGTTTGTCTTTCAAGAGTGAAGAAAAGTTTGTATTTCATTCTGGAAATTGGGTGCAGCTACTGCAGTTACACTAAACCACAAAGACATGTTTTGTTTTTTGATTGATTTATAGCAATGGTCTCAAGTTTTCTTTTTAAAGCTTAAAGCCATTGTCCTAGCTGTACCCCTTTTAAATCCCAGTATATTAGTGTATCTGCCAGACACTTGAAAATAGGCTTACTATTTTTGTGATATACAATAAGAGAAAAATCTACATCTGCATCTGTGTTTGATTGCCAGCCAGGGTCGGACAGTAAAGCCACATTGAGAGGGTACAACCACTTCTGTTTGGTGATATCAGCCTGCAGTGGGAATGTGTTTAGTGATGACATGAAGTTAATGTCCATGACTCCAGAAGAGCAAAAATTAACAGCTGTAGATCACCCATATCAGGGATCTGAGGAAGCCGCTTGGCCACCTTTACACCTGTACTGGCCTCTGGTCACCCATCATCAAACCGATGACAGCTGAAGCATTCAGTAATCGTTTTCATTTTCCAGTTACTTATGTCTGTCACTTGTCATTTCTTTTTGTGTAATTGCAGGATCCCCTTCAAGATTGGACAACCAAAGAAGCAGATTGTCTCTAAAACAGTAAGTCACCCACAAGAACAAAATCTGGCTCAGTTCACTCTTTATTCCAAAGGACTTATGTATGAAATTCAATCAAGTCTACCCAAAAGATTAAATAAAAACTTACTTTAAGGCAGCATCTGTAAAAAAACAAACAAACATGCTTTTATGAAGGTTTAGCTGTAGCTCTTAGCCTTTACAAATGATATATACAACATGACTGGTAGTCTAAATAATGTCATCAGAGTGCCTCACCAGAAAGACTGATTGTATGCCAGTTTGTTTAAGCCATACAAGGGGGCAGAGTTGGTTACCTTGAAGTGACAGTCAGTGGGTGTTCTTCTTGCTCAAGAAAACCACTTCCAGTGTAATGGGTCTGTGGCCCAGCAGTCACTGTCAGACTGGGTTTCCAGTTTCCTGTGCCATCCTAGGCAAAAACCAGGGAGTGGGTTAGAAGCAGCTTAGTTAGATGATCCACGAGCGACAAAGTGTCAGCTGCCTTCCTCGTTGTTTTGGCCACTGTGTTTAAAACCAGAAGCCCACAGAACCACAAGACAGGAAGCCGTGCTGCCCCTGTAACTTGCTTGGAATATTTTAGAGACATTGTTGGACAAACTGTCTTAGCCTTTGTTGAACTTGGGATCTTGATGTACTTAAAGTATTTTACCTGCATTTCCACTAAAACAAGGTGGAGTTAAAGTTCTTTAGCTGTGGTCTGTGCCTCCCTAAAAATCAACGATCCTGAAGAAGTACATAGCGGAAACTGTTGGGGTAATGATGATGGAGTAAAGCATTGAACCTTAGTTGAGTGATGACACAAGGCTTGAAACTGCAAGAACTTATGTCATTATTCATTTAGACTGTAAACAAGCAGAATGATTACAGTATGTATTACATTTCAAACTGTGTGGTTACCTTTTAATTTATCAGTCTAGTTTGTCTAAAACACTTCAAATTATGGGAAACATTTTTGTCACCAAGCACATGTTTACTAAAAGAATTACAAAATTTGACATTAAATGTGTTCTGTTTTAGGTTGAAAGAGACTTCGAGCGAGAATATGACAAGCTCCAAAAGTAAGTTGACATTTTATATGTCTATATTAAGGTAGAAGACAGAGGAGGTTTTTCCCACATGTTGTATTCATATATAAGTTTGAGAGTGTGTGATTCTGATAAGAGTTTTTGTTTAAAACTGTAATCTTTTAATGCCTTCAATCTGGTAAAAGTTTGTCTTCTGCACCATATCTATACCCTCAAAATGCTTTTTACTTTTTTGGAAGCACTGTTTAAATTTAGGCAGTCTGGTCAAAAAAGCGTGTTAAGTAAACTGTCATCATCAGCTTTTAATTTTTGCTTCTTTAGAAATAAATGGTGTTTTTATAAAAATGTTAAATTACACAATAATAACTTTCTATATCTTTTCTTATGATGAGTATGTGCCAGCCATCTGCTGTGTATAGTCCAGTGTGAGTCATATGAGGCAATTACCCACATTATTCCTTTGTTCATTATTGTAATGGCAATAAGAACTAAAACCAAATTACTGACAAGCTACTACTGCTACGTTTCAGAGAACTATGAAATAAGATTTAGGTTCCAGCCCTGATGTAAGGAAATATGAAAACACTGGGGCTTGTACTTTTCCCAAAATCTATGCAAGTTAATCCAAAATAAGACTGTTGTTGTGTGTTGTGCAATATTTGTGCAATTTGACTTGACTTGGAGGCATTTTGGTTTTACATGTTTAAAAAGAACTCTGAGAAACTAACACTTAACATGTGCCTCATTGTACATACAGTTTCTTTGTCCTACACAATTTGCCAATCCCTGCTGTGCTTGGTCACTTTTTTTTCTCAACACTGAACTGTGAAAGGACCCACGTTTGAGCTCTGGTAAAGTCTAAAAAATTAAAAATTGTGAAAGAAAACTTACTTTTTGTGAGATATCCTTGTGAACCTCTGATAAACCTAGGAATAAGATGGAAATTATAGTCTTATGTAGGATTTGGCGTTATGAAGGTTTAAGGCTGGCAATGGCAGATATGCCAATCACTTTGAATTCAGGACAGGCTATGCTACAAATCATGACTGCATTCTTATTGCATTTGTATGTTATTGTGAATTGGGCGCCAGAACTGCTTACCATGTTCTAGTGTGAAGTGAAGGTGGTAGTTGATAGGGCTAATGCCCATTTAAAGCTAATTTGCTGACCCTCTGAGAAAATCAGGAAAACATAGAAAAGTGAATATAGCTGTAAATGCAGGTGTCCTAACCAACCTAAGATGAGGGAGAAGATTTTGTAGCTGAAAGTGCTGCAACTTCTGTCATGTGTACATTGTTTAAATTAATGATGCTTAATAAAAGATGGATAATCATCTTCCTCCGACTGATAAAAAAGAAGCTGAAATATCCCTGATATATGCGCTGCCACTTGGACCTTTTAATGTCATGTAAAGCCAGACTCTACACAGTAGTGATCGACTGATGGTGCTGCTTACACTTTAACCTACCCACCTCAGTTGCAAATTACAGTTAGCTGTCAGTCATGATGTTACACACCAACTTTTTAGTCTTAAGTAACTATTCATCAGAAAATCAGCATGATAAGAACTGACAGACTCCGTCTTTTGGAAAAAATTTATTGTGATGTGATTTTTTCCATCCACTAACACAGAGGAGCTAGATTTATGACGTAAACTGCGGCCAGACATGAGGAGGGTGAAAAAGATATTTTGGATTCACTTTTTGGGAGTTAGTGGTTCAGATTAATGAAATCCAGTATGGTTACTCTAAACCACTTCTTAACTTAATTTTTATGTACATACTATTTCAACAGATATTATTTAACCAGCCTACTTTGAATAAACAAAAATGGTATCTGGGTTTATATGAAACAAAAGAGAGAGGGGTTCAGAGCACCCAGGGTCTGAGAATACATCCCGGCCTTCTCTCAGTGTTAGGCTGAGGTTATAGAAACTCCCCGAGGGCCCCGCCGAACGAGTGGGAGCACCATTTTCCTCTCAGGTTTTGTTGAGTAGGAGGGCCCATTATCAGGAAGGTGTGGTGCCAATAGACCTTATAGATGAGTCAGAGCAGCAGGCATGTACAGACATTCAGGTTCTCCACCCTGGAGATCCATATCAACTCATCCTGGTGCATCTGTGACCTAAATATACTTGGTTGGCTTGACATTGGTTCCTGTTTTTGTGTTTTGTTTGCCTGACGAAACATCAGTTTGGTCAAATCCGTGTACACAGAGGCATGCTTCTCATAGTTTTACCAGAGCCCAAAACTAGTTTTTGTATCCAACACTGCAGTCAGTATCTTAGAGAAACAAAAATACACATAACATTATG
>JAQNCA010000027.1:20788343-20801757 GCA_029783725.1 Acanthurus tractus | reverse complement strand
TTCGCTACCCTCAGGTCACCTTTTGATTTTCATGACCTTCTAATCAACCTGTGTATGAATTATGTCAGACGCTGTCAAATCAAGCAATTTGTTCCTTGTCAAATGGGGAGAGATGTTGAAATAGGACACCACAATACCAGATGTGTTGAAAATTGGTCTTGAGATAATCCTATGGTAGTGTTAAAAAACTATTCTAGATCTCTGTGAGACCCATTTTCACCACACCCTCTTTTGTCAGTTCATGTCTCCTTAGCAAAGCTCATTTATTTTTACTGTGAAGCCATGATCCGATCTCTGCTCTGTGTCTAAACAAAGTGGCATGAGTGCAGATTAATGATAATTGGTGCTGTCAGTGTAGAAACATTGCAAAGATTCTTGGTGCTTTAGTGATTATTCAACACAGCAGCCAGCAAAACCAACCCCTCAAACATCGGACCATTTTACCTCTGCTGTGTGGTTGTTTTGCAAAGGCTGACTCTTTTCATGTATCAACACTGATGAAATGTTGAAGACTTAGTGTAATCCACAAAAATTGCCTCTATGATTTAAGATGAACCACAACCTCTGGCACTGAATTGGATTTTAATGTGTAGATGATGCATCTTCAATCACCATTTATATGAGCTGTAATCTACATGATTTTTTTTTTTTACTCTGTTTTAACAGCATTTAATTCTTTGTATGTGTGTGTGTATTTTAGCCATGTCCAAAGCAGCAGTGAAGATCTCTGCAGACCTCCTCAGTAACCCACTGTGTGAGCAGGACCAGGCCTTCCTCGAGTCCATGACTGCTTTAGATACAGCCATGAAAAGGATGGACTCCTTCAACCAGGAGAAGGTCAGACTCGATCCCATTCTTTGGCACTTTAAAATTTTTAGTGTAATATCTCACTCTTTTTCTGTCTTTCTCTGCTTTGTTTTCCTGGCACTTGCCATTGGCGCTGATACCATCAGATTGGTATCAGGGGAAATGTCTTTCCTCAGACATACAAAGTAGAAAACTAGACGAGTTTTTGTTGAAAAGGCTTGTTTTCATATCTGTCAATATTGTGCAGCCTGTGGACTAAAAACTATCCGTATGTCTTTCCTTCTGCTGTTTTTGAAAAGCATCTGTGGCATCATCCTCTATAAGCTCAAGCAACTGGTTATCAGCTGTGAAAATTGATGCATTTGTGACTCACTGGTGTCAGAAATATCTTGTACAATGGAAAGGCCTCATCTCAGAGGGAAAATATGCACTACAATTAAATTCATAGAAGTAACTTGCAGCTTCTGTAGTGAACAAATCTATTGTATTGCTTGCATTACTTATTGAAACAAACATTTGGCTTCAATTCAACATTTCATTATTCGTCGATAGTTCACCCCACCCATATGTTCTTGCAAGCTTTCAGCAAAAAGTTAATTGTTTCCTCACTCATGGAGAACTGCATTTGCAATCAGTTTGAATATTTTTTCCTGAACACATATATAAACTTGTCCAGTCTCACCTTCAGACAGTCCAGCAGTCAGACCCAAACTAACATTGCCTTAAATAGAGCTTCACCGTGGCGCCACTGTGGCAAGAAAAAGGTCCATCACTTCTGTTACTCGTATTTTCTCTTTTCTTGCACATTTTCTGTTTGTATTGTAATATTTAGAGTACTTGTTGATTTTTGAGTGTGCTTGTCGTAATCTTTGTGCTTCTTACTTTTGTATGTTTTGTCCTAAGGGGCAACCACAGATAGACAGACATTTCTCTTCAGAACTGTAAGCAATACAGCAAACTCTTACCTCGCTCTCTCTCTCACAGCTGTGAAGATCTCCTCTTTGGCTGTCAGGCCTCTTCAGATTATTTGCCTGTTGCACTTTAGGTTTTTGATTAGAATCATCGCCAAAGGTAGTTATAATGTGAATCACAGTGGCACCACATGTGTGCATCCTCAAGGCACTACACTGTGAAGGGTAGACTTTTAAAGAGGAAAAAATACATGAGAACACAGGAGATCACACTAAGGCATATACCGATTGACTTTTTTCCATCTGTGTTTTCTTGACTCACTGCCCTGCTGTTAGGTGTTCTGTGCTTTTCACATTTGTTGCCTTGAAAATATTCCCCTTCCTTTTTACATTTATATGTGTACCAGAATGATTTCATAACCTTTTTCCAAAACAATGATCTAACAAGTTAGAAAAAAATGAATACCGCCCTTCAAAGTGAATTACTTTTTTTATTTCATTGTTAAACGATAGTCTAGTATCTCTGTAATAACACTGTCTGGATTTGCACATATGGGAGTCAGTGAAACTTTCTATAGAAAATCAAACCATAATTATTCCCAAAAACTATGGAAGTGTCCACAGCACAACCCAAACTACTACTTAAAGTCTTTTAACATTAAAACTAAATGCATAGATTTTGAAATATGCTGTAAATTTGGATTTGAGATTTCAGATGTAATGACATCATGTCAAAAAGGATCTTTTTACTCTGATAGAAATTGACTTGATGTCACAAAGAAAAGAAAAGCATTGTTTTGAATTTAAAATATGCTTAATGTGGAAGGTTGATTTAAAGCACCTATACTATAGCAGTCACTTTTCTTTTCTTTCTTAGCTTTAATATACCAGTCTTTTAGACAGGCTTTTCTCACAGCTCATCAAATTTTACAGGAGCAATTTTGAGTGACTAGACAAAGTAGAATGTGGGTTGGACAGAGCGTGTGGGTTTGTGACCCGGGGTGCGTATGTTCCAGGACTTGGCTTGGTCGAGTGCCCAGGAGAGCACTCCTGCCAGTTTGACTGTTTTCAGTATAGAGTAACTTTTACATTCTTCTGATTTTATACCATATCAAATTCCCCCCCCCCCCCTCTTTTTTTCAACTGTCTTTACTTTTGGAGCTGAAAACCAGGATGCCACGCACACTTGACTGTCAATAGGGATGTTCAGTGCTCTAAGCCCACCACTTTTTTTTCCTCCGCAACATTTAAAGACTAAGGTTTGAATATGGAGTCTTTTAGAAACTAAGTATCTCTGCTTACCTTTTTTTCCCACTGGCTAAAATTGCCATTCAACCTGCAGAGCACTCCTGAGTGCCCTCATCAGCACAGTCATCTCTCATTTTAATTGTGTGTTTTCACATTTGAAGCAGTCTACTAGCAAAAAGTAAAGTGTGGTTTTATATTATATAGTTGTGATTCTATTTTCTGGCTCCATGCTGTGTAGTTTTCTTGTTTGGCCCTGTGACTGGGATGTGTTTGACAGTGATTCAGCGTGGCAGCACGGTTTTTAACTTGTGGAGGACAACAGTCACCAACTGTATTGACGTGGTGGTATTTTTTTTTTTAACACACTTTCATCTAGAGTGGATTTTGACAGCTAGGTCACACCTGATTTTCTCTGCACTTCTTTCAGTCTTACTAAATAAAAATCCCTCCCTTTAACACAATGTTCAGTTCCAGGTTTGTGCAGGGCTGTGTGACTCCTTTTTGGAGAGTGGCTAAAAGTGAGCTAAAGGCAAAATAGTGATTGTGAACACTTTTTGGTCAGTCTGCTATGTGGAATATCACCTCAGGTTTGCTAGGTGTTTAAAAATCCTGCACATCTCACTCGAACACTACTCAAGCTTCTCCCTTCAAGCTGACTGTTGATTCTGACGGCACCAACAGCAAACCCTATTGCTCCAGCAAAACAGACACAAAAGCATCCACCCTTTGCTCTTCTCCATGTTGAGACGAGATGTTCTGCCGCAGGGCCCGCAAGTGAGAGAGCCAGCAGATAAAACGTGCAGCGATAATGAAGGCAGCAGTGGCCCAGGTCTGTGTGTTTATTTCTGGGGCTGAGGAGGGCGCACAGCCCCGCCGGCACACTGCTGCCGAAGCTGAGCCCCAGTGTAGATGGCGGCAGCGCAGTAGAGGATGCTCCGTTTGGAGGGATATTGATTTCCTCTGCGATCTGTGTGTATTTTTGGGAGGCCTGTGTGCCAGGATGGCCTCTGCCCCGTGACTCACTGATGGAGACTACTGCTTGAGCGTCGGCCTCAGGCTCTGCGGGGCCTCCAAGGAATAACTCTGCCCCCCCTCTCTGTGGGAAGGGGCAGAGGGTAGAGGGCACCAGCATGCTTAAGCAAATCTGCCGCTGTTGTTCTCCCTCCTCGCTGCATGCTCTCACCTTAGAAGCAGCGGCGCAGCTCAAGTCGGGGAGGGGGATGGTGTGAATATGTAAAACAAAGAAAATGTGAATTCCCATGTACTTATTTGTTATTGGTTCTCTGTTTTCCCTGAAACCACAATCAACCATTTTGTACTTGGAAATCTGCCGGTGTGAAGCAGTGAGTGTGTTCTTATAGATGGTCAGGGCATTTTTACAAAGCACAGCTGCGATCTCGCTTCCTTGTTGTTGTGTGATTGACTGTCCTTCCAATAGCGAGTGAACATATGATTAGTGGAGCTGCTCACTATTCTCATGCAGCTGTCACTTCACATCTCGCTGCTTTAATATTCTCCTTTACTGTTCTTCGCATTTACTCTTCACTTGACTCGATTGCCTAGTTAACTTAGTATTCTGTCATGCTGAAAGATCCAGTAGTTAGTCATTTTTAATCTGCAATGTAAATGACGTTAGAAACTTTATTAATTGTGCGCCAACTTCTGTCGATGAGACTTGTGCCGGGGCTGGAGGCCTCGAGATGAGATGTTCATTTACTTCCATTTAACACCCCCCTTCCCCTCCTCTCCTCCCCTGTCGGTTCTGGCAACCAGAAGGAGAATGCAGGAAAATATAAACTGTTATTGTTAAAATGTTTGTTTGCAAAGAACTTTCATCTTGTAAGGCAGCCCACCCTCCACAGGATTTGAAATCAGTTGGGCTTTGCTTTCATGTCCGTCCCCTGACAGTTCCATCCTTTTGTATCGCAAGCTCAATGAATATTCAGGGGTTTCTCCTCAGGGCTTGTGTACAATAAAAGAGTCAACGTCATGAAAGTTTCTTTGCAAGCCCCCCTCTCCCTTTTTTTTTTCTTGAACGCTCTGAAATATACACAATTGTTGATGTTTGTGCAGTGGCATTACATAGCAGCTGATGAACGAAAGATGTAGAAGCTATTTTGTTCCGACTTCAGTTTTGATGTAATGTTATTTGACAATAGATAACAATTTGTAATGTCACCTCTCTTGTTATACTGGTGCTTAGTGCTTATGTTAACCAATGTTTTTTTTTCTTTTAACAGGTCAATCAGATCCAGAAGACCGTTATCGACCCTCTAAAAAAGTAAGTGCTCACCATGTTCTCTTGTACTCTTGCTCATTTTTTGTTTGTGCTATTTTTTAACAGTTGCCCTTAAATGTCTCTCTCTGTACCAGACCAGGGTCAAATAGTTCTTGCTGATAAGTTTAACATTTGTTTGGAGTAGGAAAGTGGTGGGGATTTTTTTACGTAGGGCCATAAAGTGAGTTTAAATGTATTATGGAATCACAAAAAGTACTATAAAGGTTCAGTTTGGTTCAGTTTTTTTGGCTTAAGGTTCTTGGTGTGGTAAATCTATATGGCACTGCGGGCAGTTTAAGTCCAGTGCCCCCTAACATTTTTATTATTTGACCCTCACTGGTAGAGCAGGACCACAGGAAGGCCTGCAGTGTAATAATACAGATTGTAAAACTGAACAAGGGAGTTAGAGGTGCTGCTGTGGTGGTAGTGAGTCTGGAAGAAAGTTTATTTGGTTTTCATTCCTAATACTCGCCCCCATTTAAGCAGTCTGTGAGTGCTATTCCATTCCTAAGGCCTCACTTTTTCAAACATTTGCACACGCACACACACACACACACACACACACACACACACACACACACACACACACACACATACTGTACACACGCACATGCAAAGCTGAGGTACTGAAGGGAGTGGTTGGACTATCCCACACGTCTTCCGGAGCGCTTGTTAAGGTTGTGCTTCCTCCTCTTGGCTCCTCCCAGGAGATATAACATATGCAGGATCAGAGAGCATGTGTATGTGTTTTTATTACAAGTCTCTGTCTAACCCCATATGACTGTTAGTTCATTTTTCAAAATAACCAATGTTAAGAAATGTCTCAATAAAACATAAAAAGGTTGGCGAAAAGGTTAGAGTGTGTGTGTGTATGTGTGTATGTGTGTGTGTGTGTGTGTGTGTGTGTTTTAAGCCCTTTCTTCCTCGTGTGCTCTGGTGGCGGAGCAATGACAGGATGGAATGGTTCTAATTTCCTCTTCCTGGTGGGCGGCAGGCGGACGTGTGGGCAGGCTCAGAATATGGCAAAAGGCCCAGCTTCCCGGGCCCAGAGCCGTGGATTGGTTGAGGAGGAGAACTGTCTCAGGACAGTGCTCGCTCTCACACAAACATGCACACATATATACACAAACACCAACCCAGTTTTTCAGAGGGGGCGCTGTCTCACAAAGATGTATTTAAGATTGTATTTTATATGATTCTGAAATAGAGCAGAGGAAGTGAGGAAGTTAGTTGATGAGCTTGTTTGAAAGGGTGGATAAACTGACCTCTTCATTAACTTTTTCCCTCCTTAAAAACACAGCACTATTAGTTATTAGTTTATCAGCGTGTCCTTTTTAGAAAACTGAGATACAAAAGCTACTATACTTTGAAGCTTCCATTAAGATTCCATTAGTCCATCACTAATGAATATTTTTTATTGTTTACTTAGTCTCAAAATACTCTATTGGTGATCTTGTGTCATCATAAAGAGAATTAGAGAAGAGTTGAAAAGGAGAACGTTAATGTTAATGGAAGACCTTGAATTGGATGTGTGAAAGTGTGTGTGTGTGTGTGTGCGCGCGTTGGGTATGTGTGTGTCCGTGTGTGATAGCAATTTCAAATTTTGGCATCCATCCTTAATACTTGGTGTGGTAAAATGTACAGTTAACAAAAGAAAAAGAGGCAGCCCCCACCTCAGTCCCCCCCCCCTCCCCGACACCCCCGTGTGTCTTTTTCTTTCTGAAGCCCAGACGTGCATTTCATCCACTCAGCGGGGTCACTGAGTGACATCACTGTGTTTATGTGAGAGGAGGGGAGTGCGTGGGCATTGAGGCATTTGTGTTATCTCGGCCTCCTAACCTACCCTTTCTGCTCCGTTGCTCTTTTGGGTAAGACAAAAGTCAAGCCTGTTTTGAGACCTCTGCCCTGGGTTTAGCACTGACTGGACAGGCCACATTCGCCCATCTCAATCAGAGGAAGAGTCTGGCCCTTGGGCAGGCTGTGAGGCCCAGAGCCAAGTAAAGCTATGGGGCCATTGCATTTTTTATTTTTAATTCTCATTTCATTGTTTAATAATTATGGTAGCACCTTTTGTTTTTTGGTGTTTTCTTTTATCCATGGTGTTTGCTATGAGGATTTGTGTCTTTTTAATCTGTTGTGTAATGTATCCAGGCTGCATGAATTGTCATAAGTTTTGATCAACAAAACACAAGGCAAGTTGCAGCAGAACAAACCCTCCTCCTACTTAGACAAAGGAGGTTCTGCTGGCATGTACGTCATACACTCATTTCCCATGGCTTGCTGCTCTTAAACCTTTTTTACAACAGGTGGTTGCTTTTTTACATTCACAGAAGCATATTTTAACAAAGCTTTCCACGTGATGTAACCTTGTCTGACACTCTTGAGTCTTCATCTGAGGCCGTGACACACTGGAGGTGGCAATTTTCTGCATAAACAATTCCCTTTCCCATATTTTTAGTGGTTTGCTGTGTGTTTTTGGCAGTAGTGAGTTATGTGATGGTGATAGTCAAGAGGACCAGCCAGCTTGCTAGACTGAGGGTGTCGAGACCAGACTTGGGCTTGGCTGATGGGTCAGACTGGCCTGTCTGTGGATTGGCAGCTGCTAACAAACACACTCTCTGGTCCAGATGCTATTTTCATCCAGCCTGTTCACCACACCCTGACCTGTCACATGGACAGTGGTGTGCTTTTGGCCCCCGTGCAGCCCTCAACAAGCATAAGACCTCATTCAGGCAAGACTGACCGCAAATGCAGACCTAGCTGGCTGACCGGTAGTTGTCCAGCCAAAGCCAAGACATCGAGGGAGTCCAGTGCCTGGACAGTTTTAGACCAAATTATATCACAAGTATCTCTCCCTCCCTCTCCCTCTCTCTCTCTCTCTCGAGATATATATATATATATATATATATATATAGATAGTCACCTTTAGTCAGGGCCACCGCTTTATGTTGTTGTGTGGGCACCTTTGAAACAGCATCTCAATAACCTCTGAATGCAGACAGTGTAACATTGAGACATGAACTTCCAGTATAAAAAAAGGGCCGAACTGGGTTAAGAAGCAATTGACTTCAAGTCTAACTCTTTTTTCACCTTTTGTGTCGGGAGAGCAGCAGCCCTTAGATCTCTCTCAGTGCTGAAACATGGTAGTCGGCATGGCATTTTTGTCCCGCTTAAGAGCACAAACAGCAGGACGTTGTGGTGTGTCATGAAGAAATTGCCCCTTGCTGCCAGGTGAAGCTCGCTGGTGAGAATGCCATCAGCCTGAAAGCTGGTTTGCTGCTGTGTTGTCATCAACCAATAGGATCGTGTTGGAGAGCAGTCATGCCTAGAGGGCAGTTACATAATCCCCTGGCACTTCAAGTATGTGTACACTGGAACAGATAGTAGACTTGAGGATCGGCATCCACCCCTGCCATAAACTGGGCCAAAGTGATATTTTATAAATAGCGGTGAAGCGTGGGCCGCGGGGCTGGGCCGAGCTAAGCTCCGTGATGTCACTCAAACGCTACGAGACCACTCCTTGCTTAACTTCCTGTAGTAAACAATCCCTGCTTGTCTCAGTCTGAGCTTTAGTTCACATCACTTTCTACTCACCCCCCCTCCTGCCCTCTGGTAAGGTACACAGGCAGACACAGCCGTAATCTAGGATTTCACAATCAATCCACGAGCTCTCTCAGTGGTTCCCTCGTCGGCATAGAGCAGGGCAAGGGCTGGCATGGAGAGGAACGTAAATCGTGAAGCCCACACATGTTGTGGCCAATAACACTATGGGTGGAGGAGCACATAATAAAGTATCGTAGTAGTGTGCCTACACGGTAGATGAAATGCTTTAAATGAGTCATTCAAAAAAACTATATCTCACTTTTCATTATGGTTGTTTTTATTACTGACTCACGTAGCACCTGTGTGAATAATCTTGCGGCCTGCTTTTTAAAAAAGACTGTCACTGGTTGGTGTTTACAAAGATTGAGAAGCCGACAATTTGTTTCTTAATGGTCTCCTGGTTTTAGTTTGCTTTACTCTTCATTTAACGACTGCTGGGATTGCTGTCTTATTTCCCCCTCTCATTTGTTCTACATCCTTTGTCTTTTAAACCTAATAAAAATTATTTTTACTACCTCAGTTTAAATAAATAAAGCTTGGCCTGTATAACATGCTTTATGTAAATGCTACATGCCTTCGATTGTACTTTACCTGTTGTGGTTTAAATCTTTCAGGTATGTTAACTTTAATTTTTTTTTTTATTTTACTAAATATTATGAGGTTTTATTTTTCCTGTGTAAAGTATTCCTGCTCCCGATTAAAATCAGCCACAAAACCAGTGCAACAAGTCCCAGGATGGAGCTCAGACTCCTGTTGCTAAGTTACAGATGAGTGTTTTCCTATTTTTAGTGCTGAAGAATAGGATTCTCGTTGCAAGAATACATTTTCATTTGGAATATGATAATTGTCACAAAATGAATTGTTTCATGCCATTTTGAACTACAGTAATTAGATAATAGATTAGAGGAAGCTTAATGCAGAGCTGTCCTCTGGGGTTTGAGAGTACCTCTACAATAAGATGTTGAAGAGAGGGAATTTATTAATTCATAATGACTTTAATTCTGATAGGGTGCAATACCGAATGCATGTCTACAAATTTCATAGAGCAAGAAAGCCTTTCTTTCTTTCTTTCTTTCTTTCTAATTTTAGGTAGTTAGTTTCTCCCAGAAAATTTGGTGACATTTTTTTTTTTCAATCCTCTAGTCTCAGTGTCAGGGTATTTTTTTTTTTGGTTGCATGAATGCATATATGTCTCGTTCAGTGTTCTGATGATTACAGACGTGTCTGAGGGTTTTTTTTGTGTTTTTAATTTTGCAGGTACAGTGGCGTCTTTCCCAGCCTCAACATGGCAGTGAAACGCCGGGAACAGGCGCTGCAGGACTACAAACGATTGCAGTCCAAAGTAGAAAAGTATGAAGAGAAAGAAAAAACCGGGCCCGCGATGGTGAAGCTACATCAGGTACAGTGAGTTTAAATCTTGCATCGGCGCACGTGTCGGTCCACTCCAATGCTCCCTCTATCTGCAGAGGAGCAGAGTTCACCTGCTCTTACGTGCTGCACGTATTGTGAATAGAGCGCAATAAGTGGAAAAAGACACAAATGCTGACTGGATATGAACAAAAATAGTTGAGCACATGCATACTGTACATGTGCGCTCCTTCACCCACGCAAGCTACCAGGCTCTCAAGTAGTGCCTTTTCAAAAAGGCACTGCTGCACATCTACAGGCACGTAATTGAGAATTGTAGCCTCACACGTACACACTATGAGGCCACTACAGAAGCGCACACATTCACAGATAACGCTGCAGTGTTGCCTATGCTATTGCCTCTAACACATCCTCACATGGCGAACCACCCACACACATTGAGAAAAGCACTGTCAGGGGAACAAAGCCTTGAAGAGGCCCCTACATCCCTGCCCTTTGAATCCCTGTGCACTTAAAGAAATGATCTTGACAAAACACTCTATGCCATCTCGACGGCCGAGTCTGAGGAAAACTAACTAATGATCATACCATAATGCAACGGATAAACAATATGTTGTGGTTTGAATATAGCAACTTCCCCCTTCCCTTAATAAAAATTCTCACCCTCTCACACATGTTCATTGTGCATTCCATAACTCCATGCCTACAGTAGACTACCCACTAATACATTCACACACAGATCAGTGGTGCTGGAGTCCACTCACAGCCAAGTCTGCCCACATTACCCACTCCTCCTCACTGTGGTCGTGATTACAGCCTTCTTTTTTTTTTCTTTTTTTTTTTTTTGCACTGCTTCTCCGTGGGAATTAGGCAAATAGCTTTCTGAACAATAAGAAAGGACACCAAAGATGGCTCCAGTGCTAAAATACTTATAACTAACTTGTTTATCTACACAGGTATTTGTTTGTCTCATAATCTGCGATTGTTTGCACCAGTTTTTTTGTTCAAGAATCACATGTGAATCATAATAGGAACTCCCAGAGTGAAATGAGGGAATGTTATGTAAAGTTAGAGCCGATTGGGATCACTGGTAATCCCCTTTTGTTTTCTTACCCTCTTCCACACCTCAGGCCAGAGAGGAGCTGCGACCGGTCAGAGAAGACTTCGAGGCCAAGAACAAGCAGCTGCTGGACGAGATGCCCAAGTTCTACCACAGCCGCATCGACTACTTCCAGCCCAGCTTTGAGGCTCTCATCAGGGCGCAGGTTAGTGATACCCCCTGGAGATGCACAAACAATGAGGCGCTTAGGCACGCACGCACGCACGCAAGCACACACACCCACCCAACACTGCACTATTACGTCCTCTGAGCATTGGTTAAACAGTGGATGAAGTATCTGATGGAAGGGAGTGTATAATCCTGGCAGTCTGTCTCCCTCCACAGTCCTAATGTGATTAACCCCCAGTGACGGCCCACACTACCGTGTTTAGCCCAGGAAGGCCTCATCTGTCTGGCTCCACTGCAGCCCTGCAAGTCATCCCTTAACCTGAAGCTTCTCTTAAAGCAGCTGGACGTCTCAAGTTAGCGCCACAGTGTCCCCCTCCCCCACCCCAGACCTGCCTGGCCATGTCATTTCCTCTTTGGGACAGTCACTGGTGCACTCCTAATTAGTAAAACTAGATTATCCTTGACCTAATGACAATTATGGAGTTATATGATGTACTTTGAAGTTAAAATTAGCAAACTTAGCAATCAGCTGTAGCCACATTAAATAATCCCATGAATCAGAGCTCGGATCTTCTCTCTCATTTCAATTTAAATTTCATTTTTACCTTTTTTACCCTACTTTGCATGATTGAAGAGCTCTTTAATAGTCACAGCGATGTTATTTTATTCTGTCCACATTATCTTTGTTCATGAAGCTCATGTACATGAATGAGCGTTTACACATGTTTACACACCGCAGAGCCACACGTGGGTGGCCAGAGGACCAGTGGACCTCATCCCCAGCCTTGCTGCATGTGCTTGGTTTCATCCTCCACTCCCCTCTCTCTCTCTCCCCGCCGCTGTTGCTGCTCAGCTCCCAGCGGCAGCAGGAAAAGGCACAAAGGCTGCCTTTGTTGTGAGCCTTCAGCTTCACTACCAAAAGTCTTGTCCAGCGACCATCAGTGGGACGCTTGGCCTGACCTGTCCACCTGTACAGATGTTTATGAATTGAGACATTGTCTTGGTTTCTGTTTCTTAGTTTGCATTCTCTGCTGCACGTGTTCATTGTAACAGTTAAAATACTACTTTCTTTGTCCTTCTGTCAGTGGATTTTCTTTGTTTCCTGTAACAGTGGTCACGCATTGTTAAGGATGCAACTTAAATTATTCATTATTTTTGTAGGCTTAGAGGTCAAAGTGTAACATCTCTGTATAAATATTAAGCAGCTGGGACTATGGTATGTTATGCCCAGACAGAAGTCATGTAAATTAAAGCTCTGCTTTACCCAAAGGCTCCTTTTTGTATCGTAGGTGGTCACAGTTGTGTGAGGCTACATTTACTCCTGGTGGTGACTCGACTAATTGTAATAGTAGAGTGTCTTTGCTACAGAGGGCACCCAGACACTGATCTGGTGTACATTATCATTACTGGTCATATGGACATTTCCGATGGCCCTTTTCAACAAGCCACTTTTGGGAAAAAAAAAATATCCGCTTTACCCCCACAAACAACAGAAACCTGATACTTATGGCCCACTCATGTGGTTTAGGTGGCAAATATTGGTATAAACATCCAAAGGTCTCTCAGACTGAACACTTAAAAAGGCTTGTACAGTGTGGTTTCGAAACTTGACTTTTTCCCTTTTGGCTGACAATGTCAAATCTGCTCATGACACAGTAAGCCAAATACTATTTCTAGATAGATGCAATTTTCTCAGTTCATCTCCAACTTGACCTTATTCTGTTGGGACCCATAGCAAATCAGTGAGCATTTCTCCCACTGGTATCTTGGTTGGTCTTGCTTTTTCGGCCTACAATAGGACACACATGCAATTTCACAGAAGCCAACAATGCCCCCTTAAGAGCAAGGTATCGTATGCATCGCTGCACGAATAAATATTGAGATGTGTGTGTGTTGGTTTCAAGGGGTTGTATTTCCCAGTACTTTCATTCTCTGCCTACTCTTCTGGAGTCTTGTAATGTGATTAAAGTC
>JAQNCA010000027.1:20759422-20773204 GCA_029783725.1 Acanthurus tractus | reverse complement strand
GGTGTCCACCCCCACAACCCACCACCCCCCCTTTCGTCAGTGTTCATATGACACCTGATTGAAGGCGGTGTAAAATTGTGGGTTGGGGGGGGGGGGGTGTAAAACTTGAGACTGATCCATAACCTCGATCCAAACTTCCGTCTGCGCACAAAACGGAAAAAAAAAATTTTTCACTGATTTGACAAAACACTCCAACGACCACCAGGCGAGGAATTCACCTCACTACATAAATCTCTACTTTCCCACATCCACCACACACACACCCCCCCTCCAAAACACCCCTCAACCTCTCACCCACTTTCTCCCCCAGTACCCAATAGGGAGAGGGGATAAAGAGTGATATCATCCCCCTCCCTCCCGGTTCAGCGGGCCGCTCTGGCGCTGCCTCTCTTCCCTTCATGGGCAAAGCGATGCCACACTTCGTCCTCAGAGGATAAATAATCTACTTTAAGCATCTTTTTTTCTTCATTAATATCAAACTCGGTTGCCACTTTTACACCTGCAGGGGCAACAAAAGCAGCTGAACGACCCCTTTAGCCCTCTCAGTGGGTAGATAAACAGAAAACAAGAGGGCTTTTTTAAAGTGTCAAAACACCTAAAAAACAAGGAGTTTTCTGCAAAGAGAGCTTCCTGCCGCTTCCCTCCGTCTCTCCTCTCTCACTTCCATTCAAAATGGCTATTGTCAGGCCCCAGACGGGGACCATTGTGCTCCGAGCTTTTACTCCTCTGGAAGACGCCAGACAAAAGAAATGGCACACACACGTGAAAATATACCGAGAGGAAACAAACGCACCTCTGCAGCCTCGGCACGTCCTCGCTGGAGGAGGAGAACCTGAGTGTTTTGGAGGCTTTTACACTCGAGTTTACACTCAGAGAGCCAACCGGAGAGCCAGGGGACACATGAGGACATCACACTGAGCCGGTGTTTGGATGGCAACAATAGATTAAAAATCGTGTTTTAGTGTCGCTAAACGATGTTTGATCCAGCAAACAGAGCGGCGTTAAAATGGAAATAAACTTAAGTGAGTGATACATGATGCCAGAACACAAGCAGAGCTCCAGGTTCACAGGGAGACGGCGTGAGTGTAACAGATAGCCCGAGGCGAACTGCGTGTCTGTGCACATTCACCGCCGCTGACAGGCAGAGACAGAGCTGAGGGCGCCGGAGACGTTCACAGCCACAGAAAACTACGAAACCGAGAGAGCAACACTGGCTGTTTGATGAACGAAAACAGAAACCAAAAACTGGTTCGGTGAAAAAAAAAAGAACAACCTCCTTAATCTTTAATCTATCTTCATCCTTATTCAACCAAACAGCATTTGTGTGTGTGTGTGTGTGTGTGTATTAAAATTCAAATCAGCCTCAAACTAAATGAACCAGACAAGAGCAAAAATAAGCAACAGTGGAAAATGGGAAAAATTGTTAAAGTGTTTACAATCTAATTTAAAAGTAATAACAGAGAGAAAAACAGGCATATTTTTGGTGTCAAAACCAGATTTTTAGTGAGGAAAGATGAGAGTTTTGTCTTTAAAGGAGGAATTTCTCCCAGATTTTCATGCAAAAACTTCATCACAAGCTTCCGTTAAAGTTGTCAGGAACATATTTTGACGCCTACCTGTGAAAACAAATAAAAAGGGATCCGAGCAGGGACTTAAAAAAAGGGAGAAGCTCGTTTCTCGCACATTTTAAAAGTCTGACAGCCAGACTCTGTTCAAGCCGTAAATGATTTTACAGGCTTTCCGGTCGACGCACAGAGAAGAGTCAGGGCCGCTTTAAACAGATCTATAGAGACTGTATCTTTAGTTTTAATCACAAGTAGAGCTGCATCATTTGATCAGTTAATCAATAAGTTGATCAAACCAAATAAGCTCACAACTATTTTGATAACTGATAGAACGTTTCAGTCGGTTTTTGAACAAAAATGTCAAGTTTTTGCTGGTTTTCAGCTTCTCAAATGTAAAGTTTGCCGCTTATCTTTGTCGATATTAAAATGATTTAAAAGTCTTTGAGCTTTGGACTGTTGGTTGGAACAAAGAAGCAAACTTAAAATTGTCCTTATTTTTCAAGTTTTTAATATTAGACCGACCAAACAATCTATTGATCTAAGATGTGAAAATGATTAACAGATTAATCGACCATGAAATCAGCAGACAGCTCCGACTTGGATGATTTTCTTTCAGAGGGAACAGTTTGCTGTTTTCTTAAGTTAGACAGAAAATATGCAGCAGCTCCAGAAGAAGAGTCAGACTGAAGTGATAATCCAGCCTCAGCAGAAAAGTCTGCACAGAAGAAGTCGCTGCATTACATGAGGAGCGATAAGAGGCTGTGTACAGTAGCCTGCAGAGCTTCTGTGGTGATGAGAGAAATGCTGGGGAATGTTTCACCCCCCCCCCCGACCCAAAAAACTCCAGGAGGTGACAGAGGAGTGAGGAGAGGGGGGGAGTTTTTAATGGGAAGAGAGAGAGAGAGAGAGAGAGAGAGGCGACATCATTTTGTACCCGGACCTGCAGCACCGGCAGCAGAATGAACCCTGCTCCCCCCCCCCCCAATGTGCCGGGAGGAGTGAATGGTCCGATCGAGGGGAGATGAGGAGAGGGTTCAGCTTTGGAGGGAGGGGGGTACACGTGAGGCTGGCCGGGGTTTGGGGAGGGGGGGGGGGCAAAGAGAAAGGACGAAACGCACGACTGTTTTCCGGCTGTGATTCCCCAACGAAGCGTGAAGAACACAGACACACAACTTGGCCACAATGAAGCGGCTCTTGTTGAGGGGGGAGAGGAGGTGAAAATGAGAAAAGCCTGCACGCAGGAAGCTCCTCCGCTCCTCCGCTTCCCCCTCAAGACGACCGTGAGTCTCCCCGTGGCCTCGAAATTCACTCCAAACCCATCAGGAATCCTGCAGACAATAAAACATTTGTGCTTTTTTTCCCCTCCTCTTCCTCTTCCTCCTCTGCAGCCTGAAGCTTTTCTTGGTTTCATGTCACCGAGCAGCACCAGGTTAAAACACCTCCATGCATGAAAAAAAAAAAAAAAAAATGGTGGGGGAGAGCTGAGGTGTTCTGGCACCACACTTCTTGTGTCACTCTTGCATCAGTGAGTGTTTCTGTGCAGCAGCAGCAGCAGCAGCAGCAG
Source organism: Acanthurus tractus (assembly GCA_029783725.1). Classification (NCBI taxonomy): domain Eukaryota; kingdom Metazoa; phylum Chordata; class Actinopteri; order Acanthuriformes; family Acanthuridae; genus Acanthurus; species Acanthurus tractus. Next base: position 20,770,075 of record JAQNCA010000027.1, on the reverse strand, counting down.
GGCAGATCATCCAAGCGGACGTCACATTGGGAGCTGCTGTCAGGATGGGATGCCACAGGGCCACAGGGCCACAGGGGCCACGGGACAACTTCAAACATGTTGCATGACACAAAAAAATGTGCAGAGGTGTAAAAGAACAATTACAACACACATGTGAAGCTGAAGCATGCGCAAGAGTGAGGGACGCAGACTGAAGGATTTCACTGAAATTGCAGTTTAGGTTTTTAGGAAAAACCATAATTATCCTCAGCTTGGCTCCTGCACAGAGGACCACAGCTCTGCGTTTCCAATGACAGCCAGCAGTACAGTGAGTGCAGCCCAGGTCTTTTCAAAGAGTCTTGAAACATGATGCAAAAAAAACTCAAAAGGATTCTGTGAAAGTGTGAAATCATTTTACAAACACTGTAAAAAACAGCAGGAGGTTGAAAGAAGTCAAGGCTTCATGAATAAATTCAATAAAAGAGACGTTGTTATTAAAAAAAACAAACCCAGCTCATTAAATGTGTTTTGAATGCAGAATTTCAATGAAGTGCGTCGCTGCGGAGGCTGCATCTGATCACCGGATCGTTTCAAGGCAAAACTGATTCATTTCGCTTCATGCGGTTCGTTAACAGGTTGATTCATCCTCACAGAGATCTGAAGACAACAAACTCACAGCACGGCAGCCTGGAAACTCAGCGGGCTGCGGCCAAACTTCTCCTACTTTGGGATCTGAAGCTTCGCAATTCGAGTCGTTTTGTTTCTACAATCGAGCAAAAAAACCGACTGGAAACACAGCAGAGAAAGAAAGAAAGCGGGAGCACACGGAGCTTACCTAACACAGGCCTCAATCTCTCTCCAAATTGGACTCCAAGTTACAACTTCAGCTGCAAATCCATCGGAATTTGGAAACAAGTCAAGTTCGAGACAATGAACCTTTATTATCGGTCAAAACTTTCAAAATAAAACTCGTGAAAGACGCTTGTTGCACGCATGAGGATTAAAAAAAGAGAGTAAAGCATCATTTATACAAACATGAAAGATTAAAACAGCACAGACTAAAAGATGTATGAAAAAACAGACAATTAATAAGGAGATTTCTAAAACTAAAGAGTAATTATTGGGAGTTTATTGTGATCATATTAATAATTTACTTGCTGTTTTTCAATATTGTAACAAAATATTCCTTTAAGACTGCAAATGATGTCATTTTTGTTTTCCTCTTTGCATTTAAACCTTTTTATTTGTCACTTTTAATTTAAATAAGCTTTTCAGTCAAATTAGCTAGTTAGTGAAACATTTATTATGCATCAAATCAAGTTGCTCTTCTTGCTTAATCATAATTTTCACTCCATATTTCGGTCTAAATTAATGATGTCAGTTAATTACTGTAGTCATTCTAACATTTTCTTCAACTATTTAATTGGGGTTGCTTTATTTTGAAGTGAAAATCATACAACTTCCGGTACTGACCCCCCATCTCTCTGTGGCGTGACGCTTTTGTTCAGAGGGGCCGGCTCTGACGTCACGTCTTAATCAAATTCATGCATTTTTGGTAAAAAAAAAAAAGATCAATTAAGGAGGAAAACTGCAGAAATTAGAGAAAGTTTTAAAGAATATTGAAGAAAAAAAGTCGAAGTAACGCAGCTTTTTAGTTTATTCAGTTACATTCAGCGGCAGAGACACAAACTCTCAAAGTATAAATCCAAAACAGTCTGAGCTCAAACACAGCTGTCTAACAAACATTATCTGCAGTTACTAATACTGTGAAAAATAAGCTTTGTCTGAAAATACAATTTATTTTACAGTTGGCAGTGAGACTGAGGGCAGTGATTTATTGAAGAGGGTGAAGAGAGATGTTTTTTTGGTCAGCTGATCCATCAGAAGTCCTCCCAGTTTGTGCTCAGCTCCACCGAGCCTTGGGTGTAAGGATCACACGTGCTGCTGTCCAAAGGATGCTTCGCCTGAAAGAGAGAAACAAAATGAATAATTGACACAGTAAAGCAGATCCACCTTAAACAAAACTGATAAACCAAACACAGCTTACTTTAGGAACCACCGGAGGGTTTAACGAGCCTTTGCAGAGTCCGTCCCAGTCGAAACCTTCAAACCATCTGAATAAAAGCAAAACAGCATCAGAGCCTAAAAAGAAACAAAAACAAAACTTGTTTACAAGCCTCAGTGTTTCTCTCCTGTGTGATAAATCTGTCGTCTTACTTGTGCTTCTGAATGTCCTTGGCCCCGTTTCTCTGACTGCCCAGCCTCTCGGAGGGATTGCTCCTTGGTGATGGAAAGCCAACAAGAACACAGGAATAAATAAACTTTATAAATTAATAATCAGACTCTGCCATTCAGGAGGAGGGTTATACAGCTCGGGCTGCATCCAGCACAGCAGCCCCGGCTCTTAATTTGTTTGTTTATCTGCAGCTGAGAGTGAATGGAGGCAGTTTCTCATGACTGAAAACACTATAAAAAAGCCCAGAAAAGTGCCTTTTAGCTCTCACGTTATAATTCATGCTGTCTACAAAGGTCTTATTAACAACACCTGCACAGCTTCTTTATGAGACTGGAGGCACTTTTGCTGATGGTTTTTGGGAAGTCAATCTGATCGATGCCTCGAATGGCTGCGCTGAGAATCTTCATCTGGTCAGAGCCACTGAACGGGAGCCTGGAGATGAAAAAAAAATGAGCCCATCACCGTTGCTTCGATCTGTAACTGGAGAAATGAGCTTTAGAGGCGAAGCTGCACACAGAAAGTGTGAAACTTACCCGTCACTCAGAAGCTCGAACACAAAAACGCCCAGCGACCAGAGGTCCGCCGACGCGCTGTGGCCTTTGTTTGAGATGATTTCAGGCGCCATGTAGCCCGGCGTGCCGCAGAACGTCCACGTTTTCTTCCCAACTTCGACCCTTTTCAGACATCTGGAGCCAATCTACAAAGAAAACACAAAAATTAACCATGATGCAATTCAGTAAAGCATTTGAAATCATAAAGTACGAGTTGTGGTACCAGTTTTGCGTAACCACGCTCGTCCAGAACGACGTTTTCAGGCTTGACGTCCCTGTAGACGACACCTCGCCGGTGGAGGAAGGTCAAGGCCTCGACGACACAAGCTGTGTAAAACCTGCCGCTGCATTCGTCCAGACATCCTCTGAAACATATGCAGAGGGTTTTTATTATTATTATTTAAACACTGCAGCAAAAAATACGAGTGATGTGGACGGATGTGACACGTCAGCTGGTGTCAGTCTGAAAAATGTCACTGTGAGGGAAAAAAACACAGTGTTTGAACGATAAATACTGCAACCAGCCATCAAATATCTGGAGACTATAAGACACAACAGCAAAGTTATAACTTTATTTATGTTTTTGATTTCATCTGAATAAAAAACAGATTAGAATTAACAGGATTTAAGGAAATTTACAAGCATTTTTTTTTGCATATAAATCAAAAATATATAGTTGTCTTTAAAATAAATTGAAGCTTTTATCCAAATTAGTGCTTGAAAGCTTATTTTCCATCCTTTGATTCTGGTTTAATACATTTAAAATGAAAAATATTTGTGTTCATTTTAAATAATTAGACCAACTGGGGTTATTTTTGACCTTGATGCCTCATTAAGAGCAGTATTAAACGTTGCTGACAGAGCTCTGAAAGTCTGTCCTTTCCTCTCAGTTATCAGCTTGTGCATCCTTGCTTCCTCTCCTCGTCTTCTCAGTTCCTCCCCCCTGAGATGCGAGTCGAGGAGGCGAGAAAGGAGACATAAGGGAGGAGGAGTCGAGTCGAGTCGGGAGGCATTTAACAAAAGAGACGTTCTGGCTTTGGAGACGTCGTCTTTACAGCAATGTCAATTAAAACTGACGCGTGGAAGTGCAGCGTCCCCGGGTGAATTTTAGGGATTGAGACATCCTTCAACACGGCAGGCGGGGATCGATTTCCAGGTCACAGGCAGGAGGACGGAGGAGGAGAGCGAGGAGACAGGGAGGCGCGAACTAAAGCGAGAGATGAGCTTCTCATCTGTTGCATCTGTTGTCTCCTTCAAAGTCCCCCCCTCCCCCCATGATGGTGTGTAATACTTCAAATTAGGATCAGTGCAAAACTTAAAACTTGAAACGAATCCGTCTATAAGACTCGTGAAAGGCAGAATTGGATCATTTTGTTTGGAATGACTAAGTCAAACAGGATGACAGAATAAAAGCACTTTTGAAATGTGCATAAAAGAAAAACCTCTGCAGGTTCTCTAGTTTGTAGATTTGAGGTCTTTAAATCTAAAAATACTCACTTATCTTCGAGCAGACAGCTGAGATCCCCACCGAGACAAGCTTCTGTCAGAACGTAGAGACACTCGGCATCTCTGAAGGTTTTATGCAGCCTGTGATCAATGAAAATACAGCAAAAATATCAAATATCTTTATTAGTCATTAAAATATTATGTAATCAAAACAAATCCTGATTAGATAACTGTGAAAACAAGAGACACCTCTTCATGTGTGTGTCATTCTAATGTATGTTTTTGAACCTTTTTGTGCGTTTAGCTGCTGTCATTGTCTCTCCTGTTGTTTATGAAATTAAAAACTATAAATAGAAAAAAGATGAGACACCTGACGATGAAGGGACAGCGAGTCTCCGTCAGGATTCGTCCTTCTCTCAGGACGTGCTCCCTCTGACCGCTGTTGAGGATCAGCTTCTTCTTCAGGACCCTCATGGCGAAAAGACACTTCACGTTGCTTTTAAATTGCACCTAAAAGAGGTGAAAATCGATAGATGACATTACAGAAACATGGAGACAGCAGCGTGTGAAGGATCTGCGTCATTGCGTGTGTGTGTGTGTGTGTGTGTGTGTGTGTGTGAGCTGCTGTTGGACACTTACCAGGTCTACGTGACCGAAATCCCCAACTGCTAAAGTGCAATTTATCTGGAAATCACTTAAGGTGGAAGATGAGAGAAGGTCAGCGTCCTTGTCCGTCCTGCTCACAAAAGGAAAGCGGCGTTTGGCTTATAGTTTATGATGCAGATTAAATGGATTTAATTACTGTAGAAAACAGTGTTTTTAATGCTGCTCACTCGCTTTTGAATTCATGACTCGGCTGCACCTCTTGACTGCAGTCAAACACCAGGCCGCCGATGATGCCTTTGAAGGTCCTGAAACACAGAAGCGCATAAAAAAAAGCTTTTCAAATCTCCAGAAGGGCACATTAATTTATGATTTAGTGCAGTTACATCTTGTGTGCGGTGAGTTTTATTGGCTCTGAATACTCTCCTCTTACTCTCTGTCAATGACCAGGCACGTTACTTCGCCGGCAGCGATCACGTTCACGGTCCGAACATCCTCACTGAAGACAAGAGAGATTCACAGCGATGTCGACGCAAAACACACAGCAATAAAATTAGAAAATCACTGATATCATGCCGGCTGAAATGACACCGAACCATCGCATGCTGTTTTGGTAAAAGGCTCCTGCGTGCTCTGCATAATTTCATCTATTAAGTGCATTATTTTCTCTTTACCCCCACAGAGCTTTATCTCCAAACCACTGTCTCTCAGAGAGCTTGGAGAGGACCATCTGCTCCTCGCGGCCTGACGTCTTCTCAGTCACGTTCACCTGTCAGATCCGAAAGAGAGAGAGGCGATGAAAAAGAGGTAAATGCTGGAGAGCGATGTAGGGAAAAAAAAAAACCCGCCACCAAGGTCAATTATCTCCATCAGGGTGCAATTTCTAAAACTGCACTGACATTTTCCTGCACAATCTAAATCTTTTTCTCTGAAAGCTTCATTTCATCTGCGCAGCAGGCGGAGAGCGGAGAACTTTACCTGGCCTTTGCTGATGATAAAAAAGGTGTCTCCTGTGGCTCCTTGTCGGATGATGTAGTCACCTTCGGCGTAGTGAGTCTGTGAATCAGAATCAGAATCAGGTGTACAGCAAACTGTGAATTCACATATATTAATGCATAACTTTAAACATAAAAAACTAAATTATAGATTAGGATGAGAGCAAGTGCTGCCAGCCAGGAGGCACTAAAAGAATATAAAATATGGATGGTTATGTTAGAAATGTTACAAAAAAACAAATGCACTACGACTTTAAACAAAAGAGCTGCACAGTTTTGCGCAGCGGCAAAAGTTCACAGCATCGAGTCTGAAGGATCTTTGCGACGTGCGAGATGGACAGATATCAGTGTGGATGACAAATAAAGGAGCTAAAAGTGGAAAATAGATTAAAGAGAGGAAGAAAAAAAGTGGAAAATAGATTAAAGAGGGGAAGAAAAAAGAACGAGCGTTGGTTCAGATGTAAAGATAAAGGCTTGTAACATGAAGGATTACTCCTGATTCTATCTTAACACCTGCTTGTTAACTGATGCAACACAAGGAAAGCTGAAAATAGAAAGTGGGGACGAGCCCCCCTGCAGACAATCGTGTTTACAAGCGTCCCGTCTGTTTGCACACATAATCTTCAGGCTGGATTCTGTTTTAAGAGTGAGTGATGGGTACACAACACAATGCCGCGCTTCAGCTTTTAAGCACTTAATCTGTACCTCCTCCATGAGATCGGACATTTTCATGATGACATCCTCTGGCAACGACTGCAGGAAGGGAACGCTGCAGACACACAGGTACAAAGCAGGCGTGCAAAGATTTTATCCCCAACGACAGGTCTGAAAAGGGTTTAATTTGATGCTTCTAGCTGCCTTGGCGTATTCAGAAACATATCAGGAGGACAGCAAGCAACATGACCCGGCTGGTATTACGAATGAAAGAATATGACACAAAGCTTTCTGGGCCTCCTCGCTGTCACATCAAACGTTTCTGTCTGATGTGTCACCTGCTCAGCAGCTCCATGGAACGAGAGAGGCTGCTCAGGCCGCTCTGCATAAGTATGGTCTGGTAGCTCTTGCGGTCAATAGCCCACAGCTTGCTGTCCGTTTGTGCTGCAGATCAAAAGACAGGGGGGGCGAGAGGGAGCGAGGAAGGTTGCGTCAGTGACACCCAAGCTCAGGTGGAAACGCAATCAACACATGAGTATTGAAACGGCTCGCAGAGAGGCGTGTGGCGGCGTGAAATGCAGCATCAGCTCGCAGCCTGAAGAGCAGACGGAGAACCAATGTTCATCATGCAGATTAAAGAGGAATCTAAGAGCTCATTATAAGTACAGTTAGGGACTTTTAATATAGATCTAATCTGATTTCCTTAACTATTGCAACCTCTGTCCCTATGAGAGAGCTGGAGAGAGGCTGCGATAAATTAATAATGACCCTTATTGATCGGTGAACTGAAGCTTCCTGCAAATGGGAGTAGACAGTCTAATTAGATCCACTATCGGCCCTGATATCTCAGTTTCCCCGTTTAGAAAAAAAAGAAAACACTCCATCAGGTCCCACTTTAGCACCATATGACTTGCAGTTGCAGGTTTTATTTCTGGATCTGAACGCTGTGACCGTGATGGCGTGAAAGTCGGCTCTAAAAGGAGGATTTTCTAACCTTTACGTCCCGATAAAGCCACGATTTCATCTGCACCTTTATCACTGTCACAGCGCAGGAGACCGCACAGGCACACAAGCTATTGATGGTCTCAGATGGCAACAATGGAAGAAAAAAAAAAAAAAAAGCAATTTCAGGTCAGGAAGGAGATAAATACGGCGAGCCCCGAGCAGATTCATTGGAAGGGGCTGAGGGGGGACGGACGACACGAGCTCGCATTGTTACCGAAAAACAAACAGACAAACAGTAAATTGAAAAAGGGAACCAGTCGCGAGAAAAACAAAGCAGGACAAAAGAAAAAGGGGGATGATTTGGGCCCCAACGAGGCTCCAAATCCGATTTTTTTTTTTCAATTTAACCCGATACAAAGTCTGTTTATTTGTAAAAATTGGTTCAGATGCACGAGGAGACGACTGAGGCGGTTTTCCAACAGGACTCTGAGATCACATGCTGGGAGAAAATGACAGACATCTGTCTACTTTCTCAAGAAAATCACTCATTCTTTTTACCAGAAATATACACATGCTAGGTCCGACCAAAAGAGGAGAGAATGAAATAAATAATCTTAAATATTTTGGGAAAAAAGCCAAAAACGCAGCCCTTCAGTTTAATCTTTAACCAGCTGTGGCCTTCAGGTTTGAAACTCATGTTCTTGCTTCGCCTGAAGTCTTTCACTGCTTCAGTGCATTTTATGGGTTCTTTCTTTCTTTCTTTTATTATTACTCAGTGGATTTTATATCCTGCTCTTCTATTTCATCCTTATTTTTTATGTTATAATCATCACCATCAAACAGTTTTTATTTTCCATCTTATATTAGATTAATTTTAACAGTATAAACTTGTTTTCCTGTCTTATATAATTTTTACAGTTTCATCTTTCATCTTATTTTTCATTCATTTTCTTCTCCTGTTTATATATTCTTTTTTATGTCTTTATGAGCCGCACTTGTATGAAACGTTCCATACCAATAAAGTTAATAATACAATACAAAGCAATTTTTGAAAATGTTGTTTGCACGGTTTCAGTAAATGCATGTTGGCTTGCAGAGAGGAGACGTGGCTGCAGACGGTTTGGTAATTCAGTGAAGCAGAAATCGCTTTAAATTCCTCACATCTCTGAGAAAAAAATCGTCTGAAGTCGTCTTATTGTCTCAGATCTCAAAAGGGTCTGGATTTCGAATTCTGCAGACGCTCCCGTTCTGATTGCATGAGCTATTCTCTTAAACAAGAATTATTTATATCTCCACCACAAAGATCTCCAGTGATGTTTGCATGCAAATATCAAACCAAGAAGCCAACGCAGTGATTTGATACCTGAGACAGAGTAGGTGTGGGTGTAGTTGTAGAGGAGCGCCAGCTCTGCAAACACGTCTTCTGGCTCAATCGTGAGAAGCTTCAATCCGTCCTTTGTCACATCCAGCCTCCCTTCTGTCAATAAACACAGAGCCAGTAAAGAAATATAGCGTGTTCATAATAAGTAGAGCTGTTATGTGCATGTTTTTGTGTCGGGGAAATATAGGGAAGCTGTCAAGGACCCTCTGATGTCTGAGACAAACTGTACAAACAGCAGATATGCAATCATCCCCGAGCCAAACAAGGCCATCACCTCTCGCCGGCTGGGACGACAGAAGAAAAATGGGTGGCAGCCACCCTCCATTAGCTGTCACATTACAAAGACAGCAAAGATTCCCGGGGAGAAAAAAGCACTGATGACCTCTGCAACCAGGACGAAGCAGAAGCCTTTTTTGTGTTTTTTTTCTCCTCCTCTTTTGTATCAAGTTGACATTTCAACACCAAATATTAATGTGGGTCACTTATTCCCCAGAGTGCCTCCTCTTTTCCTGCTCCAACATGCAACTCCCACATCGCCGTGTCGCACGGCGTCATCACTTCGCCGTCTAATCGAATGGAGGCAGCCGGCTGGAGGAAAACTCATACATAAATTTAAAATAAACATGTTCATTTCATTAGCAACTGACATCTCAAGGAAAACACTAATAATCCTCCTCAAGCATGATTAATGTTCCGAGAGGTGAAAATCTGTTACCTTCCAATACGTAAGCCTGAGCCCCGCTGGTCCCCTCCTGAATGACATAGCAGCCCTGATTGATGGGGGTGGGATACATGCAGGCGATGATGGCTCGGATTTCTCCTTCGTCAAGGTTCTTCAACAAGTCGTTTTTCAGAAGCGCTGCATGAATCAGCCGCTCAGACCTGAGAGCGGAATGAAGATGTACGTTTAAAAACATGCCATTAACCACCTTGAACGTTGGAGTCACAGGTTACAGTGTTTTCAAATGCTCGGAGATATTTATTGATTCTGAGTCATTCGTAAGGCGCTCAGAGAGCCTTGAACAATTGCGTGACATCATTTTCTTTTTACTTAAGGCTGGGGAACATTGTTTCCTCTTACTCCTGGCTTTTGTCACAGCTTCTGTGTGAGAGCACGGCCAGAGAAACTGGGTCCAGAGTGAAGGGCTCAGAGATGACTGTTTTCCATTTGGTTCTCTGCTTGACCTCAATTTGAGCTGAGCAAGCTGCAGGAAAAACACACAACAAGTCAGCTTTAAGGCTCGTGCTCGTGCTGCGTGCTCGTGCTTTTCGAATATGACATCTGAAATCGCAGTGTTCTGCACCTGCACTGGCCGCAGAGGGTCCTGGGAGGGAAACGGTGGCTCTGTAGCGATCCAGCTCCTCCTGCAGCCGTCGAATGAGTTCATCCTTTGTGTCCAGCTCCAGCTCCAATTCATCGATTAGCGTGTCCCTCTGGCGGAGCTCCTCGATCTTAAGTTGCAGGGCAAATTGCAGGTCCCTCAGTGTACCCATTACCTGCGAAAAGCACGCAACAAGCACACACCGTGGGTCCCAATACAGCAACTGTGTGATCTCTGTTACCTTTTGAATGGCACTTAATGCTTTTCTGCAGCTACAAGATCACTCAAACCTGAGCAGCCTCCATCTGCAGCTCTTCTTTTGATTACTTATATAAATCTACTTTAAAATGAATAACATAAACAGGAAATCAATGAGGTGTAATGGCGCCTAATCGGAGGAGATCACGCAGGAGAATTTGCTTCTTATACAAATCACCATAATAACTTGATATGAAACGACATCAATGTAAGATAGATAGATAGATAGATAGATAGATAGATAGATAGATAGATAGATAGATAGATAGATAGATAGATAGAT
>JAQNCA010000027.1:20720465-20748896 GCA_029783725.1 Acanthurus tractus | reverse complement strand
CAGGTGTCAAAGCTGAAGAATGGGGTACATTCATGCATTGCAAGAACCAGGTATGTTTATCTGAAATATGCAATTGATATGCATGCTGGCTTTATCCCGTAACATGTTCGCGCTTTTATCAACGCAGAATTTTCTGTTTTACCTTTTTGACAGATCTTCACAGACTTTCAGGAAATTCGCAAGGAAATCGAAGCAGAGACTGAACGCAGTACTGGTGAAAATAAGGTGATAAAAGACATTGATTTAAACTCAGTCATGCCTTGAATAAACTTTTAGAATAAAATAATGATTTTTGTTTTTTATTTTTAAAATTTTTTTTGTACCCTCCAGGGAATTGGTGCTGAGCCCATAAACTTGAAGATTTTCTCCCCGAAAGTCCTTAATCTCACACTAGTTGACTTACCTGGAATTACCAAGGTAAACTCAGCCACTTAACTGGAATGTTGAATTTTTTTTTACGTGTACAAACATGATGGCACTGGATCAGAATTAATCCTGGTTGCTTTGCGTATCTGCAGTCATCACAGATGCACAGCAGCATCCCATCTGCGCTGTGCTTACTGTAACACTGGCTGCTCATTGTTTTTGCCTCAGGTTCCTGTTGGGGACCAGCCAGAGGACATCGAGGCTCAAGTACAAGAGATGATCTTGTCCTTCATCTCCAATCCAAACTCCCTCATCCTCGCAGTGTCCCCTGCCAACTCCGACTTGGCCACCTCTGATGCACTGAAATTGGCTCGTGAGGTTGATCCAGATGGTAAGACATTTTGTGCACAGGCGCCTCTTCTCCTCAGATTTAATTTCCATTTTCTTTCCTCTCCATCAGTGCTTATTACATAACATGCTTGAAGTAGAAATGCATTTTAAATTATTAAACGTGCATGAGAAAGTCTTGGACCTGCCAGTCTTGACTGCTAACAGCGTTCTGACAGTTAAGAGTTGCTTTGAAAATTGATGTTGTCGTAATGGTGCACTCTGAGGACTACACTGATAGATGATGGGAATCTGTCTGTTGTATTTTAGGCCAGTGTGGCCTTAAAATTCCTCTGTATACTTTGACAGTGTGCCAGTTAGCGTATCTTTATCTTGGCCCAAATGTTACCCTGCTGGCATCAATCCTGTCCAATCAGAGACCTGTTTCCTTGTTTTGTACTGTTATGTTCTGCTGCATGCTTTGCTGCTGTCTTTCTAAAGACAAATAATTAAAAAAAACTCTCAGGGAATATTCCCAAGAGTCCTTAAATATCTAAAAAAAAAGTCTCTTGTGTTTGTGTGTCTCAGGCCGTCGAACTCTGCTGGTGGTCAGCAAGCTGGACCTGATGGATGCAGGAACTGATGCTCTGGAGGTCCTTCTGGGTCGAGTCATTCCAGTCAGACTTGGGATTATCGGGGTGGTTAACAGGTTTGCAGACAAACATTTTTGATTGTTCTCTTTTATTGTGGTGTTATCTTAGATCTGATTTCTTTTCTGTGCATAGTTTGTATCTGCACAATACAGCAAGTTGTCAGTTTGCTGATATCCCAATTACCCTGATCATCTGACTGAAGTCCCTCTCCCTAATTGGTAATCCTACCAGGAGCCAGCATGACATTAATACCCAGAAAAGCCTGGACGACTCAATGAGGGATGAGCAGGCTTTCCTGCAGCGCCACTACCCCTCTCTCGCCTCCCGAGCCGGCTCACGCTATCTGGCCAAAACTCTCAGCAGGCTGCTCATGCACCACATTCGGGACTGCCTGCCAGACCTCAAAACCCGAGTGACGGTGTTGAGTGCCCAATACCAGGCACGGCTTAACAGCTACGGGCAGCCGGTGGAAGACCACAGTGCTACCCTTCTGCAGATTGTCACAAAGTTCGCCAGCGATTACTGCAACACCATCGAGGGAACAGCCAGATACATCCAGACCTCGGAGCTGTGAGTCTGACCTCTCCACAGCAGCAGGAGCTCTTATTGAACAGCAAATGCTTATATAATGAAAGCAGCCTTTTATGTTTTGGTTTGTCTCATTTTTTTATCATCTAATTTACCACTTATGTTGCACAACTCAGCTTCTTTTTCACTTTGGTGGTTCACAATGTACGTCATGAGGTAGTGTCCTTGGGGTAATGTAAATTGTAAATTGAAGTGGTATCAGCATCTTCTGTTGGCACCTTCCTCTCCACAGCTTTCTTTCCACGAGGCAATTAATTCATGTAAATATGTAGCAAGCAAATATTGACCTTTCTCTGGTTGACTGCATTCAATTTTGGCGCGATTAACTTCGCTGACACACGGCACTGAGAAACGTCGTTGGTGTCACAGCTGAACCCATCTCTTCCACAGCTGCGGGGGTGCTCGGATCTGTTACATATTCCATGAGACCTTCGGCCGCACTCTGCAGTCCATAGACCCCCTGGGAGGACTGACTGAGCTCGATATCCTCACTGCCATCCGCAATGCTACGGTAAGAGCTCCTCCTCACTCGTAATCATGTAATTTGTTGAATTTAAATTCATCTGAAATCCTCTCATTTGAAGGAAGAGCAGGTAAATAATAGATCTGTGTGTGTGTGTGTGTGTGTGTGTGTGTGTGTGTATGCATTAATCTGTCTGTGTGCGTGTGTGTGCTTTGCCCCTGCAGGGTCCGCGGCCAGCACTTTTTGTGCCCGAGGTGTCCTTCGAGTTGTTGGTGAAGCGGCAAATTAAGCGGCTGGAGGAGCCCAGCATGCGCTGTGTGGAGCTTGTTCATGAAGAGCTGCAGAGGATCATTCAGCACTGCTCCTCCTTCAGCACGCAGGTCAGCCTGTAGATGTTGACTGCCCGCCTTAAACAGAGGAGCATTAATTATGAAGGAACGCTAACAAAGTGAGTTTTTTCTGTTTGCAAGGAGCTGCTGCGGTTCCCCAAACTGCACGATTCCATTGTGGAAGTGGTGACTGGATTACTGAGGAAGCGCTTGCCAATTACTAATGAAATGGTAATCCACGGCTTAGCTAAGATGAGTTTTCATGCTTATTATAATAACTAACAATCATGTTCAATTAACTACCCGAAATATCCTGCCTTTTCCCCGTAGGTGCATAATTTAGTAGCGATAGAGCTCGCCTACATCAACACAAAACATCCAGACTTCACGGATGCAGCGCAGGTCTCTGCATCTGTCAACAGTCAGCAGGTAGTTACTGTATTTGTTCCTTTCAGCAGGTTTTCATTTATTCTGCCAAGGTAAACAGCCAAAGTTCTGTAAAGCCTTAACCATTATGTTTCACCGCCAAACAGTGCAGCCCCTTTCAGGTTTGTAGTGGACTTCCAGGCTCAGCCGAAATTGCTTTGACCTTCTGACTTCCTCCGATTTCTTGCTGTCAGGCAGAGGCGCTGGATGGAGGGAAGCGCTGGAAGAACGAGAAGGTTGCAGAAGAGAAAGCACCGACTGCAGGCTTTGGCAGCCCCAGCAAAGGCCAGGCCATTAACCTCCTCGACACAGTGAGTGGTGGGATTAGGAGGGCGACACACCACTTAGTAGTGAATACATTTCAGACTGTCAACGTTTTACTTTGCCCCTCTTCGCCAGGCGGTGCCCGTATCACGCAAGCTGAGTACGAGAGAGCAGAGGGACTGTGAGGTCATCCAGCGCCTCATCAAGTGCTACTTCCTCATCGTCCGTAAAAGCATCCAAGACAGGTTAGGATGAAATAAGTCCGGCTCACCTAGAGGAGCGGCACTCGCTCTCCCCATTCTTTCCTTTTTCTGCTGCTGAGCTCAGTTGACGTCATTATGGCCGGTTTTCTAACGTTGTCTCGGGGCGGTGTGTCCACAGTGTGCCCAAGACGGTGATGCACTTCCTGGTGAACTTTGTGAAAGAGCATCTGCAGAGTGAGCTGGTGGGTCAGCTTTACAAACAGCCACTGCTGCAGGAGCTGCTCATTGAGTCACAGGACACGGCACAGCAGCGGACCGAGGTTGCTCAAATGCTCGAGGTAAAATTGGCTGATGCTTTTGTTCTCTGAAAAGGTTCTGAGCATCAAGAAAAGCAAAGTCCTTTCTGTCTTTCTTTTATCTTCTACTTTGAAGTTAGTGATTTAACTGCCCTCTTTTTTTTTTCTTCCCCCTTCTCAGGCGCTCAAAAAAGCTAACAACATCATCTCTGAGATCCGGGAGACCCATCTGTGGTAGCCAGAGGAAACGAGCAATTCTCTTGTTATAGGACAGCTTTGAGAGTATGAGAATGTATGTGAGTTTACAGCACAGAGTGTGTGTGAGAGAGAGTGTGTGTGTGTTTGTGGCAGTATCACTGTTTTCTCATGGACCAATGACCATAGCACATTCAGATCTACTGTCAGCTGTTACTCTGACCGATACACTGGGGCTGCTGTTTTTCTCTGTGAGCGAAGTAGTGACAAAATATTTTACCAAACACTCAGGCCAAAAGTGTTGTTGCAAAGATCCGATAAGGAAAAACAGACGCAGCCGCGAACAAAAAACCTTTCTGTGACAAAAATGTTTGTTGGGTCAATGGATTGTTGCTGTTACTGTAAATTGTTAATTATATGTGGAGTATTTAAGTTGTTCTCCGGGGTGTTTTTTGGATCAAAATGTGTTCACACTGTACGATTTCCAGAAGCCGGGCTTCCTCTGAGCCCCGTTAGCAGGTGCTAAAATTATGTTAGATTAGATGAGTTCCAACTTTAATCCCCTTTGCTGGAGCGTTCACCAGACAAAGAAATGAAGTGAAAATCCAACTCAATCAAAGCTAATTGCAATGAAACGCTGAGGACAGACCGCAGCCATTTGCAGAAATTAAAGGATGATTGCATTTTTTTTCTGTTTTTTTTTTTTTTTTTTTACAGCTCTGTAATACAAATTAACATCAGGTTTATTTCCCAGAGTCACATTTTACATATCAGGTCGTTTACATCCTAATTCCAAAAAAAAGTTGAGGCGCTGTGTAGAACATAGAATGTGAGAATTTTCTAATCCTCTTTTTAAAAAAAATATTTTTGAATTGAAAACATTTACCTCATCAAGTTTTTTTGTGGATTTTTTGTTTTTTTTTCCTTTTTAAATCTTTGCTTATTCTGAATTTGATGCAGCAAGATGTTTCGAACGAGTTGGGACAGAAGGTTCAGCACATGATTGCACAGAGGATATTACTACACTGGCTCTGGAACACTTTGTAATGCTGTTGTGGGTAAACACAGTTTGATTGCAGATGATTGCACTCTTGCTTTTGTGCACGTTTTACACAGAATCCGACCTTTTTTGGAATCAGAGTTGTATACTTTAGCTGTTGCACTGAATTTCTAGTTTGGCGTGTAGTCGTAAATGGGGACCAAACATTCCAAAACAGTCATTGTCCTTCGTTTATATCAAGTTTATAGGAGACCCCCGCTTAGATTTATACCGCTAGTGTGTAGTGCATGTATGCTATAGAGTTTAGAGAGCAGAGATTAATTAAATTTTAAATGAGAATAGTCAGGAGATTGTGTTACATGAGAAGGGTTTAAAATGCACCAGGGAGGACTGTAATGTTCTGTAGCTTCTCTTCATTTCTTGAATCAGTTCTTCACTCTTTTCCACTTTCGATGGTACAGAGAGAGAAGACAGATCCCTGTCCAGACTGCCTCCAGTATAAGAAATGGTACATCATATTACATCCTGCATGCAGTTAATTCCCAACTGTGAACTTGCATCTTAAGTTAGCCAGAGCCATTTGCCTCTGAGCCAGTAATCATTTTATTGTGTAATATTGCTCGCTGTGAACAATTATTCATATTTTTCCATCTGTTCCTAACTTAGGTTGTTGTTGTTGTTCAAGCTGAATTCTTCCCCCAAGTGCTATAGTGATTAATGTGAATCTCTTCTCACAGCCAGAACAAATACTATATGCATCCAAAAAAATTCGCTTTTTTTCAGGAAGACCTGCCGTTAACGGGACCATCAGACAGTAACGCTTCTGACTGTTTGATCAGAGAGCGAACAAAACATCCCGTCTGTCTGTCTGTCAAAAACTCTGTGTAAGTTTGCATGTGTGTGTGTGTGTGTGTGTGTATGAATGACCGATTTCTGTATATTTTGTATTATTTAAATGTTTATTATTATGATCATTATCATGTGTCAACTGCCTCTGAGTTCTTGCCTGCCAATGTTTGTGATACATGTTTACCAAATGAAGTCTGTTGAGATTGGAGGGACTCATTAAACCCCAAAAAAAGGACACTGTACAGAGTCTGTCTGGGTGTTATTGATTGTCACGCGGTTATAAGAATTGATCAGTTTTCATAAGATCAGTTTGTCTCCCACAGCGTCGCAGAAATAGATGTGATTAGACTCACTCTGCTTCACTTTATTGATCTCTAGTGACTGAAAAAGTCTGTTTTGTTCTGATTAGTCTGTCACGGCCGCACAAACAGGATAAAGACAAAGTGTCCTGAAGGGTGCCAACACACACACACACACACACACACACACACACAAACTTAGTGTGACATGAGCGTCGGACTTCAAACCTGTTTTCACTTTGTTTGACTCAACACTGCGGCAGCTGCTGCGAAAAAAAAGGGGGCTACGCAGGCTGAAACTTCACTTCAAAGTTATCCACTCCTATTTAAATGATGGATTATTACCTTTGGTTGTCAAGGAAATCTTAAGTTAAACCTGCACAGAGGTTTGAAAACGATGTGATGGATGAGTTTGAATGTGGCACTAAGAAAGGAGAGCGGGTCATTAAAGTTAGATGAGAGCCAGTGAGGGCGTAAAGTCCGGCAGGAAGAGTTATTGGCACAATAAGACAAACGGACAAGTCAAATCAGTGGTGAATTTCAAACACCACAAATTATCGGAGTGTTCAACTCAGAAATCAAACAGCGTTTGCAGATTGAGACCGAACGGCTTCGTGTCATCTGCTGCCAAAATGAACCAAAAGCTAATAAACTCTGACTTCAGGTGATTATTTTAAATTGCCTGCACTTTGTCTCCCACTGTAGCCAGTTATTCTGATCACCCTCTTATAACACACCCCACCTCCCCTCCAACTGAGACTAGACTAGACCATACCAACTCTGCGGAAAGGCAGGGGGCTCCGCTGCGATATCATGACAACCGCATCATCGTGGTCCAACAAAACTGGTTTGAATTAAAGTGGAACCGGCCCGAAACGCACCGAGATGAATTTCTGGAACCCCTTCAGGCTCACATGTCATCCATCAGTGGCTTACGGAGGTTTTCTGCCTGCATCCCCCTCCTCATCTCTCCTCCGCCGGTGAGCCAGTCAGCGGAGCAAGCTGAACAAAGCCATGGGAGAGAGAGGAGCTTCTGGGAAGAAATGTCTCTCACTGACTCTGTCGCCTGGACAACTGGGTAAGAGAGGAGGGGAGGGTGCACAAGAGAGAAAAAGGACCGGGGAGCATAAAAGAAGAGGAAAACAAGACATTATGAACTGCTGAGATTAGAGGATTCCTTCAGAGTGTGTAGGGGGGGAAAGTGGGGGGTTTTTTTGTGTGCCATTCTCTTGTGAGGGTTCCCTTGGTGTCTCTCTCTCTTGATGAGTTATTAACTATGACAATAAAGCAGTAAATGATTTTTTTTTTTTTCCCCCCACACCAGAGCATGGAGGCGATGAAATTGCAGAGCACAAGTTCAGCACATTACAAGTGGACCCAGTAGGCCTGAACGCTCCACCTGTAATTCTTATCTCATCAGCCTCAGGTAAGAGTCTTCTCAGTGTTGCAGACGTTTTGCATTAATGAGGATGCTTTTGTTCCTTTTTTTGGGTTTTTTTTTTTTTTTTGCCTGATTTATTGACAAAAAAAAAAAACGAAAATCTGAAGGGTTTGTTTGAGAGAATCCCAGATAAAGTGAAACAAATCAAAAGCTTATCCTGTGTGCTCGCAGGCAGCTTGGAGTGCAAGCTTTGTTTATCAGAGTAACTCATAAGCAGATAAGTTTTGGGGAAATGGGCTTTATCGTGTGCCTGAACGTGTTGTTTAAAAATCTACCAGGGAAAAGAAACTCAAATCACAGCAGTGCGAGGCTTATTTATTCTGTTTTATTCAGGAGAATGAGAGGAATTGCATGGTACAGCCCCAGGATGCTTCATGCGCCGTGTACTGAGCTTTGCGCTTCCCTCTCGGCGCATGAAGCACAAATTTCATCGACAATAAGAAAATGAACACCTCTGTTAGGTGCAAATGGATCTGGAGAGTTTGACTTGACTCCGAAATTCACAGTGCGTGAAGAATGGGAGGCACGTCCCCCATAAACATACTGCTGGGCGCTCATGCATAAGGAATATATTCATAGAGCACTAGTGCTGAAATCAATGCCCCTGTAAATGAGGTGGTATGCTGGCTGAGTTTACACCAGGCTGAATGTGCGTGGAGCAGGAGGCAAGAGGAGATATCCATATTGGATGAGATGAAGAGGAGATAAACTGAAGAGGTTATTTTTAGATGCTGCCACCAATTAAGGTGACTAAATCTCTTACCTTTGTGGACAAAAAGGAGACATAGAGAAGAAAGGAGAGGGACTGGAGGGAGGGAGGGAGGGTGGGGGGAGAGAAAAAAAAACGAGAGAGTGAGGGATGGCGAGCGAAAAGCAGGGAGGAGAGATGATGATAGGTGATGGGTTCGGGCTTCACAGCAGGCGGTGACTGCTCAGAGCTCCCCCACCTCACCTACGAGGCACAATCCAGAGGGGGGGGGGTTGAAACGCTGACACTCAGCTTTAACTGTGTTTTTATTGTGGGGAGAAAAAAAACAACTGGTGCTTCACCCTCCTTTTTTCTGCTCACAACTCCGTGAAAACGACACACGAGACAGCCCAAACACAGCTCTGTTCCCGGCTTCTGCTTGAACATGGTCCATCAGATACAGCAGCTGTACTTCAAACCAGCAGACAGGTACGGCGTGGCCACCTAGGCAGCGCTTGTTTAAAAGAAAATTCAATAAAAAAACGTCACACAGAAAGTTCACAATTGAGTTTTATGCGAGGGAAGGCAAGGGTTTCCAATACACAGTCACACAGCATGCATAATGCAGGAGCAGGTTCATTTTTAAAGCGATAAATACCGAGATTTCATACCTCAGAAGCTGCAAATAGAAGTTAATTTCAGGCCTCAGTGCAACTATCTGTCTCAATTTGGGTCTAAAAGTACCTTTTAGACAAACACAGCTTCTCTATTAAGAATGCCATCGCTTTTATTAGAGACTGAGATGTATGGGAGACAGTTTTTTATTCCAATGAATACAGTGAGCAGGAAGCCATATCTTTCAATCCACACCTGCAAAAGGGTTTGAATCGTCTGTGTACTCCTAATCTCGAATGAACAATTCTGAGAGCTTGTAAACACATTAGTTATACCCGGCTCTGCGCCGCTCGCAGGGCTTCTTTTTGTTTGCAGCTGCACTCCACTCATAATTATTGTATATGAGGTGCAATGTTCTTGGATGTGAAGAAGCGTCAGACTCATCAAGAAGAGAGAAAAGGCTGCGTCCCTGAGGTCGTGCATCACCGTGGTTATCTCTGCTCCCTCCGCTGTACCTGCATGCCGTCTGTTGTTGCAGGGTGCACGTCGCTTTGAGATGGAGGGTTAGAATAAAGCACAGAGCTCCTCCTCAGTGCGTGAGAGGCACAAAGTCTGCATATAAGACTGTCAGACTTTGACATCTGCATCACTTACAGGCCTGTTTTGATGTGGAGATGGACAGAAATTGAGCTGCAGAGATCTGCGACACTCCTCTCATTTCAATGTTTTTAATGAATTTTAAATAGCAGTAAAGCACAATTTCTTTTCACAGATTTCTGAGGCTCTGCTCGTCTGTTGGAGGGGTGATGACTGTGTAGTGTGTGTGTGTGTGTGTGTGTGTGAGTGTGTGTCTTCAGTCATTACCCAGGTTTTCTCTGCCCCCCACCCCCCACCCCTTTTCCTCCATTTCACTTCTCTCGACATATTTCTGTGCGTGTCTCTTCTCATCTTCTGTTGACGAGAGCAGCATCATCATCATCATCATCATAACAAGCCCGGCGAGGCAGAGATGAGATGTAACAGGATTACAGTAATCTAATTACCAAAATGAACGTCTGCATTCCATTTTACATACTGTAAACGCGCGATAATATCTCACATTTCTGTGACGGATTGGCCACATAATTTGTCCTGTTATAGAAACACGTTAGAAGCGGAAAAATGGATTGCATGATGGCATTAGAGAGAAAACAGCATAATGGAGCTCATTTTAAAATAACAGCCAACGATGGGTGCAGATAACAAGTAATATTACCTTCAAATTATAGCCTTTAAACATACAAACAAAAAAAACCTACACAAACGATTAGATAATTTGGTTGAGGTTGCAAATTTTTTCCCTCTTTTTTATGCTTTAAAAACAAATTTTCCCAGCGACATTAATGAATTTGTCCTCTAAAAAGAGATGAGAGTTGATGTTCACACCGTGCAGACAGATGCTGGTCTGCTGCTCTCCCATTAAAAAGTGCACGGGTGTCCTTGTCTGTGCAGAAAGATGACATGGTGATTAATAAAAGAAAATGTTGTGCAGTTTTCAAACCGGCCTAAAATAGTCTTCTTTTTTTCACAGACCATTAGACACAGTGGAGCTCTTGGTTTTGAACTCAACAGGCTTCTTATCTCATTCAAAAAAAGAAGGAGAAAATCCAGCATAAAACTGCATATGTAAGTCCTGTGGACATCTGAGAACATTCAAAATTCTCAGAGAGCGAGGAAAACCGTAGAGCTGAGGCTGATAATGATGTGGTCATGAAACACATCCATTATCGGTGGACTGGAGACTGACTTTGTGGACACAGTGACCGCACACAAGGTGATTTACCGCCGCAGACATGAGTCCATTTTCTTCTTTAGCACTACCATGAAATAAGGTTTTCTCAGGTATGAGAGCACAAACAGAAATCCCATAAATCACAGAGCCTCCGGTTCATCGGGAGCTTCAGGGATCATCTGTCAGGACTCTTTTAAAACACTTTCTTTTCTTTTTTTCTTTTCGTTTTCACAAATATCGATCTAATGGTATTTTGAAAATTGTTCGTTTTTTTTTTATGATAGATTTGCAATTGAGCCGCAGAGCCGAGTGCACTTATCTTTAGACACAATCAAAATTCAGTGTCTTACCTGGCTGACCTTAGCGCCCGGTCCTGCAGAGAATAGATAGATTGCTTGCATTTAGCCGGATCACTGCCGCTTGAATGCAAACTCCGATAACTTGTCGACAAAAAAAGGGGTGGACAAAAAAAAGTGGCACCTATTGACACTATTAGTCAGAGGCTGCCCATCACAGGAGATAAAGCCCTCTCTCATTCCACGACTGTGTAATATCCCACAAGCTCCTCTTGTCAGTAATTAGACAAGTGAGATGATTTAATTTGCTGCAGGGCACACACAGCTTCTTTGACTGCCGATATGTAGAAGGCCAACAGCACACTCTCTCCGGGTGATAATGGCCTGACAGGGAGAAGAATTAAATCACAGCTTTTAGCCTGTCTCACCCCGATGCTCTTGTGATCAGCATCTTAAAACAGGACTCAGCCAACCATTTTCTCTTATAAGCCCTTGAGATAAAAAAAAAAAAAAGGTCTCCCCCCCCCTCCTCAATTTTCTCCATGTGAGCTGCCAGTGGAAAACCCTGCGTTGACAGCAGCTGGAGGGCAGGCTTAATTCTCACGTCCTTGCTCGCCGAGTGCAACTTTTGGAAGTTACCTTGTCCTTCATTGTGTCAGATGCTCATGTCAGCTGCTGGTGGTTCAAAACATTTATCTCACATGTTCACCTGCCCGAGGAGAAAAAGGTGCGGGCGCTCTGAGTGAACGATGATCCGGGTGGTGCTGTGTGTCCCTGACAGGTGCCGGCATGGACGTGGAGGACGAGCCGCTGCTGTTTCAGACCAGCTGGGGAGGGGAGGAGGAGGAGGAGGAGGAGGATGAGGATGGGGAAGAGGAGCAGGAGGAAGAGGATGGAGCAACACGTGCTGCAGGACGGAGCTGTTTCTCCGGGGACGCTGAGGGGGTGTGCGGGCTGTGGAGGGCGGTGGGCTGGGTGTACACGCAGCCATGTGCAAGCGGGGTGGTGTTAGGGGTAGTTGTGCTGCTACCATGCGCCCTTTTCGCCTACATGCTCCTCTACTGCCCTCCTCTGGACATAGACCTCTCCTACAGTGCCTTTGAGGTTCACAGCCACTTCTCTGCCGAGCGCTTCGATGCCCTCACCATCGCTGTGAAGACTCAGCTGGGGTCCTGGGACAGACGTAGGCGAGACTTAGATAACAGCGAGTCGGAGGCCCTGCAGGAGCTCCTTCTGGAGAGGCTGAGCAGACAGGGAGTGTTCAACAGAACTGATAATGAGGGCAGGAGGTCCTCCACTCCTAAAAACGAGCCTTTGCATGCAGGGGATGATGAGAAGAGAGGAGCTGCAGCGGGCGGAGAACAAAGGACAGCGTTTGATTTGGTTAAAAATCAAAAGGAGCAGCAGAGGAACTCAGATCATAAGGCGGAGGAGGACGTGGAGAGGTCAGAGGACGGAAACTCCACTTTGTCGCTCACCAGGAGGCGCAGGTTCGCTCCAAATTACTACTTGCAGAGCCAAGCGCTGTGGAGGATCGAGCTGGTGTTTGTGGCTCAGGGAGAAGGCGACCTCAACATCTTCACCCCGGAACGTCTGCAGACGATTCACCGCGTGGAGCATCTGCTCATGCAGCACCCACAGTTCCATCAGTTCTGCTGGAAGCCTCTGGAGATGTTGAGGGATCTGCCACTGGGACCCTCCTACTGCTCCCCGCCCAGCTCGCTCCTGTCGTACCTCTACCCCAGCGAGAAAGGAGGGAAGATATACTACGACGGCATGGGCCCGGATCTGGCTGATATTCAAGGTGAGTCTGCAGTGAGGAAAGTTGAGGAGAAAACAGCTTCTTCAAAGCATTTAGAAACCCATGTAGGAGTCTCCTCTAACAGTGCTGATTTGCCATGTATGTATTCTCAGGTTCTCTGAGTCTGGCCATCACCCACCCACAGTTCTACTGGTACGTGGATGAGAGTCTGTCCCCTGAGCATCTCTCCTCCTCTCTCTTACGCAGTGAGATCCACTTCGGAGCTCCTCTCCCCTCCTACTACTCCCTGCAGGACCGAGCCGACGAGCAAAGATCTCGCTTCAAAAACTTTGTGGTTCAGTATGCAGGCATGCTGGCCGAGCAGTCCACCAGGTCAGGAGAAAAACCACTGCAGCACCGGCCGTAATGTTGCCGTTAGTGCAGCAGAAATTTGATGTGGTTTTGTTTTCTGCCTCCATTTTCCCAGCCAGGTGAAGGTGCTTTATGGAGGGACGGAGCTGTTTGACGATGAGGTGAGACACACCTTCCATAATGACATGATGCTGGCTGTCATCAGCGGCGCCTGCATCACCGTGCTCGTCTACGTCCTGACCTCCTTCTCTGGTACGGTCTCACCTGTTTCACCTGTGCATCGGTCTGCACATACTCTGAGTGTCTGATGTTTACTGGCTCCTTGCTGTTTTCTCTGCAGTGTTTCTGACTTTCTTCGGACTCGCCAGCATCGGACTCAGCTGCCTGATGGCTCTTTTCTTGTACCACGTCGTCTTCGGTGTGAGGTACCTGGGCATCCTCAATGGAGTGGCAGCCTTTATTATCATTGGTATAGGTGAGGGAAAAGAAATACGCCGATTTTTTCTTTTAATGAAGGAATCTTCCATATATTGGGAAATAAACTTATTTGTTTTCTTGCTGAAAGTTTGATTACAAGAGTTAGATAATTAATACAACACTCATGTCAGTATGGGAAATGAAATGTTAGAGTGAGAAGCCACTTGCTTAACTCAGCAGACTTGAAAAAAAAGGGAAACATCACACATGGTTTTGTGCAAATTTAACTAAATCCACCTACTAACATCTCTAAAAGTGGCATATTTAACCTCATTTGATAAAAAATTCAAAAACTAAGTGTAAAATGACACATTATGGTTTTATGGTGACGTTTTGTCAGACTGCTTCTGGCCTGGAACGATAACTTCCTGAAGTCCCGTCATTAATGTGAAGCAAACAGCAGAGACAGACAGAAACGGTCCAGCACATAAAACTCCAGAAAAGAACATTCTGTTTGCTAAACTAATATTTCAAATATATGCATGTTCATATTTCAATTTTATTATCAAACTCTCAGCAATAAAACAAATAAATGTATTTTTCCAAAATGTCAAACTGTTCTTTTAAAGGCATATTACGTAACTTTTAAGATTTATTTTTGACTTACATTGTCTCAAATGTTTCCGTCAGTGTTAAAACCAAGAGAAAACTGTAATTTATTCAAGGTTGTGGTCTGTTTTATACCCATTTCACTCCCTCCAATGGCTGTAAATTCTGTAAAATATGGAAAGCAACTGCAGAAAATAAGCAAAAGTGACCTAAAGTAACATGAAACTAGATTTAATTGAGGCATCTCGTGGCAGAATTCACAAACTGTGCGTTTCAGGATTGAAAAACCTTGTTTTTTTTCCAGCACATTCGCTGTGATGTATAACGAAGCGGCTCTTTTGTTCTCTCACCGTTGCTCAGGGGTGGATGATGTATTTGTGTTCATCAGCACCTTCAGACAGGCTTCTCATCTGCGTCAGCCGCAACAGCGAATGATCTACACAATCAAAACAGCTGGCAGAGCTACTTTCCTCACCTCCTTCACCACCGCGGCGGCATATGCTGCTAACACCTTCTCTCAGGTAACCGCAGCAGAGAAATGCAGCAGTTAATAGGATCTGCGCAGGAAGTGTAAATGACTCCCCTGCTTTGGATGAATAGAAGTGCCTCTCTCAGCAGAGAGCCATTTTCATGCGATAAGCACAAATTGAATGTTTCAAGGTCCTTTACACTGTGCCTCATTTAACTGACACTTAGATCCCAGCCGTGCACGACTTCGGCCTATTCATGGCCCTCATTGTCAGCTGCTGCTGGCTTTGGGTGTCCCTTCTGATGCCAGCCGCCCTGTGTGTTTGGACGCAGTGTGTGGAGCCTCAGGAACATGCCTGGTTGAGCTGGTGAGGCGTTATTTCCTTGCTTTCTGTGTGCGTGCGATGGTATTTGTGCATGCTGTGCGACACCGCAGGCGAGATGTAATCCCTTCAGCTGTCTCTCCTCCTAAACTTCCTCCTCCCTTTGTAGCTGGAAGCTGTTTTCAAGCCTGTCAGCGAGCCACGGCCCTTTGTCGGATGAGGACGATGATGTGGCGCTTCTGTCGGTGGAGATGGAGCCAGGTGCGATTATTATCTTTCTCGCATTGATTGAATGATGGAGGTGGGTGGGGGTTAGAGAATGGGACACGGGAACGAGTCCAGGCTGTAAAAACGCTGCCGTCCAAGCAGCGCTAAGCCCCTGTCTCTCTGTCGCGGCCAGGCTCCTGTGACGCAGACGGCGATGCGGCCATTCTTTCCCTGTCGGTGGAGACACCTCTGTCTCCTCCGGGGCAGCGGCATGTCGGCGTGGTGAGCACAAATCTCCAGTGGGCCCTGAAGCACCTGGTGGCCGAGCCAGCTGTGGAGCAGCGGAAAGCCGTTCTAGGTGAGATCTGATGTGAACTCTGAGAAACTCATGAGGATTTTCAAATCGCTGAGATTAATTTATACCCAAGAAGATCAGAGGAACTTTCCGCCAGGATCTGGATCCATGTTTTAGACATGAGAAAGAGAGAAACCTTCAGCTCTAAGTGTTGCTGTAGTCTCGGTCCGGCCTGAGGGGGTAGAGTCTGTCAGAAGGAGAAGCAGGCGCCCATCATGAAGCATTCATCCTCTTTCTTCTCAGGAGGAACTGTAATTGAACCTAGCTGCAGATCTGTCCCTCAGCTGCTCTGTGTGCTCCATCAAACCCTCCTCTCTGTCACTGTTTATTACCGTCCTCCTGTCCAGGCGTCTTCCTCCTGGTTCTGCTCCTGTCTGCCGGCTGCTGTTGTCTCCTGAGGCCGGCCACTCACGCCCCCCTTCTTTTCCGCCGGGACACGAACCTCCAGACTCTGCTGGCCTTGAGGAGCAACCTCAGCGGTCAAGGCATCTCCTGCCCCATGTGCTCAGGTGAGACTGCAGGCGGTGATGACAAAAAAAACAACCCAGTTTAACCTCAGAGATCCAAAATAAATGTCTTAACTGCTTGTTGTGTCCTCCTGCAGGTGTTTTCATGGAAAAGCCGCACCCTCTGTACAGCCACACTTCCCCTGCAGCGTTCAAGTTCTCTGCACATCAACAAACCCCGAGCGCCACGTCCTCCTCAGCCGCTCGGAGCTCAGTGAAATCATATTCAAGCATCAACCAAACAGGTAAAACCTTTTGCAAGATTATCCTTATTTAAAATCTGTTCAAACTCTCAATTTTTTGTCCTTTTTTTTAAGGCTCTTTAGTCACCGTGTACGTATCAAAGTTGGACATGGGATCCTCTGCAACTCTTTACCGCTTCTCCCTCAACACCAGCATCCCCTCCCCGTGGAAACTGTGCAGCACGGAGCATAAAGAAGTGTCGTCATTTCAGGTTAGAGAAGCAGAAAAAAAAATTGATGATTTTTCCATAATTAGTGCAATGTTTCGTCTCCCAACTGTCATATGCACCACTAAAGCGGCGCGCACCTAATTTTGTTTGATCTAAATAGGTCTATAAGCAGCCCTGCAGCAATTACACCAGCAGAATGACAGTGTGTGTTTCCCGTGTGTACCACCCGTACCCCAGCTGGATGATCACATCCACCTCATGTGACCCCCGTCATGGCTGGACGCCGGAGTTTTCCTTTTATGCAGCTTCGTCCCTGCAGCAGCACAGCAGGTGAAAAAAGCACAGAATGAAGAGAGAGCGCAGGCTGCGAGTCAGACGGACGTTTTTTTGTTGTTTCAGTCTGTCGTTTCAGCCCTTGCTCTCTCTCTCTCTCTCTCTCTTCCTCTCAGGAGACTCTACTTTGCCCAGCGGCGTCTGAGGCCTCATCCCAGCCGAGTGTGTGTCAGCCCCCCCGGCTGTGGCATCAGTTCTGGGCCTGACGGACCCACACAGGGAACCTTTTACACCCCTCTCCCCAGCGGTGAGCGAGCCGGTGTCACAAAGTGTCAGACAGCATCATTAAAATAAAGATGGTTTGTTATCCCCTCATGTGTCACACCGCTGAAAGCTCTTTTTATATCATATATCTCGTTGAGGAAATGCAGCGAGATGCCACTTTCCTTTTAAGTGCAGCTCGCTAAAGCAGCGCACTTTCAAAGCCACTGGAGGATTTTTTGAAGAGTTCTCCACGTTGCATATATTTAATGTATAAATGTATAAATACAGGCAGTTAAGAGATTTTTTTTTTCTTTGATTCTGTTCCCAAAGATCCTTCATCCGCTGCCAAAACAAAACCATCCAAAACTCTCGGCTTCAACCCCTGCAGCGGCGGAGCTTGTGGCGACCCGGCGGTCCGTCCTCTGGTCGACACCGGGGCGATGGTTTTTGTTGTGTTCGGCATCTTGGGAGTCAACCGAAGCGAAAACAGGGACAACCACGTCATCGGAGATATGGTGAGGGTCACACACACACGTGTTGGCGTATCTGAATACTGGAGTTGAAAGTAAAGCGGAGGCAGATTTGTGGACGATGTTCTCGTGCGGTTGACGTGGTGTTTAATTCTCTCCAAAGGGCAGCATCATACTGGATCCAGACTTTGATATTTTCCAGGAAATGGGGCGTCTTTGTGAAATCTGTAAAGCTATTAGTGCCAACAGACAACTTGTGAAGCCAGGAGGAGCGCAGTGTTTGCCTTCAGGTGACGCCCAGAGCTTTTATTTCAAGACATGAAGCAACATCAGACAATAATTGTAAACCTCACAGACCTGAGAGGGTTGAAACACTTTATTGATTTATTCATTCTTCAAAAATGCATCAGATTTGGAACATTTACTGGTTTTCTTCTTTCCCTTTTTAAAGGCAAATTGAATGTTTTCAGAGGTTTTGAAGTGTTTTAGTCAAACAAAACACATCTTTTCAAGATGTGAGCATGTTCTTTTTTTTTTTTTTTACTGTTCTCTAATATTCTATAGACCAAAAATTAATGCTTCAGTAGCGATAATTGGCAGATTAACCTATAATGAAAAAATCAGAAGCCATAAAACCTTATTTTATTCACAATAATGTGATTAAAACACATCGTGAGCCAAAAGAACATGAACCGTGACATAAAATTCAAATAAAATGATTTCCTACAGAGAATGAAAGTCTATGGAAGGTTTTATAAAAGGTATAAAAGGTCCTTTTTTTTCTGTTCTCTGCAGGTAACAAGCTGTCGTCCATCCTGCCTCTGCTCCATCCGGAGTGTCACTCCCTCCCTGAACCCAACCTGCTGCCGGGGCAGCTCTCCCACGCAGCCGTGGGAATGCACGGAGGCAAAGTCCGCTGGCTCTCCATGGCCTTTGAGTCTGTGAGTCCCTTCATCTCCTCAGCTTTCATCTCCCTGCATCACAGAGCAGCACATTTCCACTTCACTTTCACTTACTGATGCGTGTGACGCTCTGCCTCCTCTGCTCCCCAAGACCACGTACAAGGGAAAATCCTCCTTTCAGACCTACTCCGACTTCCTGCAGTGGGAGAACTTCATCCAGGAGCAGCTCGCCTCGCTCCCGCAGACCTCTGCCCTGCAGCGGGGTTTCCAGACCTGTGAGCACTGGAAGCAGATCTTCATGGAAATCATAGGCAAGAGAGAGACTCGGCGTTGTCCATAAAAGACGCTGTGTTGTTTTTGTGCAGAAATGTGACGACACGCTGCTGTCTGGTCTGTCTGTAGGTGTGGAGAGTGCCCTCTGGAGTCTGCTGCTGTCTCTGGCCATCTGTGTGGCAGCTGTGTCTGTGTTTACTGCACATCCTCTGCTGCTGCTGCCAGTGCTCATAACCATTCTAGGTAAGAGATGGAGACGCACACTTGGAAGTGACACTCAGAAATGCATTTTGAGATTTAATTATGAGGCCCCGGGTTGGAAATCGTGCCTAGAATTTCAAGTTTTGGCCTTTAACAGGAGTGATTTGTCTGGTGGTGGCGGTGATGTATTGGCTGGGATGGGAGATGGGAGCAGTGGAAGCCATTTCTCTGTCTATACTCGTTGGATCCTCGGTGGATTACTGTCTGCACCTGGTGGAGGGATACCTGCTGGCTGGGGAGACCATGCCCTCCACGCCTCTTCAGAATTCGGTATGGAGAGTGTCAATTTTCGTCCGCAGCAGCAATCAATTAACAAATAGAAGAACTTCCAAAGCATTTGCTCTGTTTACACGTTCGCTAAAACAAACTAATGACTAAGTTTTAGGATTTAACAAGGCAGAAAGCGTCCTGAAGGCACATTAATAACCAAAAAAAAACAAAGCAGCTCCTCTGAGTTGACTGTGTTTTGTTTTGGCAGGAGCCTCCGGCCGAGAGGCAGCGGCGGACCTTGGAGGCAGTGAACCATGTGGGCGTTGCCATAGTGTCCAGCGCCGTCACCACAGTGATCTCCACGGTCCCCCTTTTCTTCTGTGTCATTGTGCCTTTCGCCAAGTTTGGCCAGATCGTGGCCATCAACACCGCCGTGTCCATTTTGTTCACCCTGACCGTGACTGTGGCCATGCTGTCGTGCGTGGCCCCCGCCCGTTTCAGGAGACCCCCCGGCGCGGTGCTGAAGGCCAGCCTGGCCGTGATGGTGGCCGCGGCCTTGGGAGCCGTTGTGTGCTGGGTGGGGGGACAGCTGGGAGCGTTGGCCTGGCAGTCAATCAGCACATAAACACAACTGTCGGCCAACTCACACTGATGTCAGGCAGAGGAAGCTCCTCTGTATGCAAAGAAGAACTGCAAGCACTGAATGTTCCTCCACGCTCAGGAGGAATTTCAGATCAGGAAATGATCAGCACAAAGATGTCACATTCTGTTCTTGAATTACGAGCTGTTTGTCATCACGGAGTCCATGTTTTCACTTGTAATCAGTTAGTTGTGCGTATTACCTAACATGCACCTCATCGAAAGTACAGTGTCAACGAGTGTGTGACTCACAGTAGTTGGTTAACTTTTTTTTTTTTCTGGGTTAAGATGATGATTCAGCTGAGGTATTTATTTTGTGATCCAACATGGCCCTCAGCGTTGAGGTGGAGCCGATTGAGTAACTGTTGGGAAACACCGGCTGAGTCACAGCTTTCATCAGCGAAGTTTATCGAGTCGTGAAGAGCCGCAACTGATCTCTGACCAGCTGGTGTGAACGGCGTCAGGGCGCCGCGCTCCGACATCCGCTTTAACATGAGTGTAACTGGTTCACATGACTCACGGCCGGCTTGTGAAAACATCACTCTTACGTTCTCATAGTTGTGTGCTGAATGTGTGTTTTCAGACGCATTTCTTACGAAGGTTACGATGTCCTGCTGTGACTGGATTTGAAGTTGTTCCAAGTCGAATTTATATCCGTGCACAGTTTTGTTTAATGTGATGTAAATGTGTCAGCTCTCACACACTCTGAACTGACCTTCCAATGCTGCCAGCACACACTTTTTCTCTGACCACACAAAATACTGAGGGTACGAGGAAGTATTCAGATCTTTAATAAAGTAAAAATACCATGAAAATACTCCACTACAAGTTAAAGTCCTGCATCCAAAATCCTACACAAGTACGAGTATGTACCGTTATCGGTAAAATCAAAAGTAAAAGTTCAGATCGTGCAGTGAAATGTTCCCTGTCAGTGTTTTACTGTCATTTATGATGTTTTTGGATTGATATCAGTGTTGTATTATTGTGCAATGTTGCATTTTACCACCAAGTTTGAGCTTTTTGTTTAATTTAAAGCAATGCATCATGTTCTACAAGAGCTAAAGACGACCTGTTTCAGGGGTTTAGTGCCTTGCTTAAAGGTTTTTCTGCGAGGCGTCTCTCCAGCGAGCAGTCCGCAGTCTGCACACTCTCTCCGGTTCGTGCCGGACTTGAATCCAAGAAGGCTTTTAAGGAGATTATTTAGCTTAGAAAGTAGGAGAATTTTCTCAATCCGTTACAGAAAAACTAAATCCTTGGGTTTTATCACAAACATTCACTTTAAAAAGAATCAACACATTTGGAGATTCATGTTTTGTTTTTTCATTCCTGGGCTGGAAGCGTATGTAAAATGTTAATATGTATCATCGCTTGTAATTTAAGATGTCAGACAAATTTAATTAGAGGAAAAGTACAACGTCTGCCTCTGGGTTGTGGTGGAGTTGCATAAAATCAAAACACTAAAAGCACAATCTAATTAAATTCGTATTGAAATGCGGCACTTGATTAAATGCACTTAGTTTTCGTTCCTCTGCTGCAAGACTCGATTCCTCTTTTCCAACCTCTTTTCACACGTTTAACATCTCAGATCTCAAACTGCTTCATGATCTCTATTTCATGCCATCGGCAGCCACTAAAGCGGACCATTGTCGGGTCCTCAGGTGCTGCCTTCACTCGCCCTCCGCCGCACTCGTAGGCTCTCAGAGTCAGCGGCGTTGCTCTTTCCTCGCCTCTCAGAGCTCCACTCACGCACTCATCGACGCCTCCTTGGCTCTGCTCTGCAGCGAAGGTGAGGGCCATTTGTCAAACCACATAACTCAAGGAGACGGACTGACACAATTGCAACAAGAGCAGTGTATTTCCTTTTTTTTTTTTTTTCTGGTGTTTTGTGTGTGTGTGTGTGTGTGTGTGTGTTATTTGTGAATGTCGAATAAAACAGGTGCAGAAAGCCTCGGGTCTTTTCTTCTCGTGAAAGCTCCACTGCTGCTTTTCTTCTGCATTGTTACGTAACAGAGCGAGCGGAGAGGGATGAAGGCCCTGTCACGCTTTGTTTACAGTCACAGTCACAGCATCGCATCTCCAGTTGGCTGATTTTTTACATCAAACTGCAGCTCATCAGTGTCTCGTGAAGGTTGTCGAATAAAAAGAAAATTGTTCTCAGTAAAGTGGCTCTTCTGCTCCCCGCCAGGGAGACAAAAGCAGGGGAAATGGAAATGAGTTGGTTTGAGAAAAAGCAGCAAAAATCTTGGCGAGCTCCTGTTTGATTTGACTGAGCACCAGATTTATTGTGTTGCCATCAGTTTGAACGTCGGTGGTCCGTCTACACGTGTTCATATCTGAAGGTGTTTCTTTTCTTCTTCTCTTACAGAAATTCTTCCCGCGTGAAGATCAAATGATCTTGCAAATGACAAGTAAGTGGAGCTTGTGTTTAAAGAAATAATATTATTTTGAAAGGGTGAGTTGTTTCATTTCCTGATCTGGAGTTGAAATAATAAGATCTGCTTTAAAGCAGCACAGATGCCTCGTTCCTTCTGACTGTTTTTGTTGGAGATTCACTGAGTCAAAATAGCTGGTTTGGGAATCTGGACCACAACAGTTAAAGAACATTTTTATCCATGAAATTACATTTCTGTTGTTATACATTTTGTTGAGTTGTGCTCTGACATGATCTCAAATGTTTCCAACAGTTTTTAAACTCTAACAAACCTGCATTTTTTATTTGAGGTGACGTTGCATTTCACTTTGTCTCCTGTCTTAAATTCCTGGGGTTGGAGAGCGAGGGAGGAATGTGGTCAGCCTGACTGAACATGATGTTAATCAAACTTTTATACATTACCTCCAACATTCTGCGAACATTTCCGCCTGA
Organism: Acanthurus tractus; assembly: GCA_029783725.1. NCBI lineage: Eukaryota > Metazoa > Chordata > Actinopteri > Acanthuriformes > Acanthuridae > Acanthurus > Acanthurus tractus. The sequence goes on along the minus strand of JAQNCA010000027.1, from coordinate 20,726,262 downwards.
GTGAGTCCGATTGATTTTTCATCAGCAACGGAGGCTGTTTAACGATGAAATATACAAATCCCATGATTCCACGCTACCTTACTGCTATTTAACCGAAAACTTTTGTTGTCATTGATTTGACGAGGAGACACGCAGCTGCAGAAATTTCATATCAGCTGATTAATTAAACGCAAGTGTCGGATCAATACTCATTGTGATACCCACAGCCCGGCTATCGATGGCAGCATTGGGCCTGAAAATGTGAAAATGATGCAGCTCTTATCATAAAAATCATAAATTGCAGTTAGTGTTAAACAAATCCAAATACTCTGAATAATGTAAAAGATACCCTGATAATAAAAGTGTGGACAAAGTAAACAGAAGTTTGGATAAAAAGGTAATAAAGCTGCATTTTACAAGAATCTTTATGATTCATTCATGAATGTAAAAGACCTTTTGATCCTTTTTAAAGTGTGTTTGCTCAAACTTTGTCTCACCCAGACCGCAGCCTTGTTGCATCTTCATGTATTTTTCAGCGTTTTTTTTTTCCGTCGAGTTAAATAGAGGAAATTCGAGTCAGCTCACTCCGACAGTTTTCTGCGCTTCGCACACTGTGTTTTTATAAAAGAGCACACCGGAATAGTAATGGAATAATTACGGAGGAAGAGAGGTTACATGTAGGAGAATGAATATTTAGCAAGGCGGAAAGTGAAAACTCTTCCTGACTGTGTAGTCTGAGATGACAAGCTCCGTCTATAAATACTGCACCGCAGATCAGATGAATAAGGGATATTTATATTTGGCTTTGTTGTTTGTTCTTACTTGCCGTGTGTCTGAAAACTCATCTGAAACTTATTCCAAAGACAGACCAGCGTGACATTTAAGTCCTCGCTTCTGTATTACTACTCCTACTCACATGTCCTGGATTGCACTCAGCTCAGTCAGCGAGCTGCCGGTGCAGGACGAAGCTTTAAAACTGAATATGGTACAAAAAAAAAAAGAAGGTTTACATTTGTCAGTTGATATTATAAACAAAAGGTCAGACAGATGTGTCAGACAGCTGCAAGGTCACACAACATTACTCCCATGGTGTCGAGCGAGAAATAAATGGAGAAAAGGAACGAGTGAGCAACATAGTATATTCAACATAGACCAATGGCTACACATTAGAAGGCAATTATAGGGCTAATTTTTCAACAGTACCTTTCCACCTTTACATTATATATGTTATCACTATAACAATAAATACCCAGGCTCATTTGGTTCTTGAGAAATACTTCATTGTACCAAGAAAAGGCATTTTCTCTGGAGAGAAATTATTTTACATCAGAACTGTAAATCAACACGGAAACATAAGTCATATCTTCATTACCCCACGTTACAGGGCACATACAATGTTCAAGTATGCCCGAGGAACTAGATGGAGCAATTTATTTTAAAAAAAAAAACAAAAAAAACAAAACAAAAAAACAAAAAAAAAACCCAAATGAAGAATAAGAGAGATAAAATGCATTTAAAAATAAGTGAGCTGGCATTGCATTTCACAAAAACTCATTAAGCTCATGATTTTGGAACAATTCACCGTAAAGTGCTAACTGGTTCGAGCTGAGAAAAGCACATGTTCCCTTTGAAATATCATACACATTACTTTATACATGGAGGTACAGTAATAGCCAGTCATCAGGCAAGCAATTACCAACCAGAAGACATGGACCACAACTCATTTATTAGTCCTTTAATAAGATAACTGCTTCCTTAATTTCCTTGTTAATGGTAACATCGAGAATCTTGCCACTGGTTGCCGGACAATGCCAATTACAAATGCTGGTGTTGTCACTGTACAGTTTTCCTTCTCTCCTTGTAATTACATGCAATTGACTGACATACAGTATCAAAATCTCAAAGTCAAGTCCTTTCTAATCCTCTTACAGACAGGAATCCTTGAACCAAAGGGATGAGAGCGTGAGGAGAGGAGAGCAGTTGTTGAGGAGTGCAGGAGGCCATCCCATACTCCTCCTCCTCTTCCTCTCCTCCCCCCCCCCCTCCCCCGCTGGATGTGTTGGGCTGGCCCGGCAAAAGCAGGGATCTATCCAGCTGATGCCTGCCTTCCTACAGGTCCTGAGAATCCACTGTTTTCCTTTGTGCCTCTCATTAGGAGGCGTGTTTTTTTCTTTTTAAAAAAAAAAAAACAAAAAAAAAAAGAAGAAGAAGAAACAAACGAACCAAAAAAAAAAATTATCTGGAGGGGACTGGGTCAATAATTATTCCCCTACTGCCCGCCTAAAGCGGACGTTCATCCTCCCACCCCAATCCTAACCATAAAAAGGTAAAAACAAGGTGTACTGCAGAATGGCTTTACTCCTCACAGTCTGTGGGGGGAGCTAGAGCCCCTAGGAGCTGAGGTGCGGTTGGTGGTCTTGCGGCTGTTCTGTCGTGTCTGATTCATCTTGGTGGCCGAAGGTTTCCGAGCGTCAGGCTGGCGCCTCCCCTGGGGGCCCCTCCGTTTGCCCCTCTGCCCTGCGCGGCCCCTTCCGGCCCCCGCTGGTCACTTGCGTGAGTGCAGTGTGTCCTGGAACTTGGTGCTGGTGTAGCGGACGTGAAATCCTTTCTTGTTGATTGTATCGTCGGAGCGGAACTTGATCACAATGGAGTCACCGGCCGAGTAGATCTCCTCTGGAGGCTGTCAGGAGGGACAAAACAACAGATTCATTTGTGCCGCCGCCACCACCACCACCACCACCGCCGCCGTCGCCGCCACCGCCGCTTTCTGCTTCTTTGACTGCACTTCAATTAAAAACTAAAAGACTTCTCACATGCCGAAACCGAAGTCAAACCAGTGACCATGACGAATGGCTTCTGACTGCAGAGGACTGCTGGTTCTGTAACAGCCAGGGGCCACAAAAGGGTCCAGACCAGAACTGGCCCTTTTCTCTCCCTTTTTTTTTGCAGCTTTATTCTGATTAAGGCTTTGGCTGCTATTGAAGTGAGGATGAAATATACTCTGATGATTAGTTCCAGGTGCACGACTCCACAGAGCTCATTTCTGCCCCTGAACAAAGCCTCGCACTGCGCCGCACTTCATACATTTCTGCCTTAAGTGTAAAAGTCTTGCCAAACTGTTTTCAATGAAATAAAAAAAAGGGGGGAATTAACTGCATTATGCGAGCGCAGAGAAATATGCAACACTCGACCCAGCTGTTTGTCAGAACGGTGCCATCGCATGAATATTAATTCGGAACATTATACTGAAAATAATTAGATGGTTGAGGCAGCTGCAGCGCTGCTACGACAAAGAGAGAAGCACTGCGATGTCAGAGCGGCCGAAGCCTGTGCAACCGACTGTAAAACACCAGACTGTTGATTAAAGCTGCTGTTCACAACATGAATAATATATCTGCAATAGCCCATAAGGCTTGATTTATTGGGAAATGGATTTAAAACACAAGACAGAAAGTGGACTACATTTTTATTGTAGAACCGGCAACACGTACTCTACTATTAAACCGAGAAAAGCCCTTGGGCTAAAAGTAAAGCTCCTCGCACTATAATGAGTTTTCACCCTACTTTGGACCGAATTGTGTCAGTTTATTTCGACCTGTTTTATAAAAGGAAACTTGATTGAGGAGTCGCTCCCCGGGGCTTCTGGGAGTGCTGCGTTCCCTCCAGCGTACGATTCATAGGAACAGGCGTGAGTAAAAGGCCAGAGCTTATTACTGAGGTGTGTAAATGAGATCAAGCTGTTCTCTGACCCAAGGAAAACGTGTGCTTCTGGTCCCTTTTGGCCTCATTGTTCCAGACTGCGGCTGCAGCCTCAGCATTGGCTGATTCGCACGCAGTTACAACCCTGCTCAAGAGACTCTGATAGGCTATCGGCACCCGGGGAGTGACGACTTCTCCCGACCTACAACCGCCTCCGCAGCAACACTCCCAAACCCAGAGGAACACGTCAACTTTGACAAAGTGATTAAAGCTGCAGGATGGAGTGGAGTGGAAAGCCCCGGGGTGGTTCACAAAGTCACCCTCTCTGCAAACTGCTGGCAAAGGTTATTGAACAGCAGCGCAAGAACCGAGGAACGACTGCCTGAACCCTCCTGCTGCTATTCTGCAGAAAAGTTCTGTTTGAGAAGGAAAAGACAATAAAAGAGGGAGAGAGAGAGAGAGAGAGATGTTCTCACCCCTGAGCCACAGTAACGTCCCAGCCGTGGAGATTTGGTGTCAGCGCCGTCGAAGAGCTCCATGTAGTCGTAGCCGCAGTCCGCCTCCTCTTCTATCTCAAAAGTCTGGAAGATGAGCTCCACGCCGTAGCCTTTCTCCGCAGAGATCACCCACTGACAGTCGGAGGCTCCGGGGTAGTTGTTGTCCCCAAACTGAGCGTGTGAGAACAGGTCCTTGGTTTTGACTTCAGCCTTCAGGCGGCCGCCGCACTCTGCGCAGGAAAAGTTGAGTCAAAAGTTGGATATTTTTCATGGGCAGAGGCCAGTTTCGATAAGACGTGCAGCTGCTGCGGTTTCTGGCTTGTTGGTGGTTTTACAGTTACTCAGATACAAAGGAGTCTTAAACTGCTGTGTTGTTAAAAATGAGTCATAATCATTCTCAGACAGGGTGGTGAGCTGGATCCCGTATGTAATCCTTTAAGTTCAATATGTTAGTAATTGACCTAATTTAAGTTTGATGACCTAAAAACAGGAAGGTCTGCAGATTTTACGGGAATCCCTCTCAGCTACTATTTGCCACTGGCTGCATGTTTTCTCACCTGCAGTATGGGAGGCCTCGAAGCCTTTCTTCTGCACAGAGTTATCGGAGAAGAAGCGAATAAACAGCTTGTTGCCGCTCGAGGTGATGGGCGGGGGCTTCTTGGTGCCACAGAAGCGACCCAGACTGGGGGCTTTTCCGTCTCGCCCGTCGTAAAGCTCGATGTGGTCGTAAGCGCACTCCAGGTGGGCCTCCATGTCGATCTCATTGAAGGCCTGCCACGAAACAAGAAGAAGAGGAGATCGGAAAAGCAATAATTGGCACATTTTCCAACATCAACCACAAGAAGAAATGGGAAAATCCCAGTGCGGCCGGAGATTTGTATTCTCGGTGTTGTTTCAGAAGCGCTGGTCCTGAGGAGGTAAGCCGGTTAACCTTTGCCTGACACGAGCAAAGCACCTCATTTGGAGACGCTGGAAAAGTGTTTGTTCGCCGTTTTTCACTCTTTGAATTATTGAGCTTTCTTCTCACACAGCGATCAAAAGAATTCAAACACAAACAAACAGAAAACAGTTATATCTTTGGATAAAATTTAGGATGAATTTCTTAAATCAAATGACACACTGAATACAACTTTTTTCCCCTTTTTTACAGTTTTATTTGCAGGCATGTATGTATGTGGGTTTGTGTGTTTCTGTATATAAGTTAGATGATCTTTATTATTATAATCATTTTGCACTCAGTCTTTATTGGTTTTTTAAGTCCATATGTGGGCGAAAGAGGGAGTGAAAATGCAACCAAACTTCTCAGTAAAAAGTGATGTATCATGTTCAAAACCAATAAAGATACAGGACACAAAAAAAAGATGATGAGTGTCTTTAAAGATGTTTTATAAATAGAAATTTAAGAGATCAAACTCAAAGTGTTTTTTTAATCAAAAGACAACGGCAGTGATGTGTGTGTGTGTGTTATTTCGAGCAAACTTGTCCCCCAGTTTTTACTCATTGTTAGAAAACAGGCATGCAGGAGAGATGCTTTTGCATCATGATCTGTGACTGATTTCTTTCAGCCAATGCCACGTTTTTTACACGAATCCCCTGCATGTCAGTGACACAGCAGACAGAGA